>CAMXCT020000098.1:52500-242500 GCA_947184155.2 Cladocopium goreaui
GTGCTATCGCAAGAAGCCGGGAGCCGATCAAGGCTCCTTGGCCGAGGTGCTTGCGATGAAGCCAACAATAGATGGACCGCATCCCATCGAAAAGTGTGATTTAATGGTTCATAACTAAGTATATAACTGATTATGTATAACTAACTGGTGATTTAATGGGATATCGTGGGCATACTTGATGGTTTATAACTAACTATGGGCAATACCATGATTTTCGCAAAGCGAAAATCTAGGGGTGTCTGTTGTAAAATGTTCATCCATGTTTGGGGGAGAGGGCCTCTTTGACCCCCATGAACGCGCATAGCTGCAGTTCACTGGCCCCAAAAGGGCGGCGGGTGCGGCAACACTCTATGGAACCTATGGATGTTTGGTGGTTTTAGGTGCCCAATGTGCCCATCACAACATCCACGCCAGATGCCCAATAGCAACGTGGACCAATGCCCCATGGTTTTAGGCGCCCCGCCCACGACATTGGCTGCTGTGGACAGCGCAGAAGCACTGCCAGACCAGAGCCCTTGCTGCGTTGACGGCACGTGCCTAGTGCACAGGCCTGAGAGATGCAGACGAAATCCAACCTGACTATTCATTGCTGTGGTTTCGGCCTCACCTCATCCCAGAAATCCGCCGCCCCCGCCGACGGCAAGGGCGAGCGCATCAGAGAAGACATTACAATCAGCCAGGGGCAAGACATGACGCGAGCAAACTGCAAAATCCTGTGGCCAACTACAATTTGGAACTAATTTTTTGTCGGTTCAGAAAGCGACGTTAGGCAGAGGCAGCCGCAGGCTGAAGGCTGGGTCCTCACTGGCTTCGTGCAATTTGGAGCTAGTTTCTTGTCGGTTCAGAAAGCGACGTTAGGCAGAGGCAGCCGCAGGCTGAAGCCTGGGTCCTCCTAGTGGCTTCGTGTTTGGGTGTGGCAAAGCCAACGGTTTGGAGGCTTGAAGGCTGCAATTTGGAGCTGGCATCTTGTCGGTTCAGAAAGCGACGTTATAGGCAGAGGCAGCCACAGGCCGAAGGCCTGGTGTGTCCCTCCGTGGCATGGTGTTTCGGGCGAAGGCAACTTTTTTTGGTTGGTGGCTTTAACCATCTTGAAAAATATTAGTCAATGGCCCATTTGAAACCACCAACCAGTTTTCGAAGGTTGAAAGCTGCAATTTGGAGCTGGTTTCTTACCGGTTGAGAAAGCGATGTTAGGCAGAGGCAGCCACAGGCCGAAGGCCTGGTGCGTCCCTCCGTGGCATGGTGTTTCGCTGTGGCGAAGCCAACGGTTTGGAGGCTTGAAGGCTGCAATTTGGAGCTCGTTTCTTGTCGGTTCAGAAAGCGACGTTAGGCAGAGGCAGCCGCACGCCGAAGGCCTGTCCGTCCCTTCAGTGGCATGGGGTTTTGGTGTGGGGAAGAGGACGTTTTGGAGGTTTGAAAGCTGCAATTTGGAGCTAGGTTTTTCTGTTCGGGAAGCAAAGTTGAGCACTTGTAGCCGCAGGCCGAAACCGTGTGTTTCTTCACGACCATAGTGTTTCGGTGTGGCGAAGCCAACTTTAGGCACCGGGCGGCTGCAGTTTGGACTCACTTTGCGTGGCGCAGGCGACAAGGCTGACTAATGATTGCCAGCTTTTTCGGCGACATGTTTTGCCTGCTGGGTCTTGTGCTTTATTTGAATTCGTCCTGCGGCGCGCGATGGTGCCACAAGTACAGCATGCATGTTCGTAGGCACGGCTAGAAAATCTAGATCCAGCATGCACGCAAAATTGGTGTCTACAGGCAGAACGGTGATCGACGGGCACACTTAGCACGGTGCTGCGTGCAGTGTCGTTGCAAAATGGACATGTGTGTTCATAGACAGGCCTTGCACTTGTTTTGGGACTGATTGCGGGTGGGCACGCTGCACCCTGTTCGGACTCTTGCAATGGTTCGGCCGTGGCTGACTTGTTCTTTGCCCTTTGCGCCGTCATTGTATGAATTTCGGCCCTAACATCGTCTAGGATTGCTGTTCGTCGCTGGTGCATCTCGCGTTCTCTCAGTGGTGCCAAGCGTTGGTTTGCGCGCCGCGCAACACGACAAACCAACGCCAACGATGTGCACGTGTTGCATACTTGCATAATATTTGGTGATTCTGTAAAAATACCACATGCAAAAAACTGACAAAACTAAAACAATCTAAAATAAAAAACAACATCCAAAAATTTGGGTCGATTTTCTAAATTTATTTAGGTCGATTAGTTTTTTTTGGGGATCGCAATCAAAATTTAAATACATTGGCATGTGTTTACCTAAATAGCTCCGATTTACGTAAATTTCGCTCTACCTAAATTTACTACTTCCGAAGACTCAGGGTATCTTTCTATCTAGCTACCTACCTACCTACCTACCTATCTATCTATCTATCTATCTATCGGTCTCTCTCTCTCTCTCTCTGTCTCTCTATCTCTCCATCTCTCTATCTCTCTATCTCTCTATCTGTCTGTCTGTCTGTCGGTCGGTCGGTCTGTCTGTCTGTCTGTCTGTCTATCTCTGTCTGTCTGTCTGTCTATCTAGCTGACAGATCATTCATGAATCTTACTACTCTCCCTTTATATATTTATTTAATGTAGCTCTCATCAGTCTATCTACCTAGAGTCAAGCTATCCAGCTCTCATCCAATTCTGTATCCAGCAACTGTCTACTCACATTTTTACCTATCTGCTTATCTACCTATCTACGTTTCCATGTTGTTTCTTCTCTGTGTTTGCCAGTCTTCTGTTGCTTCTGGTAGGTATACATTCCGATGACATAAGTCCTGATAAGTATACATATTATCCTTGGAAGTCCTGGTAAGTATACATATGATCCAAAGACATTAGTCTTGGTAAGTTTACATATAATCCAAGGACATAAGTCCTGGTAAGTATACATATGATCCAAGGACATGAGTCCTGGTAAGTATACAGTATACATATGATCCAAGGACACAGGTCCCCACATGAAACGCTTCGCCCATGTGACCCGGGGTCGGCGGCAGGAGGCGGCAGCCCGTTTAATTTTGGTGAGTTGGGACTCATCATCACAACAACGGCTGGAAAACGATTTAACAAAACGGAAGCACCAACCAATTCACCAACATCTGCAAAATACCAACATCCTCGATAAACCAAACGTCGATCAGTGCTACACCCAGCTATTTGCTCGCCAGTCCAGCACTACACTGATGCAGCCTACGGAATGAAGTGGCCCTTTGGGAGTGGCCCCTCTGCATCAAGGTTTGGATTCATCTTCGGCCAAGGAACACCAGAGATTTCAAGATAGCAGGGCAGAAGGGTGATGTCAACCCGGATGAGACTAAACTAAACCCTGACTATTCATTGGGAAGTTACTGGAAAGTACTGATTACTGATAGGTAACTATCAAACTTGGCCACCCCCTATTAGTAAACTGGGGTTCCCACCTTGACTGCGGCTAGGACACTTGAAAGGATTGGAGCGGCGCAAAAGGTGGGTGAACTAATGGCAAGAACTACATATGCCCAAGGCCCACGAGGGGCCCATGCATAGCCAACAAATTTGATGGCATGAAGCACAATGGCTCCTTGCACCACCCAGGGTTCTCGCCCCTTGGCTATTCGCAGAAGCACTGGTAGAAAAACAACCTGACAAGTGCAAACGGGCATCACACGCAATGCCCAAACAAAAAATAGTCGGCAACCTCACTTTCATGTGCAATGAATATATGGCACATACCCTCCCAAATAAAGGAGTTTGGCAGCAACTTTTCCCTCCACTTCTGGGACCTTTGCTCAGAGTGTTAACTATGGACCATGCCTGTGAGATGATCACAGCCGCCCCAACAGCAGAGAGGAAATGGCCCACATCCTGACCATTCCATCCAAAAGCCTGGAGAGCAACCGTTTGGTGGTGGAAAACCCATCGCAGAATAGCACATTCGGTATGTGTGTGCATACAAGACCTGTCAAAAGCATGACATTCCATTGCATTGCACTGGAATCCGGCGCGATGCAACGCCAATCCCAACCCCAATCCCATACCCAATACCAGCACCAGTACAATTACAATACTGTACAATGACAATAAAAAATAAATAGAATTAAATTGCAGTTGAGTTACTATACAATACAGCACAACACAATACAACGCAACGCAATGCAACGCAACGCAATGCAATGCAATGCAAACATAAATTACAAAACTGTCCCGTCCCATAGCTTTGTGTCGCATTGCAACAAAAATAAAAACATGCATGCACACACTAGATTACAGTACAGACCAGTACAATACATCGCATTGCATTGCATTACATTGAATTGCATTACATTACGTTACATTGCATTGCATTATGTGTAAAAAAAATATGTATGTATGTCTGTATGTCTGTTTGTCTGTCTGTCTGTCTGTATGTCTGTATTTCTGTATGTCTGTATGTCTGTATGTCTGTCTGTATGTCTGCCTGTCTGTCTGTATGTCTGTATGCCTGTATGTTTGTATGTCTGTATGTCTGTATGTCTGTATTTCTTTGTGTCTGTATGTCTGTATGTCTGTCTGTCTGTATGTGTGTGTGTATGTATGTATGTATGTATGTATGTCTGTATGTATGTATGTATGTCTGTATGTATGTATGTCTGTATGTGTATGTATGTATGTATGTATGTATGTGTATGTATGTATGTATGTATTTATGTCTGTATGTCTGTATGTCTGCATTTATGTCTGTATCTCTGTCTGTCTGTATGTCTGTCTGTCTGTATGTCTGTATGCCTATATGTCTGTATGTCTTTATGTCTGTATGTCTGTATGTCCGTCTGTCTGTATGTCTGTCTGTCCGTATGTCTGTATTTATGCATGTATGTCTGTCTGTCTGTATGTCTGTATTTATGTCTGTAAGTCTGTCTGTCTGTATGTCTGTCTGTCTGTCTGTCGTCTGTACGTACATACGTACGTACGTACGTATGTACGTATGTACGTATGTACGTATGTACGTACGTACGTACGTACGTATGTCTGTATGTATGTATGTATGTACGTATGTACGTATGTACGTATGTACGTATGTACGTATGTACGTATGTACGTATGTACGTATGTACGTAGGTATGTATGTAGGTATGTATGTATGCATGTATGTATGTATATGTATGTATATGTATGTTATATGTATGTATATGTATGTATATGTATGTATATGTATGTATATGTATGTATATGTATGTATGCGTATGTATGTATATGTATGTAAATGTATGTATATGTAAGTATATGTAAGTATATGTATGTATATGTATGTATATGTATGTCATGTATATGTATGTATATGTATGTGTATGTGTATGTGTATGTGTGTATGTGTATGCGTGTATGGGTGTATGTGTGTGTATGTGTGTGCGTATGTGCGTGTATGTGTGTGTGTGTATGTGTGTGTGTATGTGTGTATGTGTGTATATATGTGTGTATGTGTGTATGTATGTATGTATGTATGTATGTCTGTCTGTCTGTCTTTCTGTCTGTCTGTCTGTATTTCTGTATGTCTTTTATGTCTGTATGTCTGTCTGTATGTCTGTCTGTCTGTATGTCTGTAGGTCTGTATGCCTGTATGTTTGTATGGCTGCATTTATGTCTGTATGTCTGTATTTCTGTCTGTATGTCTGTATGTCTGTCTGTCGGTATGTGTGTATGTGTGTATGTATGTATGTATTTATGTCTGTATGTCTGTACGTCTGTATATCTGTATGTCTGTCTGTATGTCTGTATGTCTGTATGTCTGTCTGTCTGTATGTATGTATGCATGTATGCATGCATGCATGCATGTATGTATGTATGTATACATATATATATATGTGTGTGTGTATCTGTATATGTGTGTGTGTGTATCTGTATGTGATTATGTGTGTGTAGAACGCATCACAATTTATGCAGAAGTCCTGGATAAAATTCAAAGCACCCGCCAGGCGAAAACAGCTTCAGCTGCTACCACTTCTGACCTGACTCTCAGCTGAGATCAAAGCACTGAGCACCGAGCCTCCTTCAGCCACAAGACGTTCACTGTGCCATAAACCGCCATGCCTAAACTGAAGAGACCTGAAGGAAATGAGTCGCGTGTTAGAAAACATCTGCGTCAAGCCTGGATGCAGTGTGCCTTTTTTTTCGTCATCTCCAACCATCATCCGGATGTGCTCCAAGCCCCAAACACGTAGTACATTCGTATTCATGATCCAACCCATCAACTTAAGGCCATGCCATCAAGATTTCGCATGGTTGGCGCCTGATGCTGCTGTGTACCACCGCAATGCAGGATTCTGCACCAACAGCTGAAAGGCTGCCAGCACCGGAGCTTTTGTGGTACTGCTGCTCTGGGAACGTCGCGAGGGCGGAAGGTACTCCTCAGAGAAAATCATGCAACGACTCAAGGGATGGGTTGCTGCTTTAAGATATGGACCATGACCCAGTTCGTTCGATGAATGACCTATTAACCTTCAGTATTAGTAGTCTTTATGGATATGTTCCATAGCATTCCATAGCCATAGCTATGTTAAATTGCCGGAGAGTGTCCTGAGATCTCCTGAGCATCCGAATCTGAATCCCACCCAAATTCGATCCGCGGCCAGGGCGCAGGAACGAAGCCAGTCATTGCCAGCAACGCAATGAAGCCAAGCACTGCTGCAAACGCAAAGGGTGAGCGCCCACCAAAATTCTCCAACAGAATGCCTCCCAAAAAAGGTCCAAGGACTAGAGCAGCCCCAACCACCTCATATTTCGGCTCAGTTTCAACGGGTTCCAGCGCTCCAATCAACAGGAGTATGTTCGGGTTCGAAAGTGCTGCCCTGCCATGAATCAAAATTCTGGAATCCTGGCACCCTGGCTGTTATACAAAGAAGTGGACGTTCATCCCTCCCAATATGACATCTATCAGTATCTATCCCACCTCTCTCCACTTTTCATCCCTTGCCCTGTATGCCGGGGTTCTGTTAAGAACCGGCCAACCGCCACCGCGCGTTTTGGGCCCGCAGGGGTTGCATCCTTGGAAGTTGGAAGGAATTCTTGGCTGAGAGCCAGACAAGACGTCCTTCACACCTGTTCTGCAAACGTCAATCAGTGCCAGGCATGTGAGTTTGCACCCTTCTTTTGCAAAAAGAAATTACTTTACTTCGAATATCTTCGAATGATCATCACCTGACACACTATTCTGACATAGTTTCTGACATACCATCCGGAAGTATGTATGGCATTTATATTCTGACAGTCTATCTGACATTATTTCCCGGCATCACATACTCCGACTTTCTATCTGACATCCTTTCTGACATCTATCCTGACAGTCTCTCACATCTATATCTTCCATTCTATCTGTCTGGCATTCTATCTAACATTGTCTCCCCATGAGTTCGGGTCACTCCACAGCATCCGGAGCTGCCACCAAGGCTCAGCCACGCAGCTGGTCTCTATGGCCCCATTGGATGCCAGAAATCCACCCAGGGTATGCACGATGCCCATCATCAGCAATCCTGGAGACACCTCAGTGTCATCTCTAGAGAAATCGGATAGTCCCTGATGATATCAAAGCAATAATGACAATCATACAATGACAACAGTGGTAATAATGATAATAATTATAATGATAATGGAAAAATAACAGCTAACAATAGTAATAATCATCACAAAAACAATACTAATAACAACAATAACATCGAAAAAACAATGCAATCATGATGATACTGATGATGATGAAGATGATGATGGTGGTGATGGTGATGGTGATGGCAATGGCGATGGGGATGGTGATAGCTAGGTTTGTCACTTAAACCTATTGGGAACATTCCTTATAGTATGTTTTTCCCCAGATAGCTGGCAAGCTATAGGGGTTCTTACTTCTCAAAGGTGGGGTCTTCGGTGGCGAACTTTTGAGCCTGCGTGCTGTCCAGACTGCGGTGGCGAAGTCTGGAAAAGGTGCTGTGCAGGGTGCTGTGCAGGGTGCTGTGCAGGGTGTTGTCCAGACTGCGGTGGCGAAGTCTGGCAAAGGTGCTGTGCAGGGTGCTGTGCAGGGTGCTCCGCAGGGTGCTGTGCAGGGTGCTGTGCAGGGTGCTGTCCAGACTGCGGTGGCGAAGTCTGGCAAAGGTGCTGTGCAGGGTGCTGTGCAAAGTGCTGTTCAGACTGCAGTGGCGAAGTCTGGCAAAGGTGCTGTGCAGGGTGCTGTGCAAGGTGCTGTGCAGGGTGCTGTGCAGGTTGCTGTGCAGGGTGCTGTGCAGGGTGCTGTGCAGGGTGCTGTGCAGCGTGCTGTGCAGCGTGCTGTGCTTTGGTTCCCACGTTGGGAACCATCAGTTCCAACCTTTAGGAACTGGAAGTTCTTTGCAATGGTAACCTATGGTTCCCAGGTTGGGAAGCATGAGTTCCAACCTCTGGTAACCGGCAGTTGCTTGCAATGGTAACCCATGCTTCCCAGGTTGGGAACCAGGAGTTCCAACCGACTCTGGTAACCGGCAGTTCCTTGCAATGGTAACCTGTGGTTCCCACGTTGGCAACAGTGAGTTCCAACCTTTGGGAACCGGCAGTTCCTTGCCATGAACCAAACGCAAACATTCCGGTACCGGTCCATTAAGCAAAACAACGCGTTCCTTACCGGTCCATTAAGCAAAGCCATAAAATTGTAAAGAAACTGTTTTCATATCATTTTAACATGCACCTTTTTCGTGCAAAAAAATTATGTGCCGGCCCAACAGCCAAACGCAAACATTCCGCTACCGGTCCATTAAGAAAAACAAAAGGTTCTGTTACCGGCTCAGTAAACAAAAAAACAACATTAAGAACCATGAGTTCTAACTTTTTGGGAATCAACAGATCCTTCCACTGGTAACGTATGCTTTTTCAGGCTTGGAACCATGAATTTCAAACTTTGGGAATCCGCAGCTCCTTTCAATGATAGTTGCTTAGCTTCGAAAACATAAATTCTAACTTCTGGGAACCGGCAATTCCTTGCAATGGTAACCTCTGGTTCCCAGGTTGGGAACCGTAAGTTTCAAGGTCTGGGAACCGGCAGTTCCTTGCCATGGTAACCTTTGGTTCCCACGTTGGGAACCATCAGTTCCAACCTTGAGGAAACGGAAGTTCTTTTGCAATGGTAACCTATGGTTCCCAGGTTGGGAAGCATGAGTTTCAACCTCAGGGAACCGGCAGTTGCTTGCAATGGTAACCCAGGGTTCCCAGGTTGGGAACCAGGAGTTCCAACCTCTGGGAACCGGCAGTTCCTTGCAATGGTAACCTGTGGTTCCCACGTTGGCAACAGTGAGTTCCAACCTTTGGGAACCGGCAGTTCCTTGCCATGAACCAAACGCAAACATTCTGGTACCGGCCCATTAAGCAAAACAAAGCGTTCTTTACCGGTCCATTAAGCAAAACCATAAAATTGTAAAGAAACTGTTTTCATATCATTTTGACATGCACCTTTTTCGTGCAAAAACATTTTTATGCCGGCCCAACAGCCAAACGCAAACATTCCGCTACCGGTCCATTAAGCAAAACAAAAGGTTCTGTTACCGGCTCAGTAAACAAAACAAAACAACATTAAGAACCATGAGTTCTAACTTTTTGCAATCAACAGATCCTTCCACTGGTAACGTATGCTTTTTCAGGTTTGGAACCGTCAGTTTCAAGCTTTCGCAAGCGGCAATTCCTTACAATGATAGTTGCTTAGCTTCGAAAACATAAGTTCTAACCTCTGGGAACCGGCAATTCCTTGCAATGGTAACCTCTGGTTCCCAGGTTGGGAACCGTAAGTATCAAGGTCTGGGAACCGGCAGTTCCTTGCCATGGTAACCTTTGGTTCCCACGTTGGGAACCATCAGTTCCAACCTTTAGGAAACGGAAGTTCTTTGCAATGGTAACCTATGGTTCCCAGGTTGGGAAGTATGAGTTCCAACCTCTGGTAACCGGCAGTTGCTTGCAATGGTAACCCATGGTTCCAGGGTTGGGAACCAGGAGTTCCAACCTCTGGGAACCGGCGGTTGCTTGCAATGGTAACCTGTGGTTCCCACGTTGGCAACAGTGAGTTCCAACCTTTGGGAACCGGCAGTTCCTTGCCATGAACCAAACGCAAACATCCTTGCCATGGTAACCTTTGGTTCCCACGTTGGGAACCGTCAGTTCCAACCTTTCGGAACCGGAAGTTCTTTGCAATGGCAACCTATGGTTCCCAGGTTGGGAAGCATGAGTTCCAACCTCTGGTAACCGGCAGTTGCTTGCAATGGTAACTCATGGTTCCCAGGTTGGGAACCAGGAGTCCCAACCTCTGGGAACCGGCAGTTCCTTGCAATGGTAACCTGTGGTTCCCACGTTGGGAACCGTGAGTTCCAACCTTTGGGAACCGGCAGTTCCTTGCCATGAACCAAACGCAAACATTCCGGTACCGGTCCATTAAGCAAAACAAAGCGTTCTGTACCGGTCCATTAAGCAAAACCATAAAATTGTAAAGAAACTGTTTTCATATTATTTTGACATGCACCTTTTTCGTGCAAAAAAAAAAATTTATGCCGGCCCAACAGCCAAACCGGTCCATTAAGCAAAACAAAAGGTTCTGTTACCGGCTCAGTAAACAAAACAAAACAACATTAAGAACCATGAGTTCTAACTTTTTGCAATCAACAGATCCTTCCACTGGTAACGTTACTTTTTCAGGCTTGGAACCATGAGTTTCAAGCTTTGGGAACCCGCAGTTCCTTACAATGATAGCCGCTTAGCTTCGAAAACATAAATTCTAACTTCTGGGAACCGGCAGTTGCTTGCAATGGTAACCCATGGTTCCCAGGTTGGGAACCAGGAGTTCCAACCTCTGGGAACCGGCAGTTCCTTGAAATGGTAACCTGTGGTTCCCACGTTGGCAACCGTGAGTTCCAACCTTTGGGAACCGGCAGTTCCTTGCCATGAACCAAACGCAAACATTCCGGTACCGGTCCATTAAGCAAAACAAAGCGTTCTGTACCGGTCCATTAAGCAAAACCATAAAATTGTAAAGAAACTGTTTTCATATCATTTTGACATGCACCTTTTTCGTGCAAAAACATTTTTATGCCGGCCCAGCAGCCGAACGCAAACATTCCGCTACCGGTCCATTAAGCAAAACAAAAGGTTCTGTTACCGGCTCAGTAAACAAAACAAAACAACATTAAGAACCATGAGTTCTAACTTTTTGCAATCAACAGATCCTTCCACTGGTAACGTATGCTTTTTCAGGTTTGGAACCATGAGTTTCAAACTTTGGGAATCCGCAGTTCCTTACAATGATAGTTGCTTAGCTTCGAAAACATAAATTCTAACTTCTGGGAACCGGCAATTCCTTGCAATGGTAACCTCTGGTTCCCAGGTTGGGAACCCTAAGTTTCAAGGTCTGGGAACCGGCAGTTCCTTGCCATGGTAACCTTTGGTTCCCACGTTGGGAACCATCAGTTCCAACCTTTTTCTATCTGGGGTCTATGCCGGTGTAATTTCTTTATTGGGTTCATGGGGGTTCTTCCGATAACAATCGACCAACTGGGTTTCTTTGATCCCAAGACACCTTGCTGATTATGGTTGCTATATCCAACTCATGTCTGTCTCCCTGCTGACATGACTCCTGGCCAAACATGTGATGTTTAAAATTCTACGCCATTTGGCCTTTTTCCCCACATTGACGTGTGGGGTTTTTGTTTTTAGTTCTGTATCCGCGCCTCCTCCTCCTTCCTCCTCCTTCCCGTCCTCCTCACTCACTCCTCACTCACTCACTCACTCACTTACCCACTCACTCACACTCACACTCACACTCACACTCACACTCACACTCACACTCACACTCACACTTCACACTCTCACTCACACTCACACTCACGCTCACGCTCACACTCACACTCACACTCACACACTCACTCACTCACTCACTCACTCACTCACTCCACTCACTCACTCACTCACTCCACTCACTCACTCACTCACTCACTCACTCTGTCCTCCTCACTCACTCAATCACTCACTCACTCACTCCCTCACCTCACCTCACCTCACCTCACCTCACCTCACCTCACCTCACCTCACCTCACCTCACCTCCCTCACCTCACTCACCTCACTCACCTCACCCACCTCACTCACCTCACTCACTCAGACTCACTCAGACTCACTCAGACTCACTCACTCACTCACTCATTCACTCACTCACTCACTCAGACTCACTCAGACTCACTCACTCAGACTCACTCACTCACTCACTCAGACTCACTCACTTGCAGAGTCACTCACTCACTTGCAGAGTCACTCACTCAGAGTCACTCACTCAGAGTCACTCACTCAGAGTCACTCACTCACTCACTCCCTCCCTCCCTCCCTCACTCATTCACTCACTCACCGCCGCTTTTGCGTGGCAGGCGTGCTGCCAAGGGGCGTCCCTTAAAGCTCCGCCGCTTTTGCGTCGCAGGCGTGGGACAATGTGCACTGCCAAGGGGTCGGATGTACGCCCTGGCGTCCCTTGGGGCTCCGCCTCTTTTGCGTGGCAGGCGTGGGACAATGTGTGCTGCCAAGGGGTCGGATGTACGCCCTCGCGTCCCTTGGGGCTCCGCCGCTTTTGCATGGCAGGCGTGGGACAATGTGCGCTGCCCAGGGGTCGGATGTACGCCCTGGCGTTTTTTTTGGGGCTCCGCCGCTTTTGCGTGGCAGGCGTCGTTCCGCCGCTTTTCCGTGGCAGGCGTGGGACAATGTGCACTGCAAAGGGGTCGGATGTACGCCCTGGCGTCCCTTGCGGCTCCGCCTCTTTTGCGTGGCAGGCGTGGGACAATGTGCACTGCCAAGGGGTCGGATGTACGCCCTGGCGTCCCTTGGGGCTCCGCCGCTTTTGCGTGGCAGGCGTCGTTCCGCCGCTTTTCCGTGGCAGGCGTGGAAAAATGTGCACTGCCAAGGGGTCGGATGTACGCCCTGGCGTCCTTTGGGGCTCCGCCGCTTTTCCGTGGCAGGCGTGGGACAATGTGCGCTGCCAAGGGGTCGGATGTACGCCCTGGCGTCCCTTGGGGCTCCGCCTCTTTTGTGTGGCAGGCGTGGGACAATCTGCGCTGCCAAGGGGTCGGATGTACGCCCTGGCGTCCCTTGGGGCTCCGTCTCTTTGTGTGGCAGGCGTGGGACAACCGCTTTTGCGTGGCAGGCGTTGGACAATGTGCACCGCCAAGAGATGTACGCCGTCCGCTTCCTAATCCTCCTCCCGTCCTCCTACTCATCCGCCCGTCCTCCCACTCACACACACATCACTCACTCATCACTCACACACACTCACTCTCACATAATCACACTCACTCACTCTCACAGCATTTCACTTACACACCACGCACCACACACTCACACACACACACAGAGTCACACACACACACACACTCATATCACACACACACACACTCACTACATCACTCATCACCCACTCACCCACACACATTGCGTCTCCCTGCCATGTTTTAGCTCGTATTTTTGGCTTTCCGGCGGCATGTTCACGTGGCCCTCGCAAGTTTGACATACAGGATAGGTAGTTTGCGTCTCCCTGCCATGTTTTAGCTGGCATTTTTGGCCTTCAGGCGGCATGTTCACGTTGCCCTGGCAGGTTTGACATACATGATAGATAGCTGCTAGCTTGCGTCTCCCTGCCATGTTTTAGATGGCATTTTTGGCTTTCAGGCGGCATGTTCACGTCGCCCTGGCAGGTTTGACATACATGACAGATGGCTTGCGTCGATAGATAGATAGATTGATTGATAGATAGATAGATATTTTGATGCATAGACAGATAGATGGACAGATAGATAGATAGATAGATAGATAGACAGACAGTTTTGATAGATAGTAGATAGATAGAGAGATAGGGAGAGACATAGATAGATGGATGGATGGATGCATGGATGGATGGATGGATAGATAGATATATAGATTGTTAGATAGATAGCTTGCGTCTCCCTGCCATGTTTTACCTGGTATTTTTAGCCTTCAAGCGGCATGTTCACATGGCCCTCGCAAGTTTGACATACAGGATAGGTAGCTTGCGTCCCCCTGCCATGTTTTAGCTGGCATTTTTGGCCTTCAGGCAGCATGTTCACGTGGCCCTCGCAAGTTTGACATACAGGATAGGTAGCTTGCGTCTCCCTGCCATGTTTTAGCTGGCATTTTTGGCTTTCCGGCGGCATGTTCACGTCGCCGTGGCAGGTTTGACATACAGGATAGGTAGCGCGCGTCTCCCTGCCATGTTTTAGCTGGCATTTTTGGCCTTCAGGCGGCATGTTCACGTTGCCCTGGCAGGTTTGACATACATGATAGATAGCTGCTAGCTTGCGTCTCCCTGCCATGTTTTAGATGGCATTTTTGGCTTTCAGGCGGCATGTTCACGTCGCCCTGGCAGGTTTGACATACATGACAGATGGCTTGTGTCGATAGATAGATATTTTGATGCATAGACAGATAGATGGACAGATAGATAGATTGATAGATAGATAGACAGACAGACAGACAGGTCTGATAGATAGTAGATAGATAGAGAGATAGGGAGAGAGACATAGATAGATGGATGGATGGATGGATGGATGGATAGATAGATAGATAGATAGATTGTTAGATAGATAGCTTGCGTCTCCCTGCCATGTTTTACCTGGTATTTTTATCACTCACCCACCATCACCCCTCCATCACTCTTATCCTTCCTCTTCCCTTCTTGCTTTTCTATGCTCAGTCTAAGTCTAAAGAAGTTGGTAACATGCGGGGTTATCCGGTCCTATAATTGTGCCATTTCAGAGCCAGTGCTGTTGTAGTTTTACGATTTTTTACACACTTCATAACTTGATCCTATCCATTCCCATCCACTCTGCCCAGGGCCCTACAACCCACCCAGCGCCCAGGGCACTGCGATGAGTGCGGCTTCCAAGACGAAGGCCACGGAGGACAGCAGCAGTGCCCACTTTCGGCCGTGGCGATCTGACCACGAGGCCAACATCGGTGCGGCAGTGAACTCTGAGAAGCTGCGCAGGGCACTGATGAGGCCTGGCCGGTTTCTGGAGGTTTTCTGGGGAGATGCTGGGCCTGGGATGGCGTATTTTTTTTGAATAAAACCCTCTAATTCTCTTTGATTCAGAAGTTGGCACTCCAGCCCAAAAATAGTCTGCACGAAGGCTCTAATGTGTTTTTTGGATCGGGGCCTTGTTTTTCAACCATTTCAAGCAAAGTGATTTGCGTCAGTTTGGGGCTTCCCACCCTCAGGCTGCCAGGGTCCCGCGCCCAAGGCATTGGCTACTTCGGCGGCATCATAACCAGCAGCCTGCCCTAGTGCTGAAACCTAGGCCAAAATCAACGGAAGCCACCGACTAGTGAAGCCAGACATTACTTGGATTGGGACTATCCTGGGTTGTACACTGGGTCTATCTATCTGTCTACCTATGCATCCACCCATCCCCACCCATTCACCCATCCACTCATCCATCTACCTGCATACTAGTTCTACACTACTAGCCACAGCAAGTGCTAGTTGCATCATCCCAGAACCCAACTGCCAGCGGGTAGCTCTCAAATTGAAGGCTGGGATCATTGCTATTGCCACAGCAGTCCTTAGTGGCACCAAAACTCTTCCACACTCCCTATAGTCAGTTCTCAGACAAGCTTCTCAACCTCAAACTGCCCAACATATGCTGCTACCAAGCTACGTTCGAAGGAGACTTACCTCATCAGTTCACAAGGCTTTGTTCAAAGGCAGGAGCCCCTCAAGTTCATAACACAACATATACATGCCGAAACATGCAAATCCACATGATCCTCCATGCACTACTCTTGAAGAGTGACGGCCCCATTTGTTCAAAAATTGGAAGGGAAAAAAAAACTGAAGTGAACCCTGAGACAATTGTTCGGTCTAGTGCTAAACCAGGGCGCTGCATAGAGGGGTGTCAGTGGAGGGGGTGCCTTCTTGCCCAGCAAGGGGGCAGCCAGATGGTCCTAAGATCGGGATCAAAATTCAAAATCTGAAAGACCTAAAGCAAAAGGATGGGATGTCAGGGGTTCTTGCAAGGAAAGCATTGTCTTTCGCGATGGTTTTATATGGTTTTTTGCCAGCAAAGTCGGGGAGTCTGCAACCTTTCCTTCAAACCGAGCCATTGAGACAAATGCTGGCCGCAATCCAAGTGCCATGCTCCAAATGAATCTGTTCAATTGCAATCCCTTCCCAAAATATTACAGTAACTCTAACAGCCACGAAGCAAGGTTTAGTACTGGATCTAGCCATTTTGATGCCTATTTCATATGGGTTGGATGGGGTCAGTCTGTGCAAAAACGCAGGGACCCTTTGACCCCTTTGACAACCCCTTGATTCCCAAGTCCTTCCCATCCATGGCGCCCCAAGGCAATGCCCCTCCAAGGTCCGAAAATTTTGGGCCAAAGGGCTTCACAAAATCGGTCAGTAGGTCAGTAAGTCAATCATCTACAAATCCGGGACTTTCTATTGTCATATCTTTTTTCAGACCCATTCTTGGGTGCCTTTTCAAGTTTGACCCCCGATCACATCGCTGCCATACGGCACCAGCAAGGGATGCGCTACAGAAACTCTCAGTCTTGTCTCTCTTCTGGAATTTAGCACCCCTTTTTTCGGGCACGCAAGTGGCACTTTACAGGGTCTTGCCTCACCAGAACACCTCCGAAACATCTCTGTTTCGCTGTACAGAGCCCACTTCAACCGCCATGAAGTCGCTTCAAAGAGCGAATTTCCAATGGACCTTGCCACCGGATAAAATGCTGAGAAGCTGTACATATCAAGTTTAGTTTAGTCGCTATATGTCGCAGGTGGACAACAGCTAGCTACGGCACTGTGCCACTGGGGTCACACTCCTGATGCCTCGGAATTGTGTATAGCCCTGGCATCTTCTTTTGGCTGGCCAGTCAGCAGAAAGCACCTCAGAAAGTCTCCGATCGCTCTCAACAGGAACTGCTTTCTGCCCATCCCCTTGTCTGCTCAACTCAGCTTTGGACCCACCAACACAAGAGATATTCACTGCCACAAAGCCCACCAAGATTTGAGCCACCGCACCTGAAATATGCTTCACAGATCTTCACAGTACAAAATCAAACAGCTGCCCGAAGATCAAAGATCTGCGGCCAAGTGGCTGTAGAATGCGGCACCCATCCCACCAAACTCCATCATCACATGTTCAGTGTCCGTCGAACAACCAATGGCCAGTGCACAAACCATGCAAGCTACAGAGACCATGGCCATGAAAGCTGTAGATAGCTGACTCCTCTGGTGGAATGGGTTCAAGCCAGCGATGCTCTGGGTCTTTCACTTTGAGTTATTCACCCTGAAGAGAAATGGGAAAATTGGGAAATACACACATACTTTTTGGCGGCCTTTTTGTGTGCAATGGAGGTTTTCCACTTACTGTTGATGCCCTGTTTCGATAAAGCGGTCTGCAAACACAAATCACGGGAGTCCTGATTCTGTGTTTACCATGACAGCAGTCGCCCATTGCAAATAGAGCGAAGATCGAAGATATCAGAGCAAATCCCATGAAAGCAACAGATGAGACAACCTTAGTACTTAGCTGCTTAGCTGTTCACCGGAGATGGCTTCTGGTTGGTTTCAGGGCAATGTGGGAGACCAAATCATAAAGCAACCACTTGGGGGTTCTTATGAACCATCCCAAACAAGGGTAGATCCATTTAAAATAATTGGTGATCGTTTTAGAATTGGGGTTGCCACTTTACCCACCGAGACATATTACATATACATGTATGTATGTATGTATGTATGTATGTATGTATGTATGTATGTATGTATGTATGTATGTATGTATGTATGTATGTATGTATGTATGTATGTATGTATGTATGTATGTATGTATGTATGTATGTATGTATGTATGTATGTATGTATGTATGTATGTATGTATGTATGTATGTATGTATGTATGTATGTATGTATGTATGTATGTATGTATGTATGTATGTATGTATGTATGTATGTATGTATGTGTATGTATGTATGTATGTATGTATGTATGTATGTATGTATGTATGTATGTATGTATGTATGTATGTATGTATGTATGTATGTATGTATGTATGTATGTATGTATGTATGTATGTATGTATGTATGTATGTATGTATGTATGTATGTATGTATGTATGTATGTATGCGTGTATGTACGTACATACGTACGTACGTACGTATGTATGTATGTATGTATCTGTGTATCTATGTATCTATGTATCTATGTATCTATGTATCTATGTATGTATGTATGCATGCATGTATGTATGAATGTATGTATGCGTGTATGTACGTACATACGTACGTACGTACGTACGTATGTATGTATGTATGTATGTATGTATGTATGTATGTATGCGTGGGTTTATGTAGACCAGCTGCGTCGTGGTATGTCAAACTCCTGTCACGCCATCCTAACATTTTACAGCGACGGGCTCACAGTACATTCTAAGGTGGCACACCAATCCTCGTATGGCGTGGAGCCTTCGACACATCTCCTGCCACTCTGCACATCAGAATCTTGACACCTTGTGTGTCAGGGGAACAAGAGAAGTGTCTACAACTTGGTAGGATTTTCATGGCCATGTGAAGTTGAAGGGAGTCATGGCATGGCCTCGCCCCGCAGGGGTGAGGAAGGCCCACAGGCACCATCATCCAGTTCCAGGAAGGTGGTGGGCAAACTGATGCCCAGCAAATCGGCAGAGGTCGCAAAGCCCCACAGGCTGAGGCTACCTGGCCAGGGATCTGTCCAAGGACCTGATGGCACGGAAAATGTGGAAATCTCCAAATTGACCAAAGCCAAGTAAAATATTGGCCGGACATCATCCCAGGGAGCGGGTGAAAGAAGATATATTTGAAACCACCAGCCAGATCAGCTGGACATGAGAGGCTGGAACCATGTTGTCCCGGTCCCTCGGCCACCAGCCTCTACCCTTGAAGGCTCCTCCAAAGATTGCCGGGTTGATCTCGCCAAACCACCAAATGCCAACCAAGGCCACCAAGGACAAAACCACTCCGACCGCTGCCAGGAGTAGGCTTAGGTATGCCATGGTCAGTGAAGGTTTCGGGGCTTTTGAACGTGCCATGGCGAAGATGTCAGGGTTCTGCTCTCGCGACCAGACTCTTTTTTGGGCCCTGCGGAAAGCGGCCGACACCTCGATTTTCTGGGATCCCAAAATCCACTGCTTATCATCATTTTCTCAATAAAGATGTTAATTTTGGGTATACTACCGCATTTTTTGAGAAACCCATATCTTCAGGCTGCTTCCAGACCCTCCAGGAATCTGCGCTCCAAAACACTTCTGCGGCGTAACATTTTCTCTGCTCTAGGCTTTTGGACGCTTTAGTCCGACGGGTGACTGCTCACATGGAGTACATGAAGGGCGACACAGCACAACTTCAACCACAGTGGAGGAAGAAAACATCAAGGTAGTGCCAAGTTGTTCCTATTTTTGTGGTGTTTTTTTGCAAAAAGACATCCTCTCATCTTGTTTCATCTTGTTTCATCTTGTTTCATCTTGTTTCATCTTGTTTCATCTTGTTTCATCTTGTTTCTCTTCTCGCCTTTGAATCACTAGTGTTCTGTGGCTTTCCTCATCAGACTGGTGCTGAAGCTGCCTGAGAGGCGAAAACATCACAAATGAGTTGAGGTGGGAATGGGATCTCCAAAAATCCTTGCCCCTCAAATGATTGCCCAGATAACCGATGAAATGGCTAGTTTAGGGTGTTCACAAACTGTGCTTCATATCTTCATCCCAAAGACCTTATCATCACCTCAGGCTCTGCGAGAAGCCTTTAAAAAAAGGTGGGCGTGCCTCGCTGTCAGGCACACCAGTCTCCTGCATCAGAGTCAGAAGATGACACGACTGTTGATGGAAAAGATTTATGCAAAAGATTTGCGCAACTTAGGGTATCAAGCGGAGTAACTGAGACTACCTAGAAACCCAAATAGCAACAACAGCAACCGTCACCCTTCAGCAAGTTTCCCAAGGTCCTTGGGTGAGGATGAGCCATTTGCCGCCGGCCTAAGAGGCAGGAGTAGATTGATATCTCCATACATGGCAGCAATTGGCAACATATAGCAAGGTTTAAGGAAACACTCTTGCAATTTTGAGACACCCTTGGGATCCCTTGGGACCAGCCAATTGATTGATCAAGGAGACTTTTGCAGAGCAGCAACTCTGAACACATGGCGCGCTCTCAGAGTGCTCTCGATCATTTTTCTTCATCCTGGTGCTGTCTGGTCCGACAAATCATCCTTTTGGCGATGTCATCGCAAGGATGGGCACTTCAAATGTCGCTTCGCAAATCTCCAGATCTGCTCAAATCACGATATGCTTCTCACTCAGCTCGTGCTTGGACATGCCCTTGCCGACAGGAGAAACTGCATGCACTGGGTATGGGTGACAATCCTAATTGGGGGTACCTCGAGAGGCATTTGCAAGAGACAACCTGGCAATAAGGCAAACACTTTTTTCAACACCGCTGCAGTTATCCAAGCTCAACCTGCACAAGCTTGCAGCAAGGGAGAAAAGTAAAAGATGAGTCCAAAATGGCTGAACTGTACAACAGCCTTGAAACGTGCCAAAATATGCTCTATGTCTCAAATTCAGGTGGTGAGCCATACTCACAGCTGAAGTTTGCCTTCCTTGCGCTCCAAAGCTGCCTTTTTGGTTGCTTCTCTGAGCTCGTGCGCAGGCGGCAAATCGAACACAATGGGTTTGTGAGTGGGGTTGTACTGCTCTGTGCAAGTGGAAGCATTCACGTACAGGGTCACCTGCGGACTGTTGGCTCCAAAATTGATACCCCTAACCATGCACATACTTATCATACTTATAGAGAGAGAGAGAGAGTGATACATATATATATATATAATGATATAATAGTGATATAGTGAAATAGTGTAGGTATAGATATTTGATTTTTTTGACTGCGCACTCCACACAGATGTTAGCATTTAGATCTTAGATTTTAGATTATTAGATTTTGGAATATTAGATATTAGATGTGTATACAACAGTGTACATCTATATAGAATATATATATATATATGCACACACTTGCTCAGAAATATCTTATCGAATTACTGATGTGGAACGCATCGAACGTGCAAAAACACCTCATTTAAACCTGACAGGAAGTGGTGAATGACTAGGCGTGAGAAACAGTGTAGAGGAATTCTTTCTACGTCCTTGCTAGATGCAACTGTTCCATCTGACAAAGTCGGCAGTAGTTCAGATTGCGAAAACCGTGCAAACAGGAAAAAACAGATTGTTGGAAACGGCTTGGTGGTTCTTGGGTTAGCCACGTCCCATTGCTGAAAACATTGGAGTGATAAAGCAGGTACACCAGGGTGATCAGCCCCGGCTTCCACCATCATGCATAGCGTCGTTGGCATGCGTTTGCATGCTGGCCGCATGCCCCCTGCTAGGTTAGAAGTTTTACATCTTTACAGATGGTTCACACACACACCCTCCCGCAGGAGGGTGGGAAATTAAGGTCCCGACAATGAGATGAAAATGGAGAGGAAGGGAAATGAAGATGAGGTGAAGATGACCATGAGATGAAAGTTACTTAACTAGGACGCAAAGAGGGGAACGCAAAAGAAGAGGGAAAGAGAAAACACCAACACATGAAACCTAGCCCGCAACGGGCAACCCTGGAAAGGCAAGGGAAAAGAAAAGCGGAGGCCGACGGAAACCGAAACAAGACCAGCGGAGGAGGGGGAAGACAGAAGCGCCTGAACCAACCTGACGCGGCGAAAACCTACAACAACCTCAGCACGCAACGGGCCAAACCTACCTGGAGAGAGGAGAACGCAAGAACACATGAAATAGGGACCCATGGGGAACTAGTTTATGACAAGATGCATCCACAACGCATGCAAAATTCGTGATAAGGCTCAAAGGCCCTCGGCTTTCAAGTCACAACCCTCTGGACGGCTTACGTGTTCAACCCCTGAATTAGGTGCACAATTGAACCTCACCAACGACCAAAAAAGAAGAAAAAGGCACCATACCTGCAAGCATGTCCTTTTGCCTGATCATGTGAGCATGTCAGGCATGTGGCCAGTCTCTTGAGCAGCACTCAAAAAAAGGAGCGATGTTGTCGCAGCTTCCAGCTATGCAGAGCAAAGTGAACGGTGAAAAAAGTGGAAGCCCAGTACTGCGGCCAGTTGTTCAACACATTGACATCGACAAATGAGAAAAGGAAAAGGGTGAGGCCCAGTACAGCGGCCAGCAGTTCAACACAACGACATCGACGAGTGAGACAAGGAAAAAAAGGTCGGCTGTTCAATTTACTTAAACGAATTACTAATTCAAAAGTCTAAATTCAGACATCGATTTACTGCCGACAGTTAGCCTAGAAAGGCTTTCCCCGAAGGGCTCATACCACCTTCCGGCATGAGTCACACACTTGCTCAGAAATATCTTATCGAATTACTGATGTGGAATGCATCGAACTTGCAAAAACACCTCATTTAAACCTGACAGGAAGTGGTGAATGACTAGGCGTGAGAAACAGTGTAGAGGAATTCTTTCTACGTCCTTGCTAGATGCAACTGTTCCATCTGACAAAGTCGGCAGTAGTTCAGATTGCGAAAACCGTGCAAACAGGAAAAAACAGATTGTTGGAAACGGCTTGGTGGTTCTTGGGTTAGCCACGTCCCATTGCTGAAAACATTGGAGTGATAAAGCAGGTACACCAGGGTGATCAGCCCCGGCTTCCACCATCATGCATAGCTTCGTTGGCATGCGTTTGCATGATGGCCGCATGCCCCCTGCTAGGTTAGAAGTTTCACATCTTTACAGATGGTTCACACACACACACACACTCACACACACAGATATATATATATATAGCATTAGAGAACACCACAATTGGATACAATGGGATGGTCTAGTACCAAGCCAGAACGTTTGTGGAACCGGCCGAAGTTTTCGCACCTCATCTGCATCAGTGCCATAGGCTGAATGTAGGTGCCCACTCACCACCACTGAGATACTGCGCTGATGTACAGCTTCCCGCAGGTCCTGGCACCCCACGCGCCCAGCTCGGGAGGTCATATCCACATGTCCTGCTGGTGGGCCGTGCGCCAGCAGGAGATCCGTGTCTGGGGGGATGGCGGACCATTTTTGGCGGAGCTCTTCGCCACGAGGTAAATTGAAGGCCCAGTCGAAGAACTCGGGCTGCCAGGGTGAGCCATAGATCTGGTAACCACGAACTTCAACCTGAGCCAAAGACTCAAAGAAGCGACTGGATCTTGGACATTTTGCCTCTTCTTGATTCTTCTACTTTAAGTATACTTAGTTTTGAGGAATGACAAGCTTATCCATGAGATGCAAGAGAATCTGCCAATTAAGATCAACCTATCCATCTGTCTGCCTATCAACCTATCCATAAATCTTTCTCTATCTGTCCGGGAATCTCCACCACACTTCGCTCGCCTCTCAGTGTGTGATGACCTGACAAAGCCTGCAAGCGAAAACCGACGGAAAACCCTTAGAGTCCATTGTACAAACCTTGGTTTCCATTAGTTTCCCATAAATTTCCACTAAAAGAGCAACCCAGTGAGAAAACATCCAAAGCACTATCCAGCTACAGAAGTGTCTTCCAAATAGCTGCAGCCCTTCAGCAAGGGTCTTGCTTTACTGCAGTCGTATGGGACGCCACGATGAAAGCGCGACGCTCCACGCGACCTGTAGTAGTCCTACAGGAGATGTGGGAGCAGATTCCACGCCACCTGAAATTGGGGAAATAGTATCCTCTTTCATCATAATGTGGGTATGATATAAACCCCCCAGATAAGGTGGGATATCATGGCTAAGATTTCGGGTATGGGATCCAAATGAGAGAGCTAAGAAACGAGCAACACGGGCCAGATGCTCATTTGTGGAACCATCCCATAGCATTCCAAGAAACGAGTGGATTTGGAGGTAGGTCGGATCCATTTTTCAGACAAAATCTTCCAGGGTCCTCCTGCAAAGTGATGTCATGATTTCCAGCAATCACCAGCTTCTGCTCCGCAGGATATGCCTCCAACCATTCATTAAAGGACTCGATTTGCTCCAGTTCCCCAGTGTTGGTGAAGTCACCTGGCCCATCACCGAGGTCCCTTAGGTCCCTTAGGTCCCTCAGGTCCCGTAGTTGAAGCGGAGGGCTTCATTTTAACAGGCACTAAAAAGATGGCATTTGTTGTCCCCAAGAAAATTCTCATCATTTCTCATCTAATCACTGCAAATCAGCAATCCGGAGCTGACTTTCCTGGATTGGACCATACCAGCGAGGTCTCCCAGGCCTGCATGCAAGAGGACATCTGCTGGTGGCATGTGATCCTTTGGAATCAGCTGATGCAGGCCGTGAGTGTCACCTCGGTTTTTGGGACGAACTCGTCAAGGAATTTCCGGGCGTCTCCAAGGTTTATGACACACCATGATGGCGCACCAGTTTTTGTTGAAGTAGCATTTATTGAGCTGAGTGGATTGAATCTTTATTCATTGCTACTTATTTGATACAGTATATATTTGGAAAAGAAAAGTTTGGGTGAAATGAGTCTTCGGGAAGGTCTTGTCCCCATACCGGTGGTGTCAGCTGGAATATCACTATACTATGCTTGAGGCCCAGGGGAGGTGGACGAAAGCTATTGGGAAGGAAGAGAGGTAAGAAATAGAAGGGGATGAAGTGTTGGACTCAGAGCTGCCCCTCCCTTGCTAAAGCAAGAGTAAACTCCAGCTAGCTACCGCTAACTTTCGTGATTTGCTGGCAGAACTCCCAAATTATGATGGGAAAATCAATTCATTTGATCACATGCCTTCTGATGTTTTTTTAGTTGATTGATGGTTCAATCACTTCATCTCCCATATGGAGGTATCTGAAAATTGGGTATACTCCCCCAAACGCCCACTTGAATAGGGAAGAGAATGCTCTCAACCAGCGGATGTTGAAGGTTTTCCCCTTAAAAAAATCAAGTACCAAACCCAAGTACAACTTGGTTTGTCTGATTCTTTTGCGAAAAAGACTCTAAATTCCACTGGTTGATCATGTTCATTCAGTGTTCCCATCAAAAATGGCCATATGACATATATAACTTGGAAGATCTTGGAAGTATCCTCCATTTTTCATAGCTCTCTCCTGGTGAACCCCGTGGCGCCGTATGGCGCCATACGACGCCGGTTTCGACCCGGGTCGCTGAAGCACACGAAGCGCGTCCAGCCTTCCGGCCGCGGCGACGTCCAGGGCGCAGGCACCACGCGGGCGCCGGCGGGGGACCAACGACGCACCAGGTCTTCCAAGGGCATCAGGTCCTGAGCCAAGTCGGGCCAAGGGCCTAAAAGTAGGGGATATATTCATTAAAGCTGGGCTTCATAGAAACGAATGGAGTGTCCCTATAAAAAATGTCCCTCTCCATAGAAAAGATATGTCCATAATATCTATCTAGATACGGATTGGATTGCCATCTACAGATTGGATTGGATTCTGGATTTGGATAGATGTATGAATAGGTATTTCATCGCTTACACTATGCCAGCTGCGTCTAGCGTTTGTTTGGATGGATGGATGGATGGATGGATGGATGGACAGGAAGATCTGATATATCTGTATGCATGTAATATGTATGTTCATATGTGTGTTGTCATTAAGTTGTCATTATTGCTATTTTTGATATGTTTTGCAAATGTCATTAACTGCATGTTACATGTACAGACGCATTATGCAGATGGACAGATCAGCAGACAGATAGCCAAATAGAGAGGTAAGGCAATATTGAATACCCCCCATAGATATATACATACATGTATATATATATATATACATCTATATACATACATACATACATATATATATATATACATATTATATATACATATATATATATATATAATTATATATTATACGCGTTCTATCTTTTCGGGAACAACTGGGGGCTTGGGATTACCAGCAGGTCCTCCTCATAGAAGTCCCCTTCAGCTCCATCATCGTAAAACTCCACATTCCTTGGGGCTGGTTGAGAACAGATTTCCCCCTTTCATGGACCGTGATCATCCCCGGGCCCCCCATATATTTTCCATGGATTTCATGGAAGGGTTCTGGTGACTCATGGGGATTTAACTTGATTTAACCAACGGGGGAAATGCACTATGAGACTATGATAACTTTACAGATTGCTGGCCCATGAAAATAGATGATTTGATTTACTCATAAAACATTCTGATTCTCCATAGCTATGTTAAATTGCCAGAAGGTATCATCGCCGAACTAATCATCAGCCACTGGGGGTTTGGAACGCTGCTCAGTTGATGGTTTCAACGCCCCTCAAGAATATTAGTCAAGTAGTACTATCATCCCAAACGTTCAAACAGTTGAAACTGTGCCAACCAAAGATGTTATATAATATCTCGATAATATGTGGCTTTTGCCATCAAGACACCAAGTTCCATCCTCATTGTTCAGGGCCAGAATTCCGCGCCCCTTTCCCTTCACAAAGACCTCCGTTCCGATTTCCATCAGCTTCACCAGCTGGGCCCCCTCTTCGAGCCAACAAGGACTGCAGCTTCAACATGGAACTAGCAACCAAAGAGGGGTACCAAGCAGGCCGCGACCCGCACATGCCACATGGCAACTGGCTCATGTTATACTTTGACACTAATCCTACTTGACCTCCACCCGATCAAAGCCATCTGCCCTTTTTTCCACAAACCAACTCAGCAGAGCTGCAGATCAGCTGTAGAGCTGCTCTCGTACCTGGATAACCCGCAGCCCCTCCTCTTCCCAACGATCTGGCGATTCCGTGGGGGACTCAAAGATGCGGATGTCCTCATCGATGTACAGAACCCGCACCAGGCCAGGTCCCGAGATGGCAGAGGACAACAGTGGCACTCCAAAAAGCACCAAGCCTCCCTGCTCAATCTCCACATCAAATTCTTTGGGGCATTGACCTGTGCCATCTTTGGCCGTAAAGCTCCCTTCCGCCACAAAGTGCACCAATGGCCCCAGGATTTCGCCATAGTTGGTCACCCTCCCTTGTTTCGCATCATAGGCTTGTCCCGCCTTGTTTCGCACCAAGGGCTTCAAGAGCCGTGCGTTCTCCTCCCATTTTGGGATCTTTCCCTGGATGAACACCGAGCGCCACAAGCCCTCACTGGGTGAGCTGCTGTCTCCCAACAACTCAGCAGGGCACGGCACACGAGCAGCGGCCAAGAAGTCAATCCCTTCCTCCACTTTTCTGCGACTGCTGGGCTCCAGCTCTTCACCCTTAGCCGCCAGCAGCAGCTCCTTGATCTCCTTCGCAGTATCCGACGCCCAGGGCCAAGTCCAAAAGCCCCGTGGCAGCCTGGAACGGCCATGGTCTCCATGGCGGCCAAGGCGGCCAAGGCATATGCTTAGCACGGTGACGGAACAGAAGGACCCAGCAACGGCCGCAAAATCACCACGTGTTTGGCGCCAAAAGTTGGAACATTTTCCAAGGACCCGCGGATTCTGATAACTGGCAGATGGCCCTGCATGTCTCGCCCGGCGATAGACAGGGGTCAGGGATACCGCGTCCATCATGGCAATAATTGTTACACTCTCAAGTTGCAAAATAGCTCCTGGGGTCTTTGGACAACTTTGAGCTTTGTCTGTCTTGGAAATGGAGAGCAGAGATGGGCCACCCTGGGGTCGACCAAAACTAGCTCCATAGGTACCAAATGTCAGAGCTTATGAATCTTGAAGGATTTGGTCCAGCTGACTGCTCCTGCACATTCTTGCTAAGAACCTATATAAGCAAGTCGCATGAATATTAGCTTTCCAAGCCAAAGCTGCGAACAGGCACCAAAGAAACACCCGCACAAATCATGTGAGAGGGGCAAAATTATGCGTGTGGCTGTGTGGATTAAGGCTCTTTGGGAAGAGGACCTGCATGCAATGAGATTGGCCAACAATGGCCCCGTGTTTTCCCAAATGCCCACAGCCTTGTGAAGGTGCAGCAACCTGGGTCTTCCCCATCTGATTCTTCCAGGCTTTGTAGTCCATCACCTGGGAGCAGCCCCAGAGGCCCTAGCCTAGGCCTCCCAAGCATCCCAATTCAATTCAAGTCCAAGTGACCAAGGCTAGGGTGAAGCTGCCAGTTGGCACACCTCAGATGCCGGAACAGAGGAACGTACAGGAAGATCCATACCTTCACCAAACTCATAGCAGGAAAGCTCAACCAACTTGGGCAGCTACACAGCCCAACTGTCCCAAAGCTCCTCCTTTCGCTCCAGCTGCAGGTTTTGCCGCAGCGCCAGGAATGTGGCGATGGCCGCGATGTAAAGACCTTCCATCAGGAGAAGATATTGGGGCCTCAGCAGACTCAGCAGCACCGCCTCAAAATCCCATTGGTCCATCTGCAATGGCTCAAGGGGGAAGAGACTGCCCAACTGCCCCAAAAAAAAAACGATGTTTGAATCCCATGAAGTCCATTGGACACTATGTTTGTACCCAATCGTGGGTCATGTTCGTTGCAACTGTGACCCGAACAGCTTCCTGCAAGTTGCAGCCAAAGTGCAACGGAGTGGTGATACCTCACTTCCAGGATGAAAACACTAAATCAGGTAGAAATGGATTCCCTGTCCGTGTGCCGCAAGCCCTACTTGCCGCCCTGGATGCTACTGGCGCTGGGCAAATGCATCAAAGCTCCATAAAGTGCGATGGAACCTCCAATGACATGCCAGCAGCAGTGGCGCCACACCCAGGTATCGAAGGACTCAGAGCGCCCCGACCAGGCCTGACCAGCTGGACAGGGTTCATCATGAACGACACTTGGGCAATTTGAAACTGGCTTGTTTCGTTGATTCACGTCCCCAATAAGAAAGAAATCCGGCACTGGCGCGGAACGCAAAAGATATGGGAAATCACTTCAAAAAGCTTGAGAATGGCCAACACCTCTACATGCTCTACACATTTCCAGGAGATGCTGAGAATTGGACCCTCAAGCTTCGGAATCTGAGGACATGACAAAGGCGGACATGGCCATCAACACCAGCACTAGGGTCTCCAGGAACGTTGCGCGGAGGAAGTAGTCAAACATGGACAAAAAGAAGGTGCCAGAAGCCAAGGCGATGTCAACTCGTCCTTGCAAAAGAAAGATCCAACAATCCATCAACACGCCATCGTAACCATGGGAGAACTACGGAATGCCGGAATTACAGCTATAAAACCTGAGGATTCAAAGATTGGAGGAGAGTCACGCTGATAGCAAATTCGTCACGCCAAGGATCCATAGAGGGACCGCTGTTCGCGTTTGATAAAGAGATAGTCCGCCAGGTATGATGTAATGACCACCAGAGTGTACAAGACACCCAGCAAAGCATACAGGATCACCTGGATCCAAACGCCAGGATCCTGCAGCTGTGAACCCCTTTTTTTTATCGTCCCAAGATGAGATTTCTGGTTGGAAACCCAGCCCCTCTGAGAAGTCCCTCAGATCTTCTCCCAGCCTCCAGATCTGCAAATTGGAAGAGACACAGAGACACAGCCCAGAAAGCAGCAGCACTTGGGGCAAAGGCGAAGCAACTCAAGCCAACAGCGAAATGACTATCCCATACTTTGCAGGATTTGGATTTCAACCCAAAGACTTCGAAGAGAGTATGCCGCATTGGGCTGCCCAAGCTCCCCAGGAAATACAGCAAGCTGCATCTTTGTCAGCTTGAAGGAAATCAGCGGAAATCGCACATCTTCTTCAAGCCTTCAAGATTGATAATCTTGTCTCCGCATTCTTCTCTTGAGAGCTCTTCTTCAAATATGCATGTTTGGCAGCTTTTAATGGGTTTTCATTCACGATTGGCAAGCCCATATGATTGGCAGGTGTGAATCCATAGTTGCATCACTTGACTTGATGGAGTTGTTTTGGCTTTTTACTCTAGTCACGGTAATGTCAAATGTCCATCCATTCATCAATCCATCCATCCATCCGCTTTACACACACATACAAATATATATATATTCATTCATAAATTTATTCATTCATTTTTTTATCCAATGGGAATATCACCACCCCTTCAACACACCTAGCTAGGCTTCCCACAGCTCAGACATCTCAGGCAGGTTCTCTGGAGGATGTGCCGGCGCTGTGCCTGGCGCCAAACCGCTGTTTTTCTCGGTGGAAACGAGGCCGATAGACCAAGTAGCCTAGAAAAAACTTCAGAAACGTCAAAACACTGGGTCCATTTTGAGATGGAATCCATTTTTTCTAGAGGGTCATGTTCAATCTTTGAACTGATTTAACCGTCAAATTTTCAGGGTTGGGTTTAGTGAAAGAAGTGATTAAATCGTCGAATTCTCAAGGTCCATGGGACTTCTCATCTGCGAATCCTTTCACTGAGGCGAACGCTTTCGGCTCCGCTGGGCCTTGCAGGTCAAGCAAGTCACATGGTTTGGCGAAAGTCAGAAAGGCCTAAAGGCCTCAGGCAACTCTCCTGGCTTAGCAAAAGCCCATCCCCTCCAAATTGCCAAACATAACGGGCTCGCCAAGGTGCACTAACAAAGAGCTGATGGATTCATCCAGCAATTTCAAAGCTTTGGCCCGGCGGGCATCGTATTCCTCACAGGAAACGCGAAGGAAACGCTAAGGAAACCCTGGACAGCGCAGCGCTGAGTGGACACCCACCTTGGAGCCGGGAGCCCCGGGCATGGGCTGCCCTGAAGGCCTCCAGCGGAATCCAAGGTGCGGTGAGCTCAATGAACCACATGAATGCTGCACGGGTTTGTCCAAGAATGGCGGACGTACCACTTTTTCAGAGTAATTAGAACAATGATTTTTTTAAATCAATTGTTTGGGGTATCTACCACATTCTTGGAGAAACACTTGGAATTGGGAGTTGTCCCAATTTTTTGGCACAAAGTTACTTGCAGAACCCTTGCAAAAAGATGGGAAGGCAACTCTCCAGAAAAATGTTCATAAGATTTATAATTTATAATTATAAATCCCATTATATACATATACATATATATATATATATATCCCCATTGTATCCCCATTTATGGATATTTATGGTGGGTTTTAAACCCATAAGCCATCTATGTTCCCCTAGTCCCCATTTTTGGTTACTTAAATCCGAGTTTTTTGAGGATTTTGGTGTTTTTGAGCTCCCATTTTGGGTTCAAATCCCCAAAATTCACCAGGTTCTGCGAGGCCCCTGCGCCGCAGGCCAGGCCAAAGAGGAGCTCGCGTTGGCCAAACTCATGGCACCGGCCATGTTCCAAAGCCTGGAAAATGACAGTGGAGAGACACAGAGACCGTTGTGGTTAGAAGATGCTTGATCTATATATATATATACACACTGGTAATCGTACGTAGTAATAACGACAACAATAACAATGATGATCATAAAAATGTAGACATGTATCTTGCAGATATCTATCAGTTTATACACACACATAGATATATATATATATGTAAATATATTATATTATATACAGATATTATATTATGCAACCGACAGAAAAAATGCAGCTGATAGCTGGAGGTCCAGGCACGGCACCATCCTTCGTGTGGCTGGGGTCGTACATGACAGCCTTGAATGGCCATGGCGGCCATGGGTTCAGCACAGAATGAGAGGCAATAGTAATAATAATTATAGTAATAAGTAATAATCATGATAATAATGATGATAATAATAACTCCAGAAAATGGAAATGAAGAGATCCTGAGTCAGTCCCTCATTTTTTTTCCAGCTGGCGTAAACGCATCACAGCATCAAACAGTCATATTCTAACCCTTACCCTCTTAACATAGACCCTGGCCACCGCCCATCCCAACGTCGGAAAGATGGCCTCTTCCAATCCAGGCTTAATCCATGATAATAGTTGGATTTGATGTCAGAGCCACAAGTTCCAGTGTTTCTTGGATGTTTCTTGGATAAATCCAAACTTCCGTTGATTTCATCAAATATTTAACGTGGCTTGTATCATCATTTAGTCTAATATTCGTCTAATAATTCGTTTAATCTCAATTTGGGGGTGAGATCGGTGAGATTGGATGCACCATCCCCTCACCATAAATCAATCGGTGGTATAAACCGATCACAATATGGATGATTTATGGTTCATGATTGCTACCAGTACCCTGTGGTAAGTTAACGGATGGAAAATCCCCGCTACGCAAGAAAATATAGGTAATCATCATATCATATATCTATCATCTATACATAAATTTGGGCGCTTCCGCAACTGTGACACATCACCAAAAAGGTGAACATGGTCTGACATGGTCCAGAGAAAAAAAAAAAACAAAAAAAAACGATCCAATTTAAAAAGTCACCCAGTGGATATTCTCATGGACCATTTCCAGTGGATCCAATGGACCTCAGGTCGCTCTTCATCCGGCTGTCGGATCCGCAAGAGGCCCGGGGCCAGCGAGGCGGCGAGGTTGTGGCTCAGGGCCTGGGACAAGCCATGGGGAAAAGGGACGCGTTTCACCTAAAATAGGTGTGGTTTTGAAAAGGGACCCTACCCCTGTTGATGTTTTGGGTGGACTTTTTCTGGAATTTTTGGTCAACGTTCTTTCATTCCAGTGGTTTGCACTGGCAAGTGTGTCATGTGAGAGGGGAGTGCACCCAAGAAACCGAACAGAAGGGAACTGCGAAGGATCTTCGGAAGTGCCCACACTTTGCTTAGGAGGACCCGAATCTCAACATCGAAACAAGGCATCCCGTTTTGACTTCGCCTCCAGAAGTCTGGAACTGTGACTATGGGACACCCCTGAGCTACAGACTCCCACTGCACTCACTATCGGCCGCAGTGCTTGTGGAAAGAGATTCGCCTCGTGGAGCATTGGTCAGGCCCTCAAAGTTCAACAGCAGCTATTGCTGTGTTGTCTCACTCTCACTCCCGACATCAGCGACACCAGGGCACTGGCAAAGACAAAGTCTGGCCTGAACAAACTGAGTGAGAGCTCAGCCCCACATGGTTTTGTGGGTCACCTGATCTCTTGTTTTTTCGTGACGCATTACCCAAGCTGAGATCAACACGAATGATCACCATAGGCTTTGGCATGCGAAAACCTCTGCACAGTGTAAGTGAATTCTTGGACTATGCAGCACAAGACAAGTTTAAAAGCATTCCGAGCCGGCCACCACATCAAGTAGCGGAGGTAAAACCACGCCTTGGCCGCAGATTTCTTTCGTTCCCACCCCCCAAAAAAAAAACGGCAATCATTGTAATCTTGAGATTCCGGCAGCAAAAAATGCGATGGGCGCAAACGGCCACTCAGGAATCAGCTGTGGCCCCAGCAACCTTGACGAGCAAAGTTCTGGTCCCATGGCCCGACTTTTTCCCAAAGGATTAAGTCAACTAAGTTCCCTGCCCAAGAACGGTGTACGCTGTGGCCTCACATGAGAAAAACGGTGGCTGCCCTCCTGCAGTGACAACAAGCGGCCAAGGTACGATGCAAAAGGGCAAATGTTGACCTTGGATCTGTGATGACAAAAAAATGGGTCGACAGGAGGGAACTTTGGCAAAAACAAATCATCAGATTGATGATCCTAAATGTGCTGCTGATTGAAACATGTTGAAACCTACAAATCTGATGAGAGCCAAGCGAAAGTTGAGCCAAGATGCATTGGATCCCCCATGGCTTAGGCACATAGGGAAGCACCTGCGCCGTGGATGGCGGATGGAGGTTGCAGCACAAGATCTCGCTACCAAAACCGTTGACATTGGAGAAGTGCCGCACCAAAAGGCGGTCCGTTTTTCCACAGCCAGCATGCAAAGGTTGTTCCCGAGTTGTTCCCATGAATTGCCTTACTGCCTACATGCCACACAGGCTCTGGCATCTCAGTGCTTGGTAGCATTGAAGTGGGGCCATTCCATCCTCCGCCCCAGGAATGCACTCAGTTCAGCTGCTCCTGGCAGGCATTCCTCAAAACACAGAGGGAAAAATCCGAGGGCCCTGAATGAATGGCCCTCACACATTCTCAAGTGGATGCATAGCTGTGTGTGCTGGTGTGTGCATTTGATGATATGTTATACTCATTCCTTCCAAAAATGCATTCACACTGACATCTCATGTCTCATGTCTGTCTCTCTCTCCCGTTCTCTCTCTCTCTCTCTCGCTCTGAGTGTTTGAACATAACCAAACCTTTCGCCTGTGTTTTTCAACAAATGCCAACGCTTCTCCAATCCCTCCTATCTCGACCCCCTTCCCTTCGCGGGTCCGTGCACATCGATATTGAACTTTAACAGTCTGCAGTGCATCAACTGAGCCGCAACGCGCTCGTGATGGCGGGAGACCCATTCGATCAAATCCTGCCCCACATCCATTGGACCAATTAGACCAGAGCATCCAGAAAGTATGAGTTTATGTATACGTACACCTCCATCTATCTATCTATCTATCTGTCCATCCATCCATCCATGCATCCATCGATCGATCTATCGATCTATCGATCTATGGATCTATGGATCTATGGATCTATCGATCTATCGATCTATCGATCTATCGATCTATCGATCTATCTATCTATCTATCTATCTCCGTGTGTGTGCATGTACAAATATACCAGTAGTACCGCACAAGGCGGTGGCGGAAGTTTCAAAAATAGGAAACCTATAGGAGAGATTGGTTGTTGTGAGTCAGGGATGGCAGAGCGAAGCCACTGATGGACTGAAAGGTGCTTGATCTCTCTCACTCTTTCTCTCTCTTTCTCTGGCTATCTACCCGCCTACCAACCTATCTTCTATGTATCTACCTATCTTTCTCACTATCTATCTTTCTAACTATCTATCTATCTGTCTATCTACCTATCTATCTATCTATCTACCTACCTATCTATCTATCGATCTATCTATCTACCTTTCTTTCTCACTATCTATCTATCTAACTATCTATCGGTCTATCTATCTATCGGTCTATCTATCTATCTACCTATCTATCTATCTATCTGTCTATCTATCTATCTATCTATGTATCTATCTATCTATCTATCGACTTATCTATCTATCTATCTATCTAACTATCTATCTATCTATCTATCTGTCTGGCTGTCTACCTGTCTATCTTTGGTGTAGTTGTACATGTCGTGTAGTGTCGTTGTGTACTTGTAGTTGTAGGTGCAGTTGAAGCAAAGCAACCTCTGCACCGCCGAAAGTGGTCCGAAACCCTACTGTTTTTAACATTTTAACTTCCAAATATGCTTCGCGCCACAACGGCGTGCGCTTTTTCGAAACTCCACATCTCAGCCTCCAAAAGTGGTCCGAACCCCTGGTGTTTTGCACATTTTGACTTCGAAATGTGCTTCGCGCCACAACGGCGTGCACTTTTTCGAAACTCGACCTCTGAGCCTCCAAAAGTGGTCCGAACCCCTAGTGTTTTTAACATTTTGACTTCGAAATGTGCTTCGCGCCACAACGGCGTGCACTTTTTCGACATCTCAACTTCCAAAAGTGCTCCGACCATGGTGTGCTTTGTACATTTTCACTTCGAAATGTGCTTCTCGCCACAACGGCGTGCACTTTTTCGACATCTCAACTTCCAAAAGTGGTCCGACATTGGTGTGTTTTTTACATTTTGACTTCCAAATGTGCTTCGCGCCACAACGGCGTACACTTTTTCAACATCGCAACGTCCAAAAGTGGTCCGCTCCTCTAGTGTTTTGTCCATTTTGACTTTCTCTCATCTGGCCAGCTGGCTCCGCACCCGCCGCTTTAGCGAGCCTACTTTTCGACCCTCCGGAGCCACAAATCATTGGAAAAACACAGTGAATCGCGACTTTCCTATCTTTTCGCGCATCTACCTCTTCTTTCTTCTAATCTTTCTCTTCTCTCTGCCTCTTCCCTGCTCTGCGTTTCAACTGTCCATATTGTCGGAAGTTTAGCTTCTAAACTTCCTTCGACTATATTCATATGTGTGTCTGTGTGTGTTTTGTGTTTGCCCCACTAGTTTATGGCGAGCTTTGGTCTGGAAAGAACCTGGGTCTCCAACTTTTTTGGGGCTTTGGGATCAATGAACATCAATGAACTACTTCAAATGACTTCAAAGTCAATCTTCTGAGATGCTTTGAGTAACGGTGACGTGGGATATCCACCGATGCGGAGGCACCAAGATTTGCCGCTGGTCCTCATCCCTTTCGCCAATACCTTTCGGGAGGCCTCGCGACAGAAAGCTTAAAGCAACGGCTGAATGGAAATGTGAAATGGGTATGGGCCTCACAGATGTTCGCAATTCTTAGTGATTTCTTGGCCTCCCAGTTTGCAGTCTTGGGACGCCCCCATGCCAGTGCTGCTCAGTGTGCCTGGCAAATCTGCTTGGATAAGACGCTCGCGCATGTCGTTGTGCTTGTCAACAGACTTCACCCAGTCCTGTGCCGAGTTTTCGATACATGAAATAAAGTGACCCATGGCCAGAGGAGATAATAGTAGATAATAATATCCGTACTCAGTGATGTTTCAAGGCGGTCTGAGAATGGATGGCACCTGCCATCCCTGTGACAAGTGTCGTTGACTACTTGCTGTCCCGAGTGCTTGGAAACACTTATAAATGGGCCTGCAGGTTGCGAGAGTTGAGGATGAAATGCGCATCTGGATATGCATCGCAGATTTCCCGCAAGTACTGCATCTGGGGAAAATAGGCTTGAACCGCATCCTTCTGTTTGCTCGTCCAGTGGCACCCGTTCATTTCGGCAAGGGCATCCACCTCAGGGGCAAATAGAAGGATGATATCTGTCAAGTACCACTAGGAACCCAAACCAATTATAGAACAGCAAGGAAAGGATTTGTCCATAAATCGGATCTCCAAAGTCCAAAGTCCACCAAAATATGCAAACTCCCAAATCCACCAAAATGTCCAAGATTGCACTATCTGTTGTGGCCACATTCTCGACAAAAAAAAATGTAAAAAAAATAACCAACTGCAACTCCACCTCCCCCGGGAGCAAAGCAAAGGGTGGCAAGCCCCGCTGAACCGCTTTGGTGATCAAACGTCCCAACAGGCGCTCATCAGCCCCTTCCCCATAGAGCCGCAGCCGTGTGTCCTTCTTGACTTCCTGCCCAGCATCCAAAGCCCAGTGCACGGACCTGCCGGGGGTGGCCAAACAACAATGCGGCACCACTGGACCAACAAAATCCAGAAATGGCTGGTCAATTTTTGGAGATATTTTGACTATTACGCCATGTATTTTATGGGGTCAATCATTTTCAACCATACCAGAATGATCTTCAACGACCAAGCGGTTTGAAACCCATCCGCATTCTGGCAGTTCATATTTCCATATAAATTATAGTATATTTCCTCTCTGCACGGAATCTGTTGGAGAAAGTGCCCACACCTGAAGCCAGCTCTCTTGAAGGACTCGTGCAGGGATGTTGTGCCACATTTGGGCATTCCCAGGACCACAATTTTTGCTGGAGGTGTTGGAGCAGGTGATGGCGCGGGTGTTGGAGCCGAAGCCAACCACCGCGCAGCAGCGGAAGTCGGCTCAGCTATTTCCTGGGAGACCTGGGAGTGACTCTCATCGTATCCTCGCTGCTCACTGCCCCACCTCCTTGGCCGGCCCCGGGGACTTGGAATCCCTGGAACTGGCGAATCCATCCACCACGGCCTCACCGGTTCTGACGGAGGCTCCACGGCGGCCTCTGGCGGCGAGCTCTGCCGGTTAGAGCTGGGCCAACTCCACTGGGATCCCTCCCAGCCATCGGAGCGGTCCCAGCCGTCCCAGCCGTCCCAGCGATGTCCTCTCCAGCCGCTCCACACATCATCCTGCCAAACAACGAGAGAGGAGAGCTAAAGACTTCCTCAATAAGATCAAAGAAAGCATAGGAATTTCCTGGTTGATGCAGGTCGAACTTGAGACATAGAAACATTATGTGTTTATACAGTCATACATGTGTTCTTGCATTTTGCCCATCACCCTGCTTTGAATCTCCAACATCGGCCTCCCACTGTTTAGTGGACTGTTCAGCAGCGTTGTTTGCCATGACCGCTGCTCAAAGCTTTTCAAGATATCCCCTGGATTATGTAATGCGAAGTTTAGATATGTTGCATATGGCTGCAGGTTTCGAACGATTTTCAAAGAAGATTGAAAACAATCCAGAACCAACCCGGCAAGAGCCTTTTCTCACACACCCCTGGAACAGAAATCATGAAAATTTGAGAACATTGAACTGCAGCACACGTGAAACTGCATGTCAACAACGCCGGTTTCCAACGCACCTGGTTAAAGTATCTTTGGCCACTCTGCTTAACGTCATTATTGGGCAGCTCCCTGTCTTTATGTAGATCCTGCAGCACTAGCCGATGCCTAGCGGCCGAAGAGCTAGACTTGTTTATGACTAACTTTATGCTGCTCATCCTGGCTGAATCTGTGCTGCAGCTTGAGCACAAGGTTTGCAAGAAATGGCCATCCTCGTTTGGCCAAGCAACGCAGTTCGATAGGATTGGGTTCGTCCTACTTTAGCTTCTTTTCCATACATGCACATGAGCATGTATACGACATCATAGGTATATGAATGTATATATATATATATATAGATAGAGAGAGATAGATAGATATCTGCCGTGCTATTATGTGTATGTTTAATACATGCCAAATAAATACATATATATATACATATGTACATATTCATATCTATATATATATATTGTCCTATACATATGTATCTACGTATATCTGTATGATTTGTATGTATATAATGTAAATATATATATATATGTGTGTGAGATATATATATATATTGTGTGTATGTAGGTATTCATTTATGGTATTTTATTGGGTTGTTGCTATGCATAATTATGTGTACATGGTGCAGTGCCAGTACCACAGTGACACGCTCGCAAAGCAGATCTCAGAGGCTGACCTCCAGGGGGTAGGCCTCATGGGGAGTCGGGTCGTATCGAAATAGCTGGCAGCTAGTTATACTAATAATATTGTTGCATGTCCATCTCCCTATTCATGATTTGAACATTTGAACCATGATTTGAAAAACATATATATACATATGTATATATATATATGTTTTACCTTTTAGAGAAAGGTACAAAAACATAGCTGTTGAATGCTGTTGACCTTTGACCCCTATGTTTTTGAGCTCAACTGCTGCACAGCAACCGGCAACCTGCATCGTCCCACCAAGGTTTCGCACGTGCCGAAGCCCCACAGAGAGCGTCACAAGCAGCCCACTGCACCTCACAAAATTCTGGCTTACCGAAGATGGGTTGTTATATGGGGATGGGTCAAAACCCTGGTACCTAGTGAACCCCAAAATAGCTGGTAAATGGATGTTCATCCCACTAGACATGTATCTATAGGTATTGACCCATACCCATATGTTGTTATACATCACCCTGGAGGCGGAAGTAGAAAAACTGCGTTCCAATCCTTTGGTCATTTGCCCAAGTTCAAATGTTCCTCAGCTGAGCTGATTAGCTAGTAAGAAATGACCAATCATAGTTGAGCGGTCGGGGCTTTAAAAACCCTTGGCTCAAATTGAGTGTACAGTCTTCTAACTTCACGCTCCAGGAATCCTCTCTGAGCATGCCACCCACGAGTTCCCGAAAAGAAATCCTGGCGGAGCCACGCAAAACTCCGGGAGGTTGGAGTTTAGAAAGCATCCCACTTAAAACAAGACAATTCCATATTACATTATTATTAAATTATTATTAATAATTTAAATTATTGTTTGGCGGGGCCAGTATCCTCAACACATCCCACGTGATGCGCTGCTCACGTGCATCGGCTGGTTTCCCCATAGATTGTGGCAACAACTCCAACCACTGAAGCCCTTAGGGATCGGCCCTGAAAAAGCACCATTGGATGGTGCCAGCAAAGGTCCTTCTCATTGGCAGTTCGAAAGACCTTGCCAGGGCCAGAGTTGGCGCCAGATTGTTCCAAATTTTCCAAGGACATCAAAAGCTTCAGAAATCTGGTGCTTGCGCCTGTTGAAAATATGGGTAAGCTACCCCCGGGCCCCTGGTAATTTCACACATTACTGGAGGGTAGGAGTGGCCGAGTCGTCATCATCGCAGGCAAACATGGACCAAATATGTGAAACCAATCAGCAATGAGTGCATCATGAGTAGCACCTCGACAACCTCCCACGCAAGTAGCACCTTGATGCAACCGTGAAATCTGGAAAATGTAATCATTTCATGCAGCCCTGGAAGTGCTATGGCTGCTATGGATCAAAACTTTGACTCAAGAAACAATTGATTTCATGAATTTAGTGCTGACCATCCAACTACCCATCAAAGAAAAGGACATTGATTTTTTATGATTTTTTTCCATCCATTTTTTGCGCGGAAAACCATCCCATCTTTTCGCATCAACGGTTTTTTTCCCAGACATCCTTCAGAGATTTCAGCTGAGGCCTCTGCAATCGAAGAACTAATGCAACAGAAGGCTAAGTAGAGGCACATGGACCGCCAAGACCTCGAAGAAAACTGTTTAGCGCACTTGAAAACCACTGTGAACGGCTGGTTTTATAAAGTGATGTTGACATATATGTCAATAGCACGGAGCACGGTGGTAAAAATAGTATACAGTATACATTTTAAGTGGGAATTATAAACCAACGGCTGATTAAAATTACCCATTTGACTCATTTGACTATCACCAATGGGTAAGATTCATCCGGATTCATCTTATAAAATGAAAAAAAAAACTGGTCTTGAACATTGAACGGCAGCTGATTTGTGGCATTCCCCAGATGGCAGAGCTCATCCCCAAGCTCCATTTCGACCTCAGCATCCAAGTGCCAAGCCATAATCGCTCCAAACGCTCTGCCTCGAAGTCACCGTTGGATGGGCCGTGCTCAAAAATATGAAAGTCTAGTTGGGATCATGGAATCATCCGAGAGGAATCATCATCCCTAATCATCCCTAATATGATTGAGGAAACCGAAGTAATTGAAATTAATTGAATAAACAAACAGAATAAACAAACAGAATGAAACTACCAAAAAAAATCCAAAAAAACTTTAGGACTGATCTGCTGAGGCTCATGCCATGTAGACGATTGCAGGCACCACGAGGACTGCACCTGTGGTCGTCTCCAACTGTGGCAAATTTGAAAACAAACAAATTTAGAATCTCAAACAAATTTAGCATTCTAATTTTATCATTTTATCAAAGTTTATCAATCAAACCATCCGCATAATTTGCATAATCTACCAGAAACAATGTACACAATTTCACCATTTAGGAGACTTGTAAAGCATAGCCTTAAACTCCAACTGAGGGCGCAGCGCAGCAAACCTGCTTCGAACAAGTGGGCTGTCAGAAGGTTCCAAACTCGGTGCCATGGCCGATGCAACTCAAGGCTTGTCCAGACCTAAGGGATATACTTAAGGGACATAGAATCTATTTACAAATCTAGATCCAAATCCACCAGTTCAGATTCATTTTCCCATACATTCCTATTGTTTCGGGGAACTTAAAGAATAGACAAATCAAAATATTGACTACCGGTGTAACACCCCGACAGCGACAGTTTCCGAGGAACGGAAGGGCAGTGGCAGCGATGCAACTGGACTAAAAATGGTGTGATGCGGCACCTCAAAAACTTCCGCAGGAATGTTTCTGCAAAAAACCATTCACCTTCACTGAAAAAACACTGCACTGCATAGCTTTGCAAAACGCTGCGTACCAGTGAAAATACATCATCGATGGTTGCAGGCAGTAAAAGCCGCAAGAAGGAAGTGCCAGCAACCTGCCAGTTGTTGATTGAGCAAGGCACTCCCTGCTACCATGCATTGTGAAACGTCATAGGAAACTCAACTCAACATTATTTTTTTTTCAAAAAGTTGAGGGACACACGATGCCACCCAACCTCAGTTTTGCATGCAAAATCGACTACGACTTTATGCACCCCAGTGCATCGGTGTCATGAAATGTATCAAGACCTAAGCCGTTGGCAAACTTGACAGCGGAATTGGCAAAGCTACCGGGTTCGCCGTTGCATTGTTGCTAACTGTAGCATCAGGCCTGATCACACAATCATGCTTTGAAAAACAATATGTTACTCGCAGCGTTGCAAACTATTGAGGTTCCCACGTGGCACGGCTATCCATGCACCAATCAACCTGCAAGAACATTTTTTTGCAAACACCAAAAACGTTCTGTTGCATTTACCGATGTTGCGCACCCGCGTGCCTGACTTTAAATCAAAGTCTTCCCCAGCATTTTCTTCCATCATGGTCCGCAAAACAAGCAGCTGCGGAGCACCAAATTTTGGACCCCCAACTTCACCATTCACATGTTGTTTGAGACCAAAAAATCGTTGTACCAACATGGTCAGGATTGAAAAATGCCGAACTGTCTGTTTTTCACACCCCAATTCAGAAACAACCGTGACCTTTGCAGTGTTCATAAACACATGTTTGTCAACAAACACTTGACCATTTGGAGAAGTTGTTTCGAAACGGAAGGTTGTTAGTTACATCACAGCAATCGGAGGCTACAACCTTGAAACCAATAGTCCAAGTGTTTGTGCTGCTTGTCAAATTTTGGCGCTGAAATTCTTGTCTGCTCGGAAACCTACGCGTTCCCCCAACCGGAAGCACAAACACGGAATACCGGCCCCCACGGTGCCAAAACAAAAGCATGCAACAACCATTGGCACTTCTTGCCTTTCCCGCCTTGCAAAATCCGCGATCGGCTCTCCTTTCTTGGGTGGGACAAAAATCAAGAAAATAATTCGAGCTGTGGGGAGCGGTCTGCAAACCTGCCACCCTTTAGCAACCACAATGGAAGGCCACCAATGGGCCATCCCTCTCAATAAAAGCACCGGTAACTCAAACAGAAACCCACAGGCCCATAGGAAACCCACCCAGCAGAGACGACCCAGGAAGAACAGCCGGAAGGAGAAGCGCCAGCAAGTGACATGGAAACCAGGAAGAATGAATGTGTTTACGGACCACCCTAGCTCATCCCCTTAACTTCAGGGGTGGGGTAGTGGCCTGCCTGTCCACCTAGTGTGGCACCCTAGTTTTGAACCCGGGTCAGATGCATGAGGGATGCGTTTGAGACCATACCGGCCCTTCGGAAACCAGGAAGAAGCAAACCAAACCAAGGAAACCCAGGAGACAAAACAAGCAATGGCCTCCTCCCGCCAGTCACAGCGCAACAGTCCCCAAAGGAAACCTTTAGAACCCTGTGCCAATGCGACTGCAGAAAACAATCAAGAAGCTAACGTTCAAACTAAAGCGTGACGCTGAAAACCGGGAGTAAAAATGCAAGGCCTACGCGAAATTAAGCAAAGGAACCAAACACCTCAAACCAAAACTCAAACACGAATCCCGGGCAACTCAAAAATCACAAGCTCAAACGAATGTGAAACCACCCAAAACAAATGCACTGCAACAGACGGCTCACACACTGTTCTTTGCAAAAATTGGTGGAATTTCGAATGTCACGGATGCTGGGCTCTCATCCTTATCCAAATCATTTGTTTTCCTCCTATGTTCCATTCATCTGATTCACCTGCATATCTCACCAAACAAGCAAGGCGCATGCCGCCAACGAGAACCTCACACCTGCAGTTCACTCTGCGGTGCAGGCCACGGGATGAAAATCAGGATGCAGATGGTTTCACCAGCCTGAAAACTTCACGATTTGATTCTGTGAAAGAACGGCGGGCAATGCGCAACCTTTTTGTGCCAATAAGGCCTCGGAAGTAAAACATCCTCACATGGTTTTCATGTGAATGTAAAATGGATTCAACTGCACTTTGCATCTCGATTTGTGCGGGTCAACCTTGGCATGGGTGGACATGAAAGTTCTTTGCACTCCTCCTCAGCACAATGAGCACAGCTTCTTTGTGCTGCCATCTGTTGACGTAATTCTCAGCTGCTTGTGTCTGAGATTCCATCAAACTTTCTTCAAAAAACATCTCAAGTGCCACCCATGAATCCATGCAAATCATCCACATATTTTCGATATGAAGTCGCACGTTCATCTTCACCTTTGTTTCTGGCGCTCCTGAATAGGCGCTGGAATATGTTCCTGATTTCATGTGCCAGCGGTATTGTAAGCCCTGCCGGCACATCACCAGAAGTAGCACTAAGAACTGCCAGAATTGCATTTTGAATTCGGCTGGCATCGCTAAATGCCTCCTGTGCCAGCGCTGCATTTTGCTCCCCTCTCAAAACTGAAAAGTAACCTTGTCAGCCCTGTAGCCGGCGTTGATGTCCCCGGCTCTTCATCATCTGTTGCAATCTCTGATTCTCTTCCTTCATGGTGTTCATGTTGAACCTCGTCAGTGGTGTCTGGGTTCCTTTGTCTCATCTGTCACAAAACAAAGTTGGCACGTTCCTGAATGAACATATGCGATCTCTCAGCAGCTGTAACAGCTTGGTCTCGCATGAATCCTCCCAACTCCATCAGCCCATATCTCAGTTGATCTGCCGTCTCATCCAGGACTTGCACTCCATCTCTGATGTCTGCTTCCAGCACTGTCAACCTGACACTGGTTTGATTCAATCTCTCTTCGTTTGTTTCTCCATAGGTCAGATTATCCAAACGTTCGCACAACCATGCTGCATAGTCGTAGCGATCTGCCAATTGCACCTGAATGGTCTACATCTCGCATTGTTTTCTTCAGTTTCATCCATACATTGCCAGTCCAACCATTGCACATGCAAGCAAAAACCACCATGAAAATTGTACCGTATGCCACTTGGTCTCTGCAGACCACACCAGGAGTAGTACACTGCTGAGCTGCTGCTCCCGTTGGCTCAAGGCCCATTGCTACACATAACCTCATGATCAACTTTGCTGCCTTTTGAAACTCGATGCTCATTTTGCAACAAGGATGTGCTTGAGTGCACCTCAGACCTGTTTTTCAACTGTTTTGGGACCTACAAATTGATTGGGCACCTTTTGGATTCTGCTGATGAGACCACAAGACTTCATGTGGGGTCCAACCTGCCGGATGTCACCAGTGTCCTGAAGTGGATTGACGCTGTGTGGAAACTCCAACGCAATCGAAAGATCTAAGACTAAGAGAGCCGCCTTCCGCGGAAAAAATGCATGCAGCAACCCAAATTTTGACTTGCAGTGTCAGCAGACGTGTTTGTTGCCATTGACATGTCAGAATCTTGGTGCTGCTGCAGTGAATGATTTCATTTCGGTGTTCAAGTGTTTCTGTTTGACCATGGAAGCTCGCAGGGTTCTGTGTCAGCGCAGGTGCTTACGCGTTTATTTATTTATATATTTTGTGTTTTTTTTTGGGGGGGGAGGTTTTTTCTTCCTCCTTTTTTTTTCTTTCTTTTCGCGCCTCGTTTATCGTTTTTGTCGTTTTTCTTTCCCTGGGGGTTTTGGCACTTGAGGGGGGGACTTTGTTGCTATTGCTCAGCTGTTTGCTCCTTTCATGGTGCTGGGTGGCTTTGGTTATTGTCCCGCCTTCGAAGGTGTATTTATGCTACAGAGCTGCGCTAATTGTGACCTTCCAGCTCCTTGGTTTCTTTTTTCCAGCCCAGTTACCAGTTGGATCCTGATCTCTGACAACAAGAACCGCCCTTCTATGCTGCAAACACAACCAGGTCCGTCCCAGCCCTTGGCTACCCCTGACCCTCACCAATCATAGTAATAGTTCTGTGGTTGTGTGTTGTGTTTTGGAACGCCTCTGGGTTTCGGGCTGCCGGGGACCTCTTGGGTAAGCAGCGGAAGGGTAAGGGTGCTCTCTTCATCCTGGGCTGCCGCGCTTTCCCTATGTTTCAGCACAGTGAACTCCGGTAGTCATGTGCTAGGTCCCAGTGTTTCACGCTGAGACTGAATACTCGAGAAAAAAAATGAAACTGCTGGCTGTTGTGGGACTTTTCCACCTGACGCTGATGCTCTTCAATACAAACATCCTCAAAAGTATTGACCTGGACCATCCCAATTTCATTCATCAAAACAAAGAGTCGATGTTGGGGGAGAGCCTTTGTCCCTACGTCTGCCATGTTCCACATAGTTCCAACTTGGCGTAAAGTCAGCTCACCTGAATTGGTTTTCTCCTGAATCCACAACACTTTGCCTGATAAAAGCCTCACTCTTCCACATCCTTGTCTGCTGGCTAACTGCCGTGCTGAGCGGCTATCAACGTAAGCCAAGTGCAGGATCTCCTCTCCCAACGCAAAACGCAAGCAAACCATCAAAAACAATCCATCACAAGCTGCACTGACCAAGCTGCGGAGCTCACTCTCGCAAAAGGATAAGGAAATTGTTTTCTGGCCCCGGCTGCTGCCATGCATGAATAACCCATTGACCAGATGAATGCCACACGATGTTGAACGTCTGTGTGACTTGTTGGATGACCAGTCTGCGTCACTGTAGGTCTCCAACATCCTTGACCATGTACTGGGGTGTTCAATCACTCCCACATCCCCAACATATCATGTGCCCCGGACATACTTGACGCAAGCTCTTTGATTGTGACCATCAAATCTGGACGCTCTTGACTGATGTATAGGCAGAGGCCTCCCACAGATCTGTATGCTGTTGCGTCTTTTGCACTGAGCTTCTCTGAATCATCCTGCAGTTGTATACTGGCATCGCATGGGACCTTCAGTTTCCTTGCCGTACCAAAAGCATGTTCGAAAAGTCTGACCACCTTTTCAACACTTGTTCCAGGGGTAAGCATCAGCCAATCTCCCATGTCTGTGATCTTTCTTTGGGGGAAAGTGATACTGCTACCTTCTCCTTCCAGCTTTGAATGGCTGACTGAAAACTTCTCACTCCTCCCCTTCAAAAACGTTTCTTCCCAATACGATTGTTTTCCAACAAACAGGATGTCATCCTCATGTATAAGCAACGTAGAGAAACTGCTCTTTGCAAGGCACGGCTGTTCACTGCAAAACGTATATCCAAAAGTTGTTTCCAGGTGATCTTTGAGGTGCTGATACCATTGCTTGGCACCCATTCTCTGGCCTGGCAAATTCTTTCGAATCACAAACGCTTGGCCATGTAGATGCACAAGAATTGGTTGATCCTGATCTGCCATCAGGAGCGCATCTATCACATCCAGGCAACCCATGACCACATTGTAATCGCATTGCCCCTGCTTCTGCTTTGTACGGTCTTTCAACCATAGATGCTGCAGTGGTAAAATATTTGCTGTGTGAGCACCTGTTGCTGGACTGAACGTGTCCAAGCGCTTCTCCTGAGCAAACTCTTTTGCAACAAACCTTGATCTTCTCATCCAACGCAAAAATTGTCAGCACCATATGGTTTTAGGCGCCAATCTCGGACAAACTTGGCGGTGAGTAGTGCAGCGAAAAATGTTTCGATTCTTGTCGATTAGGTGAGCCCTGACGGTAAAATTGGTTCGATACCATATCCCGGAAAAAACAGAAAATAGTTTTTGCAATGCCCATCTGTGCGTGCAAACCATGGTCCTCACAAATATTCAAAAAGCATTCTTGGGCTGCGGCAACCAGCTAGTGGAATCTTACCAGCGAGTGGCAGCAAAACTTTTCCCATGCACCCAAATGTAGGCAATGTAACTTGGAAAAAATTGCGATCCATAATTTCTGGGCGTCGTGGCCCACACGGGTCCGGCCACAATGGCCGTTCCGTGAACATGCGCGTACGGTTTTGCAGCAACATATGTCCCATGAACCCCACCCGTATCCTGGTAAGATTGAGGCGACTCGGACGGGCGAACGAACATACAAATTTTCTCTCTCGAAATTACATCCTATTTTCCCAACAGCGTAAGCTAATGGGATCTTCAGCCCGGGATAGCTCCGGTGTGCCCTGGTGCACGCGCCAGGTCAGGTTCAACAAGGTTCCGGGGAAGGTTCCGGAGATGCAGAGCCAGGTCAGGTTCAACAGGGTTCCGGGGAAGGTTTCCGGAGAAGGTTCCAGGAAACCTTGGTGCAAGCCAAGTCAGGTTCAACAAGTTCTGGAGAAGGTTCCGGAGAAGGTTCTGGAGAAGGTCTGGCAGGTTTTGGTGCAAAGCCAGGTCAGGTTCAACAGGGTTCCGGAGAAAGTTCCGGTGAATCTCTGGGAGGCTTGGGTTCCGGAGAAAGTTCCGGAAAAGGTTCCAGGAAGCCTTGGTGCAAATCCAAATCAGGTTCCACGCGTTCCGTGGAAGGTTTTGGACAACCCAATGGACTAGGTTAGACAATTTTTTATATGACCTACTTTTTTCGTTTTTTAGAACATAGTCTAATTCGATCATTTTTGAAAACTATTCTTTATCGTTCGACGATAAAATCTTAACGTTTCAACTTTTATTCGCCGTAACCATTTTGGCTCAAGTGGTTCAAGCGTTGTTCGTTTTTGCGCAATGGCTGGAATGACTCCAGATCGACCAATACAGAAAAGACGGCTCAGGTCACCCCTGCACGAAATGGACGGTGAGGAGGCGCATGACGATGATGAGCTAGTGGGGACCCCGAAGTCCACTTCAGAAGGTGCTGGCCCGTCTTTGGATGCAATTGCGATTATTATGCGCCAAGAACTTCACGCAGCCATCAGTCCATTGGAAAACCAATTGACCTCCATGGGTGTTACGTTTGAGGAACGCATGGGCAAGATTGAAAACACAATGGCTGATCAAGATGTGCGCCTGTCCCGTTTGGAGGAGTCGATGGCAGCAGACCCTCCTGACACAACTCCGCTGTCAGACTTTGCTGACAAATTCGCAGCACTCCAATCCCAAATCGATGCTATCAAAGGGACACCCCATTCCAGTGAAAACGATATGGTGAAGACCATGGTGGTCGGAGGCTTGCAAGGATGTGAAATTTTGCAGAATGCAACTCAGTGGCTACGAGAAAAATTGCAATCCCTGAATGTGCCACTCCATCCGAAACATACATGAAGGGTCAAGTTTTCAACGGCATACTGTTTGCCAAGTATCCAGCTTCGTTCGCCAGGGATGTAGCCGTAGCAACACTTCGGAGTGCAAAATTGAAACATGATGACCAACAGATATGGGCAACCCAGGATCTTCCGATCCCGACTCGTGCCAGGAAAATGTTTCTGTTGGGTCTGCGCTGGCAGCTTGGTGAGTGGGGTTTCGTGAAGCGGGAGGTTGAGATCGATGATCACTACACCAAAATGGCCATTGCTGGCAAATCAGTGGTGCAAGTTTCCAGTGTTCCAGGCGATCTGAAAGTCGAATGGGCTCATGGATGGACAGCTTGGGATGAGTTTCAATCGAGTGCTCAGCTACAACAGATTATGGACAGAGCGAACCAGGTGTTGAAGAAGCAAGGGAAAGGCACGGGCAAGAGCAAAAGCAAGGACGCAGGTGCTGCGGCATACACTGCTTTCTAGGGAGTGCGCCGTTCGAGTTCGCAACTACGGTCCTTGCAGGACATGGGCAAGCGACATCGATTCGATGTGGAAAAATTTTCTCAAGCCTCCTCACGCAAAAACTGTACAAAGAGATCGCTTTGTAAAGGCCACTCTGGTTGCGCGGCTGCTTCGAGCCAACTTTTGTAGTGAGGAAACTGGCGCCGGCAAAAGTTATTTAAAAGATCATCCCACCGTTTGAGTGGACGCCCTACTCGCCGTACTGGTTGTTCTCCAAAATTTTTCCTCCACTTATCCAAGGGGGACCACTGTATCACATTTTTTGGCCAGCCTGGTGTTTGAGAGATCCTCATTGCAAAAAACAACATTTTTTTTGCAAACCTCCTTTTCCAGTTGATGATTGGATGGTATTGTAAAGCTGCTTGCACCCGTGCGTTCATACGAAGCATTGTGTCTTTCCAGGATTCGTTTTGCACACGCACCTATCCAACGACAGACCGTAGCATCCGGCGTTGCACGATATCCAGTTGATTTAAATCAGCTGCCGTCAGCGGCATTGTAACGAACCCAAAAAAAATTGTAGGGGTGACAACCGCATCAAATAGTCGCAAACGCAACTTTACCGATTTTCCACACATTTGCCAAAAATGCACGCTTGAATTCAGATGTGAAGATCGCCGAGGTACTGGGAGAACTTCACAATTGCAGCTGGGACATTGTGATGTTCAGCGAGACAAGGAGCTTCAGAGAAACCGTTACATTGACTTCAGGGGACAAACTGCATTCCTCCACGCAGCCAACAAATGTGGCGTGGCGATTTTATGCCACAAAAGGCACGTTGATGCTGTGATTTCTGTGCAAGTTGTTTCTGAGCGACTGATGTACCTTGATTTGAAGGTGTTGACTGGTCTTGTTCGCTTTGTTGCAGTGTACATGCCGCACATGGGGTATCCACACCACGAATTTCAAACTGTGTATGACCAACTGCATCTCATTCTTGATGGTGCTGCCCGTGTTGGCGCGCAAGTCGTGGTGGGGGGTGATTTCAATACTCAACTCCATGTTGGTCACCGCGGCGAAGTTTTGGAACATTTTTGTACAAATTTTGGCTTACACGTCGCCAATGATGATGATGATGATGATTTGATCGAAAATTAGACTTTTCGTAGCTCACTGGGGGTCAGAAGACGAATCGATTTCATTTTGTACTCATCATCGTTCTCATTGTCAAGCAGCTGTGCCACAGACATTTTGGATTTGAACTCCGATCATCGTGCGGTGCATGCTGCTTTGGAAATGATTACGCACACAAGGAAGAAGAAACGCAGACGCACCAGTAGATGGCAACCAAAGTGCCTGAATTCATACCAGGCCCAGCTCTCTGAACAACTTCTTCACAAAGCTCCTGAATCGATCCATGAGTTGGGACATGTTATGTTGAAAGTTGCCGAGTCTGTCGGACATGGAGGTGATGGAGCCGGCTCCTCATCCCAAGAACCTTGGAAGGATGCCGAGTTCCAAAATTTGTTGTCCCAAAGACGGGCTTGCCACGACGCAGTCCAACGAACGCAACTGTCCAAACGCATCCGCAAAATTTTGCGAGCACGGATGCGGGAAAAACGGAACCACCGCATCGCAAACATTTTGAAAGACTTCCGCCAGCTCGGGGACATGGAGATCGCTCATTTTGACCCATTCCGACCATGCAGGAGCAGTTCTCCCCTGATTCGCAAGGCCTTGTTGTGGAAATGTTCAAGCACGGAGGCCCGGTACTCTGGAATACGTTGATCGGCTTGTTCAATACAATTTTAACGACCGGGACAGCTGAAACAGATTGGCGCAATACATTGTTCATGATGATTCCCAAGACGGGTGACTTGGCAGCTCCCAACAATTGGAGGCCTATTGCCATTCTACAAATTACTAATTGCATACAAAATTTTCACGAAACTTTTACATAATCGTTTGAAGGAACAGTTTGAAAGCACCCAATGTTATGATCAATTTGGTTTCAGGCCTGGCTTGGGCGTCGAACATGCCCTGATTACTTTTGAGTCCATGGTTGAAAAATCTGTGGAATTCGGACTTGGGTTTTGGATGGCAAGTTTGGATTTACGAAAGGCATTTGATCGAATTTACTCAAATTCTTTGTTTGCAGCACTCCAGCGACAAGGCTTTCCTCAAGAATATATCCGACTCCTCGGTGTCCTTTATGACTCGCAATCTGGTTTTGTAGACGGAAGTGACTCTTTTCCAATCAACAGAGGCGTTAAGCAGGGTGACGTTCTCAGCCCAGCTTTATTCAATGCCGGCCAGGAGGATGTGATGGTTTCATGGAAACAGCGCCTTACGGATCATGGCGGCGACGTTGGACTTCCAGAACGGTTGACCAATATTCGGTACGCTGATGATATTTTACTTTTTGCAAAAAACAAAGGTGATCTGGTTTACATGCTCGAAATACTTTGGGAAGAACTTGGCAAAGTTGGATTGCAACTAAACTTTTCCAAAACCAAAATTTTCACTACGCATGAGGTCAATGTTCCAGACGTGGTTCTTATCAAGGACGAACCCGTGGAAGTTCTGAAGGACACTTGCGTACACAAATACCTTGGCAGAAAATATACAGGTGATCTGACCAAACGACGCCAAATTGGGTTTCAACACCGTGTGCATTTGGCCTGGGCCAAGTTCAATCACTATCGATTTGTATTGATGAACAAGCATATTTCGGTAAAGTTGCGTTTGCGACTATTTGATGCGGTTGTCACCCCTACAATTCTTTTTGGGCTCGTTACAATGCCGCTGACGGCAGCTGATTTAAATCAACTGGATATCGTGCAACGCCGGATGCTACGGTCTGTCGTTGGATGGGTGCGTGTGCCAGACGAACCCTGGAAAGATACAATGCTTCGTATGAACGCACGGGCGCAAGCAGCTTTACAATACCATCCAATCATCAACTGGAAAAGGAGGTTTGCAAAAAAATTGTTCTCTTTTGCAATGAGGATCTCTCGAACACCAGGCTGGCCAAAAAATGTGATACAGTGGTCCCCCTTGGATAACTGGAGGAAAAATTTTGGAGAACAACCAGTACGGCGAGTAGGGCGTCCACTCAAACGGTGGGATGATCATTTAAATAACTTTTGCCGGCGCCAGTTTCCTCACTACAAAAGTTGGCTCGAAGCAGCCGCGCAACCAGAGTGGCCTTTACAAAGCGATCTCTTTGTACAGTTTTTGTGTGAGGAGGCTTGAGCAAATTTTTCCACATTGAATCGATGTGGCTTGCCCATGTCCTGCAAGGATCGTAGTTGCGAACTCGAACGGGCGCAAAGCAAAAATTATCGTGGGCACCGTTTCGAAAGTAAATGTTTCCACTAAATTTTTCCGAATTTTGTCCTAAATTTCTTTGTAGAAGTTTTCTGAGAGTTTTGTGGAAGTGACACCCTTAAAAAGTGGAAAATTCCACTTTTTCTACGCTTAAAAAAGTGGAAATTTGAGGTGGCAGGTCGTTACAATGAGGATGCGTTGCTGGAAGGGTCCAAGCAATTTCGTGAAAAAACTATGGCCAAATACTACACTACGCAAAACCCTCGCATCCTGTCAGTGAAAAAAATTACCGTTGTTTTCCGGTGGCAAAAGGTTCGGATGAGGTGGCGCCTGGCGAAAAAAATCCCTGAAGAAGACTCCGAGCTGAAGGTGTTCCAGCACAGATCACTAGTGAGAATGCGGCCAGCAACCCTGGTATTATCATGTCACCATCTCCAGATGAAACGGATAACACACCCAGTTCAGTCATACAAGTGCGGAAACACGGTAGAAATTATGGATTTGAATGTGCGCATTGCAAAAGAAAATCTAATGCGAAGAGCGACATGATGAGGCCAATGACAAGAGTGAACCCGCGGGAGAGTCATCATCAAGCGACGTAGAGCCTCCAAAGCCCCAGGGCCTTTGTCCAACGATTAGATGTTAGGTTTAAACATGCACATGTCCGAATGTGGGAAACCAGAGGCAGATGCAGCAGACAGTCGTCATACTGCATTTCAATTGGTGCATGTGTGATCGTCTACCGATGTTGAACGTTTCAGGTGAGGTCAAAAAATGGTTGCCTGTTAGTGTCAGGTTCCCCATATTTTTTGGCCCAGTAAAACGCGGCCACAAAGGGAAACCAAAACAGTTTCAAAACGGATGCTACTTTGTCGGAACCTAGAGAAGCGACGACGAATTCACAGTTGAAAGAACAATTTACCCCCTTGGCACTGTTTACACAAGAAATTCCGAGTAATTGTCGTGGACGGGTTTTTTACCAGAACAAAACCACATCGGCAAAGGCAAAGGCCCCAAAAGCAAATGCAATTGAAAAGAGTAAAGCGACACCAGGATTCAAGAGAGATATAGCACTGGTATCCCAAACGCCAAATGGCACAGATATGTCTTATCATGCCAATGCCGAGCCAGAAACGTACGGAAACACGGCCGTGCTCACTCTTGTCGAAGGAGGTTGCTTTGGATAGCAGGTTGCCTGTCGCGGCGATTTGGGCCTTGCCACTATGGCATGGTGGGATCCCCGAAGTGGACCAGGTTCCTAGGGTTCTGGATGGATTTCATTTGACAGCAACGGGTTTTGTCAGGGGCCACTGCAGGCCGGCTGTGGCCACGTGTGCCACAAATTCGACATCAAAAAAAACAATGGTAAGACAAACGGTGTTTGGAACACATCTCTTTCTGCGGCGTATCAATCCAAAATTTGCAAGTACCTGGCAATGTTGAAGTTGCGTCGCTTCGAATGGGGCGGGGTGTTTTTCGACAGACACACCATCACCGGGTATACTGGCGAGGACCCTCCCAAATCCCCAACCAAGCCACTTCAGGTTGGTCAAGTTCAGCAATTTCAAGGAAAATTAATATTTTCCGGCGAAAACAAACCAGTTCCAAAGCGTATTTCTTACGTTTTTTTCCCTGAAACCATGCAACCCAATGTTGGGAAAAAAATGCGCCCCGTCGGGGGCAGCTGGTTTGTCGCAATACGAAGTGGTGTTTAAAAATTGCGTTATTTTTCAGCGGCCACGGACCCAAAAAAAAAATACGACGAATTTGCTCAAGTAGGCCCACCAACTTACACTTCAAACCAAAAAAATGTCACGCAAATCATTGCAATTTATTTTCGTCATGCACAGAAATGTTTTCTCGTGCGCCACCCGCAAACGGACACACGTACTCATACTCATGTGAACACTTTGCCTCCGTAACGCGGATACTGGTTTCGCAAATCGTATCTTACAATCCGATGTCGTACACCCCATTCCACTGACAGCTAAGTCAACAATTTCACATCTGAAAATGCATGCCCCACGCTTGAATGTTCCTTGAATTCAATTTCGCCGTGAACCCTTCGCACGGTCGTTTCTCATTATTTTACCGGGGTTATAGTTTGCTTGCTGTATGGGTGCATAAAGGAGTATGTCAGGTGTGCTTCCCCTCCCCTTGACATCGATGCAGCTGAAAAACTGGATGCTATTCAAAAGCGCATACGGCGTAGTTTGATTGGTTGGGCCCGTGTGCAATTCAAGGATTGGTTGAAGACTATTTTTCAAACGCAAGCAGGACTGGCAAACGCCATGAAGATCCAGCCGGCGCATTTTTTTCATAGAAAAACCATTGTTAAAATCCCATACCTCGTTTACAAAGTGAAACATGTTCCCTACGTTCTTTTCCGCCGTGTTCGTCTTGGATTGACGCGAAGAAACACATTCAATTTGCTTTAGCAAATGTATGATATGCATTGATATGCTATGATGTTTTTTCACCCCCAGCGCGCCCTGGACCGTAAGAGAATTTTTTACACTTCGACTCGAACGGGCGCAAGGCAAAAAACAAAGTTACTGTAAACAAGAAACAAAGTCACTCATCGTCTTGCTTGTCTGGCATGGGGTGATGCAACAACGATTTGGAATCCAAAAAAGAAGGGTGCCGGTTGGAGCCGCAAAAAAAATGTTCATGGTGATGACAATTGGCAGCCTCACGTGCCAGGTCATGGTCCGGCATCTTGTGGCACGAATAAGGTCTATCGCAAATATGGCCTGACTGGATTGCATGCTGCAACCAAAATATCCAACACATTTTTCATACACCATTTTTGTTCTTTGTTGGGAGCGGACACACCTGGATGCATGACAACGAAAGATGTTCAGATCAATTGTTGGACAAGCACGTGTGCACGATAATTTTTGGACAAATACCATATCCCGTCCCGTACGAAACAGTGTGGACGCAGCATTGCAAATTTATCATATTAAAGCATGGTCAACTTAGTTGGCTAAACAACAACTTGGTTCTGCAAAAAAACATTTTCTATCTAGACATGTCTTGAATTGGCACCTTCAACATGATTTGTTTTGCAATTTGATTCGGCGGCCTATGCGAAGTCGGACACAACTATACAGGAGATGAGATGCAAAACCCACACGTCTCCTTCCGCATGACATTTGCATGAAAGCAGCAAGAGTTCCTGGTAGCCTGCTGCATGCCTTCTGCAATTGTTGCCCTGGTAGTTGAACTGTTGACGTTTTTGTCCCATGCCCTTCAAAAACCGCAATTTCAAACTCGAACGGGCGCAAAGCCAAGCAAAAACAAACCGTTGTGCCCTGACGCTGCCAATAAATTGTTTCATACCATTTCACTTCTTCCAATACCGTGTAATATTGTTCTAACAAGTTCAAATCAATTGCTTTGGGCAAAAGATATGTTCCGGACATGTCAGACCCCAAATTATTTTACATGTTGCCGACGGCATGTTTCGAAAAAAACCTGTTGATTTCCAGCCATAGCAAGCAAAAAAATCCAATTACAACACGTTTCAACCGGTCAAACCCATGGATCGAGTTTTGAAGGATACAGAACTTGAAGAATAATACAACAAATTAACGAACAATTGCTAAGAGCAAACCATGCTAAGCATGCGTCATTCCTCAAACGGCTGTCTTTTGACAAGGTGCCCTTTCATTTGTCGACACTGGACTGGCATATCGATACGTCAAAAATGTTGGACCATTAACGGGTTGATTGGGCGGACGCACGGCATAACAGTCGCCATGTTGCGATGGCTGGCGGGCACTGGTTTTGCTGTGCAAACATGCGTTGCTAAGTCGGAAATCGGCAAAATTTTGTATACATTTTGGTCGCTGCAATTTGCAGGGATTTTTTCGCTCTGTTCGCCTGGAACCAATTTTTTTTACATACATTTGTTTCTGATTTTTGTCCTTGATGCAAAAGCGTCTGCAGATACACTTCTTGATTTGTGCGTCTTGCACATGAATGATGTACCAAAGCAACAACTGTAAGTGGAATACAAACGGAGTAAACTGGTTTCACCCCGCCTCGGCACGAACCTTCAGTTTCTGCGCCGCTACTTCAAAGAAAACAAGGAAAATGCATCACCTATCCAATGGCCGCTGGGGCATGCTTTGATGTGCCACTACTTGCACAACTCTTTTAGAGTTATGGCTCAGGTGCTGCAAATGAAACTCTCTAATTTCCTCAATGTAAATGTCTCTGCGCCAACGGAGACTCACATTATCCTCCGGCTAAGGCATTGCATTCTGCAACGTGCTCAAATGAAGCTCTCATGGCTGAAAATGAACGTCAATGCAAAACTGACAAATCACTTGAAGCTTGCTGTTCAGTCATTGTTTTTTTTCTTCACTCTCTGAATCCTCACCATAGTTGAGCAACACCCAAAGATCTGGACCAGACACCTCGCTTTGTGAACTGGTCAGATATCGACGTCTGACTTCTGATCCAGTTTCCATGTGTTCGTCTGAACTTTGGCTTGAATCTCCATCTGCATCTTGGCCAAGCATCGCCCCGTCCAAGCGCACTGGCGACCATGTCAACATTCGTGCTAAGTCCAGTGCTATTCTCTGCAAAGTTGTAGGCCAACTGCGCATCTGAAAGGTTTGTTGGACGAGACAGGCTCCTGAAATTGGGTGAGCTCTCATCCTCGCTGATGTCGCTCATGCTTGCAAGAGTGCGGCGAGCTCCAATCCTGAAACCTTCAACATCAGAGTTCGACGCAGCCCTAAGTCCATACAGGATTGTTACACGCTCCTCATAAAGCCTTCGACGATCGTGATCACCTGTTGCATCCCTTCTCCTCGAACATCGCTCAATCATCCAAGCAATGTAGTTCTCTGCAGTCAGGGCAGGATGCGTCTGTGGTGGACGTGCTGCTGTTGGAAGGTCTGTAGAGCTTGAAGGCACTTCTGCAAAGCTTGAATCAACACCATCATCCACATGGTGAGGATCGGCCATTCCTGCTGGCTCTGCATCTGGTTCATCAGACAATGCAGGCGCCACATTTTCCATTATCATCAATTTCCACGCAAGCATGCATAGAAATCCAAAAAGCAACGTAAAAGCCATCACGCAAAATGAGGAATTGGAAGACTCAGAGATGTCTTCATCACATCCTTTCAAATTCAGTGGGCCCAAGACGCTCAAAATGGACATAATGTTCTGCTTCTTGCGGAGTGTGGCTCCAGGATCTTCAGCTCCTTCAACTGTTCCTGTGGCCAAGTTGAACATTCCAAGCATGCTCATTAGGGATCTCAAGCGGTTGCATGGGAGACGTTTTGTTCCTATATCTGCAGGGTTCAATGCTCCAGGCACTGTGTTCAGTTTCACTTGTCCACTGCTGATCAAGTCCTGAAGCCATAAGATGCGACACGAAAGGTGTCGGCCCTTTCCAACTCCCTGTCTCATAAGTATCCCCTTTGCTCCTGAGCTGCCTGTGTGCAAATGGATTGTTGTTTTCGATACATTCATCCATGCAATCAGTCTTGCCAACATGATTGCATCTGAAACACCAGATGAGCAAGCGTAAACCTCAGCCTCTGCACTGCTCAATGATACCAGTTTCTGTGTCCTCGACGAGGAATACAACAAGCATCCACCAGCAAACATCGTAGCACAAGATATTGACCTGCGTGTGCCCTTATCTGAAGCACAATCACTGTCAGTGTAGACCTCTCCAGGCTCTGTGCTGTTGTATTGGTGGAAAATTCCATGGCTTCTTCCACGCCATTTCAATTCAAAGAGATACAAACCTCCTCATGACACGCAAGAAAACTGACCAGGTGTTTGAGTATACTGTCATACTCTTCGCAGTGGGCTGAGTGCTGTACGTAGCAAGGTGCCTGACAACATGTTGGCAATGAGGAAAGTCTGCTGCAAGGTACAAAAGGATACCAACGCGTGTCCTGAAGTTTCTGGCTGACTCAGGACTCAACTCACCTGTATTGTCACACTGATCCATGTCAGAGTGTCCCGGGGTTTTCTTTTTTTGGGGTTTCTTGTTCAATCCCAGGAGCTTGCACATCTGTTCAACGTGTTTGTGATGTGTTTGTATCATAAGTCTGTATATAATCATGCTGCAGTACCACGCGACGCTTCAAGAACTGGAGTTCATCACCAGGCTTTTCCATGACAAGCGTCGACACCTCATATTTTGATCTCAAACACTTGACGAGCTTGTTGACAAACTCTCGACGTCCAACTGCAAGGATGTCATCGACATGAATCAACACAAAGCAACTGTTGTCCTCTGATTTGAGAATGCATGGGCAAGGTGCATGAGGCGTCATGTTCAGCTCGTTTTTCATGAGTGCTGTAATATTCCTATGCCAAAGCAAGCTTCCATCTCTCTGTCCTGGAAGTACACGCCCAAGTCCACAAGCTCTTGTTTCTCCATCAGCTAGTAAACATTTCACTATTGTAGGCGTTTCCTGCTTGACAGTTAAGACAGCACATCTTTGACATCTATGCGTACCATCATACCATCACCGTGTTCCAGCATCTCAAGAAACTTTGTCGGCAAAAGACGTGCCACGATTGCATTGCTAGCAGGTGAGAAAAGTGATTCTAGTTCAGCATCCATCCATGCACTCCCTAGCCACCAGGCGTGAGCGCCTAAGCCAAAAAGTTTGGCCTGAGCCTCCAGCTTCTCTCTCCAGAGAGGATCTTCGAATCACACGGCATGCTTGAGGCATCTGTGAGCACTTCCATCTTTGTAAGGCGCTTGATCAATTGGGCTCAAGCTTGCTGAAGCGGTACATAAGTTGTTGGATGATTGCATCTTCTTTATCATAAAGTTCATTGCAACTAAAATCTCCTCCAGCTCGTCCAACTCATCGTTGCTGAATGAACGCTCACAGGCATGTCTTCATGCTCGAAAAGAAAGATCTGTGCTGGTGACCTGGCTGAGCTTCTGCTTGTTTGTTTCATCATCAGTCGTGGTGTCTTTAGTGCATGTTCTCCTTGCACGCTTTGTCTGATCACTTTCATCTGCATGCTCATGTCGCTTGACTGCATGTTCATCAAGAGGCATTTGCATATGTAGTTGCACTGGATGGTGCACCCGTCGCTGGTGCAGCACTTTCTTAATCACCAAGCATCCCCACCTGAGCTGGCGGCTCGTCATCACCTTACTGGGGAGGAGAGCCCAAAATCTATATACATTTCCAACCCAAAAACGGGCATCAAACAAATCGAACAATTTAATATGTCGCTTGGACTCCACAAGAAAGCGCAAGATGCGCAAGATGCTGTTTTGAGATTTTTGAAGTTTTCAGTTTCAGTCTGGTTGACAAGGCGTTTGAGATTTTTGAAGTTTTTGAGCTTTTCAGTGTACTATGCAATTTACAAGATGAACCTTTGAGATGTTTGAGGTTTTCAGTTTCAATCGCACTGACAAGGTGTTTCAGATTTTTTTGTCCAACGGGGACTCAGAATACTATAATACTATTAGAAGGGGTCCCCAAGCAGGTGGCCACCAACGGTCCGGCCATCATCCCCCGGATCTGTTCCCAGTCCTGCCCAGGTACAAAGTGCCCTTCTTGCATGCTTTTTTTCCGTCCAACACCTTCATGGCTTCCGCCAGGTCGTTCAACACGCTCTATGGCATTGCAAAAGCATTAATTTCCAAATTAACACACGAGGCCGTCTGCTTGAGGGCCACAAAAGAGAACTGGTGAAGGACCTGTACATACCAGTAGTCCAATAAGCCGTCAGCTTCAACAACAAACCAAACAAAGCAAAAACAAACCACCAACACAACACAAAAGCAAAAACAAAAATCAACACACAAAAAAGGAGTGACTGGCCACCAGTTCATTGGCAGATTCATGCCAGAGGTGACAACATTGTGTCATCTCATCATGGTATGGCCGCAAACATAAAAAAGGAGGGAACAACAAAAAACACAAGATCATACCAGTAGGTGAGAGAAGCAACACAGCACCTTGCAGAAACCACGGATCCCCCCAGCCAGGATCCCTGAGATCACATGGCACAAGCCGAAAAAGAATAACGACTCACCTAAAGTCAATTCGAAGCAAACAACGACAACGCCGCGTCGCAACAAGAGTGGTGAAAAGAAGAGTGAGACAGACAGTGAAACAAGAGCTATTCTGAGAAAGAGCTAAGTGAAACGGACAGTGAAACAGCCCTCCGGAGTCCGCTCAGTAGTGCTTTTCCGATCATCCAGCTCTTGGGTAATTTCTTGTGCTCGACCATGAAGGTACTTGTTTGCTGGCAGAGTGCCAAAACCGGTGCACTTGGAAGGCTGCCAGGATTTACTGTTGACTCCGGTAAAAGTGTCCTTCTTGCATGCGTTAGGAGTCTAGAGGGGCGAAGGGAGGGGGAGTCCAAAACAAAACTGAGCAGTGCAACGTCCAATCGTGACAAAACGATCCACTGCCAACGCAAACGCAATGTCGCAGAAGAATCAGCACCTCACCCACGCTGGCCTGCTCATGGCTCGTTCTGGAGATGGTGTTAGCATTCTGCCCCACTCTCAGTGGGTAGACGCGATGTGAAGACTTTTCTTTCCGTCTAACGCCAGGTGGCTCTCGTCAGGTCGTTTATCCGGAAAGACAATTGCATTTTGCAAATTCACCAAGTTAGTGCAATGGCATCAGTCATAATGACAATGTGATACAAAAGAGAACTGAATTGGATCGATACACAATCCATCGAGCTGTCACCGTGCAAGACAAAAAACCAACAAACCCCAGAACCAAAAACAAACAAAATAGACAAAAACACCAAGCAAAAAAAACAAACACAAAGCAAAAACCAGCACGGTAGGTGGTCAGCTGATCAGTTCATCGACAATTGGAAGCAAGAAGAGATAATAACATTCTATCACCGTGGGGATTGGTATGGCAATGCAAAACAAGAGCGGAACAACAAACCACAAAGTGCCATACTGGGGAGGACCGCCTTTGGGAGTCCAAATTCTATATACCTTTCCAACCCCAAAAATGGGCATCAAACAAATCGAACAGTTCAGTGCATGACATCATCTTGCGCATCTTGCGGTTTCTTGCGCAGTCATCTGGAGTCACAAGACAAAGTTGGAACTCTTTCAACCCTTTCCCCATTGTAAATAGGGTTTCAGCAGGTGTACCGACTCCGCCCGACTCCGGCAAGACTCCGCAGCTAAGCACAAAACTGTGGTAAAACCGAAGTTTTGCATCTCTAGCCTTCTGACGGAATCTGCTGGAGTCATGAAATCGAAACTCTTCCCCCAATGTAAACAAAGGATTCATCCGGTTTTAAATATATACTATTATTCTTTAACCGGATGATATTGAACTCCGGGCGACATACACAACCCGACCCGCAAAGTTGCCGCGTTAGGAGTCTAGGGGGGCGAAGGGGCCCAGCCGTTACAACACTCCATACCACAGGCATGACAACCGGGCTGTCGCAAAATACAACCAGATACCCGGAGGGAGGGACCAGCAGAACACTGTGGACCAGAAGGCCCCAAGGGACCACGAGGGGGCGGGCAAGATGAGAGGGGGGGAGCCCAAAAACAAACAACGCATCAAGAGACCAAAACAAAACTGAGCAGTGCGACGCCCAATCGTGACAAAACGATCCACTGCCAACGCAAACACAGAAAAAAGCATCCCGCCAGCAATGTCGCAGCAGAATCAGCACCTCACCCACGCCATGTTGCGAAAGCCTGCGACAACAACACCCAAACAATTCCAAACAACATGGTGCTTTGGCAAAGATTGGCAACATGCAGGCGGGGCTAGAGACCTTCAATCAGCAACCGTGTTCCCCGGAATCCTGCCCTTCCGTTACACTTGCAAGAGTATTGCTTTTTGTTAAAGCTGCGCATTTTTCGCAAAAAAGGTCACTGCAGTAATCTCATTTTCGGGGCCGTGAACACATTGGCTCTTTGGACTCCAAGAAGTGGTCCTCCCCAGTTCAGCACGTGGCTGTTTGTGTCATCCTTCCTGCCTTTTGTGGTTTCATGGTTTCTGGCGAACTTTTGAAGCAGCTGGGTGCGTTCCGAGCGTCATGTCGCAACCCCAAAAACAGGATTGCCACACGCTCCAACGCGTGGATTTGGCGCGCCCGTTTTTGGTCTGCCTGCTATTAAAATAGAAATTGAAAACAGCCTCGAAATAAGCGAAAAGCGGTAGCGCGTGGCAATCCCATTTTTGGCAGTGTGGAACCTTGCGACCTGCTCGAAACACAAAGCTCTTTACATTGCGCAAATAAATCAAAGTTGGGTTTTGTTTAAGCAGCAAGCTTTCAACGCAACTGGGGAGGACCGCCTTTGGGAGTCCAAATTCTATATACTTTTCCAACCCCAAAAATGGGCATCAAACAAATCGAACATTCAGTGCATGACATCATCTTGCGCATCTTGCGGTTTCTTGCGGAGTCATCTGGAGTCACAAAGTTGGAACTCTTTCAACCCTTTCCCCATTGTAAATAGGGTTTCAGCAGGTGTACCGACTCCGCCCGACTCCGGCAAGACTCCGCAGCTAAAGACATCAAAACTGGCACAAAACTGTGGTAAAACCGAAGTTTTGCATCTCTAGCCTTCTTACGGAATCTGCTGGAGTCATGAAATCGAAACTCTTCCCCCAATGTAAACAAAGGATTCATCCGGTTTTAAATATATACAATTATTCTTTAACCGGATGATATTGAACTCCGGGCGACATACACAACCCGACCCGCAAAGTTGCCGCTTTAGGAGTCTAGGGGGGCGAAGGGGCCCAGCCGTTACAACACTCCATACCACAGGCATGACAACCGGGCTGTCGCAAAATACAACCAGATACCCGGAGGGAGGGACCAGCAGAACACTGTGGACCAGAAGGCCCCAAGGGACCACGAGGGGGCGGGCAAGATGAGAGGGGGGGAGCCCAAAAACAAACAACGCATCAAGAGACCAAAACAAAACTGAGCAGTGCGACGCCCAATCGTGACAAAACGATCCACTGCCAACGCAAACACAGAAAAAAGCATCCCGCCAGCAATGTCGCAGCAGAATCAGCACCTCACCCACGCCATGTTGCGAAAGCCTGCGACAACAACACCCAAACAATTCCAAACAACATGGTGCTTTGGCACAGATTGGCAACATGCAGGCGGGGCTAGAGACCTTCAATCAGCAACCGTGTTCCCCGGAATCATGCCATTCCATTACACTTGCAAGAGTATTGCTTTTTGTTAAAGCTGCGTCATTTTTCGCGAAAAAGGTCACTGCAGTAATCATTTTCGGGGCCGTGAACACATTGGCTTTTTGGACTCCAAGAAGTGGTCCTCCCCAGTGCAACAATCTGTGAGCTAGGAAGCAACATTTTTTCCGTCCAACGCCTCCTCAAGATCACAGAGTGCAAGATCTTTCCTTTATGTTGCTCAAGGAATACTGGTTTAGAGAGCTATACCTCGGCTTGAAAGTCACAGCATCTTTTGACCGCTCCGAATCATATACTAAAGTAATCGATGGTCAGGTAAGATCATCACTCCCGAAATCAAGCCACAGAACCTGCAGGTCATCTGGAACGTGCAGTTTATCACAGTGTTCGTGCCGGCATGGATGATCCCTCCAGTATACCACAGCCTGCGCAGAGAAAGCATCAAGACCGCAAGTTCCGCCAGTGCCATATGCGTCCAGTCGGTCCGCCCCACCTGGTTTGAAGACATTGCAGCACCCAAGGATACCACGCTCCAACCCAACCAAGACCCTCAAGGGCAGCAGTCCCAGCCGCTGCACGGGCTGAAGTTAGTTATTAAGGAAGAGGTGCTGCCGATGAAAGACCAACCGGAGTTCCCATCGCTTGAATTAATCAATCCCTTTCACTCATAACTGCATGGAACCTGTCACGTCATTCAACTGTGGTGTGTGTTTTTTTGGTTTGTTTGTTTTTTGTTTTGGGGTTTGTTTTCTGTTTGTGTTTGGTGCTTTGTTGTTTGTGCTTTTTGGTTTGTTTTCTCTCGGTGTTTTGTTTGGTTTTCTGGTTGATCGTGACAGCATACAGAACTATGTATCGGTCCTACACCAGTTACTTTTGCGGCCACCTACAGCACCGGCCTCGGCATGCCTTAATTAATCAATTAATCCCAATTGCAACATGCTCTTACACATGTTGAACGACCTGGCGGAAGCCATGAAGGCGTTGGACGGGAAAAAAGCTGCAGTGTGTATCCTGGTTTTGGCTCCATGTACCTTCTGTTCCATACTGCATGGTGAGACCATTGACGTGCGTCATTGTTGATTTCAACTGAGTCTCTTTTCATGTCATATTCTTTGAGCATGTCGTCTAATTCTTGCTGGCTCGCGGCTCGATGAATACAACATTGTCTGACAGCACCATCAATGTGCAGCGGCCATCCCACGGGCATGTGGGAGTCTTCAAGGAGTCCATCCCCATTCTGCTCGATGATTGTGGCCAGCATAGGGACATCAATTGTTGCCTTCAGGCTAACCTGTGCACGTTTGCACTTCCACGTGTCAGGTGCTAATAGGCCTCGGGCAGCCAGCAATTCTAGCGATGGGAACTTTTTTTCCGTCCAACGCCTTCATGGCTTCCGCCAGGTCGTTCAACATGTGTAAGAGCATGTTGCAATTGGGATTAATTGATTAATTAAGGCATGCCGAGGCCGGTGCTGTAGGTGGCCGCAAAAGTAACTGGTGTAGGACCGATACATAGTTCTGTATGCTGTCACGATCAACCAGAAAACCAAACAAAACACCGAGAGAAAACAAACCAAAAAGCACAAACAACAAAGCACCAAACACAAACAGAAAACAAACCCCAAAACAAAAAACAAACAAACCAAAAAAACACACACCACAGTTGAATGACGTGACAGGTTCCATGCAGTTATGAGTAAAAGGGATTGATTATTACAAGAGCTGATAGCTTAGTATCATCTCGGTGCATGCATAATGACATCTTGTGTGCCATGATGACGCTGGCCCCTAACAAAAAACCAAAACAAGAAACGTCACAAAAACACAAGGGGCCAATTCACGGGGTGCAAGAAGCAACAAAGCTCAATGCAGAAACCAGGGATCCTCCCAGCCAGGATCGCCGAGAGCATGACCTTCACCCTGACACTCTGAAGCAAACACCGACAAAGCTGGGTCGCAACGAAAGTGGTGAGAAGAACAAACGCAGTGAAACAGGAGAGTGAAACATGATGTAATGTGAGAATGAAAGCAAGACTACGGCACTCAGGGCACACTCAGTCTCCGCTCAGTGGTCCTTTTCCAATCATCATACTCTCAAGAGATATCCATTCCAGTTCAGAGAGTGCTAATTGGATATTTCTTTTCCTCGAGTGTGGCCAATGTCGCGCTAATGGCTCGGTTCTTCCATGAGAGTAAGTAGGAAATACACTGTACAAGGACAAAAGGTCCTTGAAGCCGGCAAATCGATTGAAGCAACAAAACCGAGAACCACAACCAAACAAAAAACGACGACCCGCAAATCCCCCAGCCAGACTTGCGTTTCGCCAGCGGAAACAGCGAAGCAAACAGCAGAAAATACAACAAAACCAATTTTTTTTTTGCCTCACCACCTTTTCCTCTGGGTGGGAAGTTGATTCTCTCTGGACACTCATAAGTGGAGCAAACAGACGCTCTAGGCAGCTGTGGAACTACACAGTAAGACATACCAGTAATCAAACTGTGATCTGGACGCGGCCGTGTTTGACAATTACGATAGCTTGGCAACCTATTAGCATCTGCAGGGTCATATTTGGGATTAGCTTTTGCTCAGTGAGCGGCTGAAACTTCATTATGGTTGACATTGAACTCTGGGCGGAATCGTGTTAACAACTAAATAGTCAGGGAAGTAACCCAAGCGCAAAAAGCCATACTGCTGCTGGATCATACACCCAAAGGAGCTAGCACGTCATCGGAAGAGCTCAATGCACAGATATCACCATATTTTCACATTAGACCATGTTTCACTCTCCTGTTTCACTGCGGTTGTTCTTCTCACCACTTTTGTCGCGATCCGGCGTTGTCGGTGTTTGCTTCAAAGTATCAGGGTGTATGTCATGCCAGAATGGCTGCTCTTTGTGATCTCGGGAATCCTGGCTGGGGGGATCCCTGGTTTCGGCATTGAGCTTTGTTGCTTCTTGCACCCCGTGAATTGGTCCCTGGTGCTCTTATCGTGTTTCTTGTTTCTTGTTTTCGGTTTGGGACATTTTTTTCATGGCACATAAGCTGTCATCATGCATGCATTGTGATGATACTAAGCTATGACCTCTTGCATTCCATCTTTTCCACTGATCAACTGGTGCCTGTCACGTCATTGCTCGGTGCTTGGTTTTGTTTTTGGTTTTGTGTGTTTTTGTGTTTCTTTTTGTTTTGTTTGAGGTGGTTTTTGGTGCTTTGGTTTGCTTTGTTTCGTTTTGTGTTCTGGACGATCGTGACAGCACACAGAATTTGTATCGGTCCTCCACCAGTTTACTTTTGCGGCCACGGTGCAGAGACGGCTTACGCATGACTTAATTAATCAATTAATCCCAATTGCAACATGACAGACGACCGGTGGTGGTTCGATTCCCCGCTGGTCCGCAGGTAAGCCTCAAGTGTGGTGACCAATGGAAAGACAATGGCGCCGGCCACAAAAAATTAATCCCAATTGCAACATGCTCTCAAACATGTTGAACGACCTGGCGGAAGCCCTGAAGGCGTTGGACGGAAAAAAGATCACAGAGTGCAAGCCGCACGGGCCACATTCTCACAGGTTCGTGGATGACTGCCCGGCGCAAACAGGAGAGCTCAAAGGGCAGCTGAAGAATGAGACGGAACATGTGCGAAAACAAAGCTGTGGCAATCTTGAAGAAAATGCAAGAAGGCAAAACGGCTCTCATAAAGAAAGATGGAGAAGAAAATACTCATTGCCATCGTACTAGATAAGCTGCTCTCAGAAGCCCAGGCGTTAGCTGACCCAATGCCTTTATGCTGGAAATTACGAAGATCATTCAAAATAAACATGCCACCCTACTACCGCGCAGATGCTCGACCCTGATGTACGTGACGACTTGCATGGAAATATACACTCCCGTGCATATTGGTTGCATGTGCTACGTTTCTGGATGTAACTTGCATGGTGGCTACAACAGGATGTTGTCAATGGTTTATTTGGGCAGAACTCTGAAATTGATGCAGAATGGTTTGAGAACAACTGGAATTGGTTACAATACCGTGAAGATGCGTTTTATGTGCATGTGAATGTTTTTCGTCAAATTGATGGAGAAGGACAATGTTTTCTGGAGTGCAAATGAATTTGGAGATGATTTTGGTATGGACGACTTTTTGGACAAGCTCAACGTTGTTTTTCAAACACATGTGCATGCGTTTTCAACTGCAACCTTGACTGGATTTGTTTTCTGCATGATGCGTTTTATTTTCGGAAGCTGCCAAGTATTTTTGTCAACAGTTTGGATGTTTTTTGGAATTTGTGCAAATGGTGCGTTTGAAGAGAACTTGGAAATGGAGATGATTTTTTTTGGAAAGATGGTGAATTCAGCTCTACTGAATTCACCAACATGATGAGAATGTTTTTCGACCGCCGCCGTTGCATGTTGCAAAGGCAAAGCAGCTGAAACAGAAGAAGTTCAACTATAGCATGCTGCATGTGCACGACAGACAATTTACCTTGCTTTGTTTTCCTGTGTGGAAAAGGGAATTGAGTTTTGCAGTGACAGCCGTCGTGTTTTTGGGTTTTAACTTGTTAAACGCTCGACGCGGAGTTAAGCCGACCCTTGCGACGTTAGGAGCGCTACGAGTGGTTGTAATTAGGTCCTGTTGGATTTTCGCATGGTAGCGGAGCGGTTGTGCTCCACGCGTAGTGTAGTAATTAGATGCGATGATGCCAGGAAGTAGCCAGGGACAAGGACCTAATAACCAAGGAAGTGCGCTAGGAATGAACTCACTGCAAGTAGGACCAGTAGGGTCACCAACGATGAATAGAATGGAAGGAGGAGGTGAGCAAGGCGTAGAAAGAAACACAGGTGTTGCAGGTAATTCGCCAACAGGTGCCACGATGCAAGCGAATGCAGCGGTGGGTAACGCGATGACAACACCGGCCCCGGGCTTAGTTGGAGCAGGGAGCTTAGTTGGAACTGCTGGACACATACTTCCTCCGACACAGAATGCGTTTGGCATGTATGGACCCATGAGGGGAAGTTTGATGGACCCCAGAAATTATGGGTTAAACCAGGCTTTTCTTGGATGTCAAGGTCATGGATGTAGTGGTTGTGCTGCATGTCAAGGGTATCCAGGTCAGGGTGTGCATGGACAAGGTCTGTTTGGACAAGGTCAGTTCGGACAAGGTCAAGGAGGACAAGGTCTGACAGGACAAGGTCAGGTAGGACAAGGTCTGCACGGACAAGGGATGCCAGGACAAGGTTGCATGGGAACTGCAGGTCAAGGTGCCCAAGCTAGCACAGGTAGAAGTCAAGAACCAGGACAGGGGAGTGCATGTTATGGAATGCCATGGATGTGAGGTCATTGCGGTGGTGCCCCAGGTCAAGGAGGACAAGGTCAGGTAGGACAAGGTCAAACTGGAGGCATGTGCATGGGACCGGACATTGGCGGAGTAACACCCCAGAATCAAAGGTTGCAAGATGTGCTGAGGCTGATGGGAGGTTTAGAACCGATGCAGTTAATGCAAGTCAGGCAGGTGATAGGTGAACAGGTTGGCCAGGCTAGAGGTGTACCTGAGATGTTTGGACAAAGGGCCACAAATGGGTTTCCTCAAAGTATGGATCCAATGCACGTACCAGGATCATCCGGGAATACGTAGGTGACGTATTTGCTAAAAGTGAGAAGTGGCTGGGAACGCCCCCAACTCCGGATTGTGCAAAGTGGACCAGTAGAGAGGCAGAAATCCTAGGGTGGCAAGCTTACATCTATGACTTAACAGCCTGGGCGATGCAAGCCAGCCTTGAGTTCGGAAGTGAAATCGAGCATGCCTGTAGATGGCCAGATCCGTTGCACTGGAATCAATTAGCTGTGCCGCAACGTGCAAGAAGCAGAAGGTTGCTTGCTATTTTGAGAAGTGCATTTGGAAATCACCCGAGAACTTTGACGTTGATCAATGCATTCAGTGAAGGAATCAACTTGTGCAATGCGGATGTTGGTGTGAATGCAGAGTTGCAAGCTTCGAATGGCTTTGAGCTGGTGAGACAGCTGACCCTGGAGTACAGCATCAGGACGAGAAGTGAGGCACTTAGTTTTAGAACGGCATTGGCAGGAAAGTCTTTTGCACTGCATGGAAACGAAACGAGTGCAAGTACGATTGTGACAGATACAATCAGAAAGATAGACTTTGAAATGGCCAGGTATTCTAAGTTGCTGGGAACACTGTCAAGTAGAATTGATGCCACAGGGTTGCATGTAGCCGAAGCTGACTTGGTAGCTGTTTTGCTACGTAGTTTGCCTGAAGCAGTCAGGACGTTTTGTTTGCATCACACTGGAGGTGAGTCGTACCAAGCATTTAGAGCCACAGCACTGAGATGGGAACAGCAACAGCGTGCTTTCGCTGAGTTCCACCCCAAAAAGAATCTATACCAGGTCACCCAAGTGGAAGGTTCAGATGAATCCACTGCAAGTGATGGTGATGGAAACTGGAATTTAGATGCAGTAGGGGGTGTGCGATGTGGTACATGTGGAAGTAGGAGACACAGTTCGAATGCATGTGATGTTGACTTGTCAAAACTGAAGTGTTTCAAATGCCAGAACTTCGGCCACATTTCTGCAAATTGCCCAGAGAGAAAGAAAGGAAAAGGTGTAATTAAGGGCAAAGGCAAGCAGAAAGGGAAGAAAGGCAAAGGCAAAGGTAAAGGTTTTGGCAAGAAAGGAAAAATGAACGAAGTAGGATACGATGAAGAATGGGACAGTGCGGACATGTGGTGGCATGACGATGGTTCTTGGTGAGAGGACCAGTCATGGTATGAAACTGCACAGGTCTGGAATGACAGTTGGAATGAATCTTGGGATTGCACGTGGCAAGAAGGACAGGAAAATTGGGACGAATCTTGGAGTTGGCCTGCGGTTGAAGACCAGCAACCTAGTGCAAGTGCAGGTGGAACGACCCAAGGTGTCCAATCCTTAGTGCTGAGTCCCTTGATTTCAGAGATGTTTTTAGTTTCGACAAGTTTGACACTTGAAACTGAAATTTCCGACGTTTTTGACGATGTTTGCAGTCATTTTTCAACTGATGAAACTGTTTTTCATGTCTCAGTTGCAGGGTTGCAGTGTCTAGAGTCGAATCGACTTTTTTGCACGTGTCAAAGCTGCATCACTATCAGTGATGATTTTGCAGCAAACTTGGAGTGCTGCCAGCTTCGAAACGTGAGACTGAAACTCTTTTTCAACAGATTACCACCAGCATGTTTCATTTCTGATCCTGATTTTTTCGATGGAGGAGTGTTCGTTCCTTTTCTGACAGTGAATCTGCATGTTCAGTTGTCATGGACACTATGTTTGGAGATGAATTTGATGACAGTGACAGTGAAACTGAAACGGAAACTGAGACGTCTCAACTTTGGAATTTAAACTTTGGGTGGTTGCATGAAACAACACCACAGGAAGATTTCAATTTGTTGTGTGGCATGTCAGCAGCAGGGAACACCGACCTTTCAGGGACGTTGCATGGAGCTCTACACCGTCCGGTTACCTTTGAGTGTGGTTTGCAAGATTTAGAGGTGTCAGGTGATGTTGCGGTTTCCCGGGACTTAATTTCTTCAAACTGTCATCGAATTCAGTTGCAAACAGTTGGAACTTCAACTTTTCTGAACGTGCAAGATACTGTTTCTCATGAGTTTGAACTGCATAGGTATTCACCTGTTTTGCATCCATTGCTTTCAGAGATCATGATGGGTGATGAAAGCCAGCACTGGTGGCTACTGGACTCCGGTGCAGCTGCAACTGTGATGGCCACTGCGTCAAGAGTGACATATGGTGCATGGGTTGTGAACTCACAAAGTGACCGCTTCCGAGCGGCGAACGGTAGTAAGGTGAATATAGATGGATCAACTACTGTTTCTGTTTGGGTTGGATTCAAAAAGAAAAACGATAATTTGGGAAGATTCCCAGTGTACCGACAAGTGTCTTGTTGGTGGCATCAGCCACAACATCATTTCGACCAACACTCTCTGTGAGTGCGGATGGGAATTCAGTCAGAATCCAGAAGGTGCTGAGGTTACTCATCTTGCGTCAGGTCTGAGACTTGACAACATTTGCAACTTTGGTGGATGTCCTTGGGTTAAACTTGACCCAGCTTGGATGTATAGTGATTCTGATGCGTCTGCACAACATGGTGACGAATTCATCATGTCAGAGGGTTTGCATGCGGTGCATGGTAATGGGAATTTGAATCCATTGAGCAGAGCGGCAGAAGCTGCGCTTGAAGCCCATAGGATGCAGGGACATGTACCTTATGATCCAAGATGCACAATATGTGCACGAGGCAAATCGACCTTTCAACATCGTCGCCGTCGAGAAGGCGCTCTTGAGACTGAGGTGCAAGCCGATTTTGGTTTTCTGACCACTCGTGGAGAATTGGTTGAGGATGAAGCAGACGGAACTATCAAAGTTTTGGTTTTAACTGAACTATCCACAAACTGTGTGGGCTATGTCATTGTGGGACAGGAAACAAGATCTGTGAAGAATCAAATTTGCAAATGGCTGGACCACTTCGGCCTTGCGTCATCGACTTCTTCGGTCGTCCTGCATACTGATGCCGAACGTGCAGTTTCTGAATTAGTTGGAACCAGCTCTGACAAGTATACCTTCTTGGTTCGCCGTGCACGACCTCAACAACACCAAAGCAATGGAGGAGCTGAACGAGCTGTGAGAAGACTTAAGGAATCCCTTGCGGTGTTGCGTGCTGAGATGAACCAGGGTGGTGCTGATGTCTGTTTTACTGAACGTGGATTGCAAGATGTTGCAACCTACATTGCATTGAGCCACAACCATTTTTCCAAAGCTCATGGAACTGACTTTTCTCCATTGGAATACTCCACACAACGAAAGTTGTCTCGACCTTCCTTTGCAATGTTTGGTCAAACTGTCCTTGCCGAATTGCCCAGCAGCATGCGAGCCCAATCACCGAATGAGACCAGAAGTGTTGAAGCTGCATTTGTGCATTCAGGTTTGGATACTGGACCAGTTGTGCAAGGTGCTGTTAGAATTGATGGTGAATTAGTTCTGAAGCGCTTTGTTGCAAGGAATGTCAAGCCAATCACACCAATTGTGTGGAACCAAGTCATTGGTGATCAGTTGTTTTCTGAGATTGAAGGTGGACAAGTGCAAGGAGAACCATTGCCAGCACGCGAAGGAATTCGCATTGAGCCGGCTGCCCCAGATGTTGCAAGACCAAGATTGCCTGATGCCAATGTTGAGCAACCTATGCATGATGATGATGTTGTTGAGTACCCAGATGGTGCTCCAGGTGATTAGTGCGAGAGATGAAAGAACCTGATCCAGGCTTCCGAGCCCCTATGCCAAAGAAGAGACCGGTGGAGTCAGCTCCATCTCAACCAAGAAAGCCAGGTGAATTGAAGATTGCCCGACAAGACCCAATTCGTGCATCTACTTCTGATGGACCTGCATTGCCTAAAGCATCTCCGAAAGTGTCACCAAAGTCTCCGTCTCCGTCTCCAGATGTTGCTAGGTCAGATGTGCGTGTTTTTCCAAAGACACCCCGGTGTCCTGCATGTGATTCTGGAATGGATGTACCTGGAATTAGGCATAATGCTGAGTGTAAGAGAAAACGTGCTGCATTTGAGGCGAGTGAAACTCCCGTTGAAATGCCAGATGTTGTGCCTAATGTTGCAAGACCGAGACTTGAGGTGAGACATGAAGATATGGAGGTTGAAACTGAGAATGGCCCAACTCCGGTTGGCGCAGGTTCTGAGGAGGTTGGTCTAAGTATGGACACTGAAGGTTCAGGCGTGAAAAGGGAAGCAGAACAGTCTGTGCAAGATCTAGAGGATGAGATGGCTGCTGAACGCGCAGCTGGAACACAAGAACCCATGACTCTTGATCTTTTTCACGTGGACAATGCATGTCATGCCTTAGGACCTGTTGCATGGTGTTTGGAACAAGGACCAGAGAATGCACGAGCTACAAGTCCTGAGTTGTTTGATGCCGAGCTTAATTCAATTAAGTTTGCACATGGGAAGGATCACCAGTGTGTGAAGGTGAAACTTGGTGGTTCCGAAGTGCTGCTATGGAAACCAGATGAAGTGATTGATGACAGCTCACTCATGCAACTTGACGTGGACTTAGGTTTTGAGGGTATGAAAGAAGAAATTGGTAATTTAGAGAAATGTGGTGCTGGTAGAGTCATAGGACAGGCAGAGGTTGATGCATTGAAAAAGAAACACCCGCTCATGCGTGTGATTCCAAGTAGATGGGTTTCAGCATACAAAAGTGAATCACGAGTCAGAGTCCGGATAGTTGCAAAGGACTTGAATAAAGGAATTAGTGCACGAAAGCTGGGAATTTCGAGCCCAACACCAAGCATTGAGGGCCTGCATTTCGTTCTCACTCTTGCTGCCCAACGTGCTCTTCGACTGAAAGGACTTGATGTTTCTCATGCCTTCATGCATTCGCCACTTCCTCATGGACTTGTGATTGTGCTGAAACTGCCCCTCTCCGTCTCTATGCCTGATGGCTCACAAGCCTACTTGTTGCTCTATAAAGCCTTGAATGGTCTTCGAGATGCATCGCTGCACTGGCTGAATTTGCTGAGTGACAGCATCCGTGGTGTTGGATTGACTTCTGACGAGGTCGAACCATGCATTTATCAAGGTGTCGTGAATGGAGAACTTGCACTGCTTGTCGCATATGTTGACGACCTACTCCTTTGTTGCCAATCTGAGAAAGCTGAGAAGATCGTGGAGAAAGCAATTGGCAAAGCCGTGCCCTTGAAGGAGACCGGAATCATCCTTCCTGCACGACATGGAGGTGGACGTCTAATTTTCATTGGCAGGCATGTGCATCGTGGAATTGATGACGACTCTTTGACAATTGGCGTGGATCCGAAGTTTTTGGATACGACCTTTACTGAATTCAACATCACAAAAGGATCTGCATCGGTGCCGGATGTGGCCGGCATTTTGGACAAGGCCATGGGCGACAAGAATCAATTGCAAGAACTCTCTCCCTCTGCGTACAAACGATTTCGCCGAGCACTTGGCAAGCTTCTGTGGATGGCTCAGTCTAGGCACGACCTGAAACTGTATCTCAGTCTAATTGGAAGTCAGCAAGCAAAGCCCAACCAAGGCACTGAAGCTGCCATTCGTTCTTTGTTGCGATTTCTGTTTGAAGATGTGGGAACATGTTTGAGGTTACCATCCCCAGAATACGAGAATTTGATGATTGGGCCTGCAAGACATTCAATTTTGCATTCATTCTCTGATGCATCGTTTGCCCCATACAGATTCAATGGTAGAAAAGGAATTTCTGGTGGAGTTGTGTTTTGTGAAGGTGCATTGGTTAGGTCATTGGCTAGACAACAGCAGTCTGTGTCATTGTCCTCTTGTGAAGCAGAATTGTATGCATTGCAAATGGTTGCCCAAGAATCTGTTGCGTTTAGCAATTTTTGCCATCGTGTTTACACTGGGATTGGTGAAATGAGAGAGAGAGATGTGCCACAAATTTTGCTGGAGTCTGATAGCTCTTCAGCCTTGCAATTGTTGGTCGGACAGGATATACCCAAACGAAGTAGACATGTTGAAATTCGTATGGCCTGGATGAAAGCTAAAATTAGCTCAAATGAACTTTTGGTTGAACACAGGGCCGGTACGGACAATGTGGCAGATTTGTTTACCAAATGTTTGGGGACCAAAGATTTCCTGAGACACCGCACAAGCTTAGGGTTTGAGACTCCTGAAGTGCCTATGCAAGACCTGCACAGAGTGCGCGATGTCATGCTCATCAACAGTAGGGTTGATCACAAGCAAGATGTTGCGTTTGTGGAAGTTTGTTGTGGGACTAATTCAGCTCTGAGAGAAGCCTGCAAAGTTGCACGCATGCCCTATATCGGTATAGTCAAACGAATGGAAACTCCGGACATGTTTCAAAAGGTGAAAGAGTTTGTTGAGGTTCATCAACAGTTAGGCTACCGTTGGGTGCATGTGCACGCTTCTACTCCTTGTAGCTCAGGGTCGCCACTCAAGAATTTTTCTGCAACGATTGAATCAGAGGCAGACAGGTCATGGAAAGGTATCATGGAGAACGTCTCTAAGTATTTGTTGCTTGGGAATTCGAGGTCTTTCGAACTGCCCCGAAACAACAACATATGGAAACGCGAAGAGACCAAACGAGTTTTGAAACAATGTGGTTTGCAGTTTGATGCTGAGGTGTTTTTATGTCAAACCGGTATGCAAGCACCGAATGGACTGCCTATCGGTAAAGTGCTTATCTTTTGTAGTGCGTCAGCTGGTTTTTGCAATTTGCTCACAAGGCGTTTTGGTTGGTGCGAGTGTGAGAAGCATGCAGGGATGTACGATGTCAACTGGACAGCAACCGGTGTGTATAACAAAGAACTGGCAAAGGCCATTTTGGCCGCAGTTCGTGCTGGACGGAAGGACCCCTGAGCATGTTCATTTTTTTTGCATGTCGCATGGAACAACCAAAACCAAACAAACGTTTTTTGTGTTTTGACCTGCATGATGCATGATTTTCTTGAAGAAATGTGCGTGGCAGGTGGAACTGTTTTTGTTTTGCTTTGCACGTCTCCGGACGTCGCCAGTTTAAAAGGGGGACGTGTGATGTGTGAAGGAAAGTTTTTTTTGGCATGTGGGAACCAAAGATGTTTTGCATGTCTTATTTCAAACAAATTTGAAACCAAACGACAGTGATGTGAAGCACTGCAGTCTTGTGAAGCACAGTTGTTTTATTTTTGCGAAGCACTGGCGTACGCGAAACACAGTTTTTGATGTGAGAGACAGTTGTTGTCAAAGAACTGCATTGATGTAGAAACACAGTGATTTTTTTGCATGTTCAGTCATGTCTGCATGTTCAGTTGATTTTGCATTGGACTGATGTGGACAGGGTTGGACAGAAGTTTGTTTTCGTTTGCAACGTTTTGGATACAGAATGCAAGTCAGAACACTGCCTGGAGAACTAAGGATGTCAGGTTTCAGAATTCACTCACACGCCCAACTTAGCAGTTGCGGACACTTAGGAACCCCTGAAACAGCTGAACTGCTGCACTCGACTCCTGCGTGTGTGTGTGTGAGGGTTGAAACAGTTCACAATTAGGAATTCGGTTCTGACGTGACGCCATGGCTTCAAAACCACAGCAATGGCATAGTGATGCTTCTGGATGGTACCGACAGGGAGAGAATTCGATGCCTTACAACCCAAGTGACCCAGTCTTGGGAACGGACATGACACAAGGAGAATGGGACCAATTGCGCGAGTTGATGCGCAAAGCAGAAGCTGGTGGAAAAATGAATGAACTATTGACCGTCCACAAAAAGGAGGTCAAGAACGCACCTATGAACAGATCATATCCACCAGATGATGATGATTGGAAGGACTGCATGGAATCGCATGTGCCTCCAAGCCCCTCCAAAGTGCATGCTCCGACAGGTTCGAATTCATCTGCTGCGTCGGCTGCACCACCTGGTGCCCTATGGCCGGATGCCTACAGCCAGAATGCATACAAGGTGCCTCCGACAACACCGCCGCCTACCTTGCAAGCTGGAGGGAATTCAGGGATCGTCGATGCACGTGAATACCACAAGAAATGGCAAGACAGGCCATATGATCCCAATGACGACCCTTGGATTGAGGAGGATGCCAAAGACCCAAAGAATGACAAACCTGTGATACAACTTTTTGGAAATGTGGTGCAGAAGAATGCGGATATTGCAGAGGCTAAAGCTGCGGCTGCAGCCATTGCTGAGATTGCCAACCGCTACTGTGCCGATGCTGATGGACAGTCTGCAGGATTTCCAAAATTCAATGCACAGGTTCCTCTACCTCCTGCAGCAAAGGCAGACCCACCGATTTTGCCTGCATCTGCAATTGGAAGTGAGAAAGCGTTCCAGGAGCAGAAGGGCAAGGGAAAGAGCTATGACAAAGGTGGGAAGCCTGACAATACCAAAGGTGGCAAGCCGGAATTTGCGAAAGGTGGCAAAGAGTTTGAGAAGGGTGGCAAGGATGACGAAGGGTGGCAAGGATGACAAAGGTGGCAAAAATGTGGCAAAGGGAGAATTCAAAGGTGAATTCAAAGGAAAGGATGGAGAGAAGGGGAAGCAGGGTCCCAAAGGACCAGCTCTGCCTCCGCCCAAAGCTTCTGGTTCGAAGTGTGCACGCATCTCCGAAGAGCCTCCGGAGATTGTGGAAGGCAATTCGAACAAAATGCATGACAATGGCGCTATGACCGATGGCTCCAAGAGACGGCATGAAGCTGTCGAGTCAAATTCGGATGCAGAGAGTGCCAGCAGCGTTTTGGGGAGCTATTCATTCATCTCCGACACCGGCGACTCCCCGCCACTATTTCCAAAGGTGCAGTCAGGGCTGCCAGCAACCCACAAGTGGGATGACAATTGGAAAGATGCCACAATCGACTATGAGGAGGTCGATTTCAATGTGCCACAACCTGCATGGATCAAGGATACATATCACTGGTCATGCACGCTTCTCAAGATGGGCCGTTTTGCCGAAAAGCCCATCACCTACCATGACTTTGTTGTGAGGGTCTTCAACCAAAGCATGGAGGAGTGCCGCTACGCAAAGAAGATGATTGGCCAGTTCCGCAAGAAATTAACTCCAACGCCAAGGACACAGGGTCCTGATTTCTGTGCATTCTTAATTCACTGCAGGGTAGACGCATTCCTCAATGCCGGCTATGTCTACCAGCGTGAATTCTCTTGGCGCTAATGGAGTGATTGCGGATGCCAATGTGGAGCTGGATGTGGCGATTTTTGGTTTTGCATGTGCAATGTGCCTGGAATTTGTTGTGATGAATCCTCTCTGCAGAATCTTTGCGATGAGCTGGACTGCAGGGAATTCGTTGTGGAGCAATTTCAATGTGGCACTTTGACACAGTTTTTTTCATTTTTCTACATCAATGAGTATGTGGACAAGGTCAATGGATTACAACACAAGGCTAATTCAAGTACACAGGTATTTTTGCAATACATCTGCAACTGGTGTGAAGATGCGACTTTGTGTGCAAGTCCTCACTGGAGGTTGAACAGATGACCGCTTTATACATATGTGTGGCATGAGAGCCTTTGAGACTTCTCTGGATTTTTGGCTGTCTATGGATGGGAAACGCAGCAAAAGGGGGTATGGAAATATACACTCCCGTGCATATGGACTGCATGTGCTACGTTTCTGGATGTAACTTGCATGGTGGCTACAACATGATGTTGTCAATGGTTTATTTGGGCAGAACTCTGAAATTGATGCAGAATGGTTTGAGAACAACTGGAATTGGTTACAATACCGTGAAGATGCGTTTTATGTGCATGTGAATGTTTTTCGTCAACTTGGTGGAGAAGAAGAATGTTTTTGGAATGGAAATTCATTTGCAATGAGTTTTACTGGACTGCAAATGAATTTGAAGATGATTTTGGTATCGACGACCTTTTGAACAAGCTCAACGTTGTTTTTCAAACACATGTGCATGCGTTTTCAACCACAACCTTGACTGGACTTGTTTTCTGCATGATGCGTTTTATTTTCGGAAGCTGCCAACTATTTTTGTCAACAGTTTGGATGTTTTTGGACTTTGTGCAAATAGTGCGTTTGAAGAGAAGATGGAAGTGAAGCTGATTTATTTTTGGAAAGATGGTGAATTCAGCTTTACTGAATTCACCAACATGTTGATGATGTTTGTCTACCGCCGCCGTTGCATGTTGCAAAGGCAAAGCAGCTGAAACAGAAGAAGTCCAACTATAACATGCTGCATGTGCATGACAGACAACTTGCCTTCGTGTTTTTCCTGTGTGGAAAAAGGATTTGAGAGTTCGCAGTGAAGCTGTCGTGTTTTGGGGAATTCGTGTTTAATTTGTTAAACGCTCGACGCGGAGTTAAGCCGACCCCTTGCGACGTTAGGAGCGCGACTAGTGGTTGTAATTAGGTCCTGTTGGATTTTCGCATTTTCCGTGCAGTTTGCCTCATGAAAGCTCGGCTTCTGATGGGATATCATAATTTGAGCCTTGGTTCATTGATCCTATCCGAATTCCTCACAGCACACCTACCCTAGACCACTCAAAGGTTGATACAAGCACACCAATTGTAAAAGCCGGTAAGGCACTGTTCGAAAAATTCAAAACGATAAAGAGACGAAGAAAGCTCAAACTTCACATGAGCAAGAAGTTGTGCTTCCGATGAAGGCCGGTGCTCACTCCTTTGTTACTCCGCGCTCTCCAGGTATTCTGGGAATTGGCTTTAGTCTAACTGATCCAGAAGTGTTCCTGGCTGGGCCAACCCACCAGGGCGACGAAGTTCTTCTCTGATTCGAACAGGTAGGTACAGGCCTTCCAGAACACGTCGCCATCGATCTCTCGTTATATGCGGCCTGGAACTGTAATACTTCTGGACTAGATTGCCTAGGAGGATCTTCGCGTGGTCTGTCATAGCAGTGTCATCACCCATTGGGTGTTGAGTCCCATCTGCGCTTTGTTGGATTGGAGTCCTATTGGGGAGGAGATCAGCCAATGTATCCTCTTGACCTTGGACAAATGATATTTGTACCGCGTTAACAGATTCCTGGCGTGACAAGAAGCCAAACCAGTACCATGGGTGGTCACATAGCGACACAATGGGTGTAGTCCTCCACGGGTCTGCCCTCGCCTCCAGTAGCAATTGCACATTTTTCCTGTGTCGGTGCAGAACGGCCGTCATCAAAGGTGGCACTGCGTCACCTTCGGGGTGTACCATTGCTTCTTCTTCCAGTAACTGGACTAGATGTGAGTTACCGAGCTCAACTGCCAGTTCCAACATAGTAGTCGGCTGCTGCTTTGGCGGGATGATGTTGGGGTTATCCAACGATTGCAAGAGCAAATACGTAAGGCTGACCCCAGGACGAGGGAAGTGCAAGTCCTTGGAAGCTTGAAACTTATATGCATCACTGTCGTTGTCTCGGAAAATTGCCAGTGTGAGCAGTGAGCTGGTGTGTCCACCATCTGGAACACACCACGTAAGGTCAATTCCTTGGCCTAAAAGGTATAGAAGGTCAATGACATATTTTTCATATAACGCAGTCATGAGCGTCTGGTAGTGCTCGGCGGTTGGGTATTGCAATTTTTACACAAGATAGCATACCTCTAAGTCTCGAGGCGTCATCTGAGAACTGATGGTTCGCACCGGAGAGAGCATCCCCGCCGTGCTGCTCAAGTAGAGAACAATCTGAAAGGGGGAGTCTAAGCTTCCGAGCCATCTGTTCCATGAGGTCCCATCCGACCGTCACCCCAGCAACCACCTGTGTGGTCAGCACTTCGTTGCCATTAATGCCATGGCGCACAACTGCTCGCATTGCTGTATATTTACTTTGATAACCAGATGGGAGGAAAGTAGATCTTCAGGGGCAAGCATATCGGTAAGTTCTAAATTGATCCGATCACCTAAATCACACGGGATGCATAACAACTGCTGCCAAACAGTCAGTAATTTGAAGCTGCGAGAACCTAACGATAATTAGAGAAAAGGGGGGGTATCAGCTAGGGTAAATCTTAAGGGGAACCGAAGGAAACCTCATTGCAGTTATTTACGTTTTACAACACCTAGCCGACTCCTAATGGCAAAACTCGATCAACAAAGCACGCTTTATTTTGAGACACCGTCTGAAGGATGCATGTCAGCAGTCTTCGCTACGGTCATGTACATCCAAAAAACTTGCTCATGTTCACTGATGTGAGTCCTGCTGCTGCTTCTCTTCTTGAGCAGCTTGGTTCTCATCTTGTGGATGCTCTTGCACAATCTCCTTGGTGGAGCTCGCACTACCTTCGACCACCACTTCTTTCTGGATTTGCTCCAGGTTCTCTACAACCGTTGCCATTTGGTTCACTGCCTCTTGAAACACGGTTAGCAAGGTTCTCGCATAGGCAATTTGAGGTTCTTTCCTATCACCTCCGTCTGCCTTGGGTGCAAGTGGCGGCACTTGTCCACAAGTCCATTGCACGGCTATTGCTGTTCCCTTCGCTTTCTCTGATGATGAGGATACCTCCTTTTCTGGATTGGCAAAGGTAGCATTGAGAGTTTGCATGTCTCGGGCACTATACGTACCGGTAGCATCAAAGGGTCTGGCACCACCTTGCCCCATGGGGCCTGGGTGTTTGCGCTTCCCATAGGACATTCCTCCTTTCTGTGCTGTCGGTCGCATATCATATTTATCTTCAAATCCTGTGGTAAAGGTTTCTTTGTCAGCCCAATCTATCCTTGAATCGTCGTTGAGAGCAATGAGGCAATCCGTCTTTTTACTGCCTTCTATATTCACTGCATAGGTGTGCCAGCACTTCATTCTGTTGGCTAGAATATGATGCTCATGCATCTTGTTTGAGTAGAAGTGATTCAGCTTTTCATTGTTCGGATGGTTGGAGATGATGGCGAAACGACGAGGACTGACCCAGATCCACAAGTCTTCTTGAAAGGATTCCGTGGTGTAAAAGGGCCAAATAACACGGCCTCCCATTTCAACGAAGCTGAAGCTAGTGTATTCATCATCACTGCTTTCAGAATCAATATGGCAGAAATCGTGCGTAAGCTTAACAGAGCTAGAGCCCGGGAAACTGCCTGGAGGTTCCTTCATGTTCTCATCGATTATAATGTTCCAGCACTCTGAATTGATGACCATCCGATACTCATAGAAAGCCCACGTATAGACCTGCGGGCCAATATGCTGATAACTGCCTTGGTGATAGTACACCTTAATGCCATCATATTCTTGGACAAAGGTCTCTTTGTAGCCACATTGGAGAGGTTCTGGGTTATTGCCTGTAGTGGTGGCCTCAGTTGGCCCATCTTTGTTCATTTGGCCAAGCTGTGGGCCTGCCTTCAACTTCCACTTGTCCCCGACCCATTGCGTCATGGCGATACAGCTGATTGGCGCCGGCTACTTCCGTGTTGTGTTTGGGTTGGAAGGAAAGACGCAGAAACGAATGCCAGGCAGATCAGGGGGGGCAGCAAGGCAAAGTCTCACTGCAGAGGAGTTTGATACTGTCGAGCAAAACAGAAGGAGGAGGAGGACAGAGGCGTAGGCAACAAAAAGGGGGAAGGGCAAACGGCAGCGAGGAACCAAAGAGAGAGGGGGGGAGGACAGGCAAGGAGGGGAAGAGGAGGGGGGGGCAAGGCGAGGGTACACCCCTGAGCACGTCTACGGCCAGAAGTGTGAGAGCCCCCGCCTTGCGTTAGGTCTGGGGAACGGATAGTTTGAGCCGAGAAACGGTGTCGTGCAGACTGTATTTGAATACTGTCCTCACTCTAACTGAACTGCAACCTTACCAAAGGATTACTTGCTATACAACCGTCGGTATGTGCATGAATTGGAACGCGACATGACACGGGAGTAAGCTGTGCCTCCATTTCACTCTGCGCCTTTTTATCCGCGGGGCGTATGTCACAGATACATGCGACTTAGAAGAGAGAGCGAAAACATGCAAGCTCTGTATAACTTTGTTGGACAAGTACTCTAGCCACTCGAACCGTAGAGGAATCCGTGATCGTTATGCCCTCCAGGCAGAGCTGGTCGAGCAAGTGATCGTCAATGTAACTGATGTGCTCATCTGTGAGAGAACATTCGCACGGAGTGCGCTGTACCAAACCATTGGAGAGCAGGATATATTCTTGATAACGTGCGACGTCAAGTCCAATCGCTGCAAATGTTGCTGTGCTAGCTGTCCATACTTCAGCATCACTGGATCGCAGTATAAGTATTACCAGTTCAAGGTTGTGTCCAATAATACTCTCTGCTGGCCGTTCTTCAGCTGACACTGTCGCCAGCTCCCCATCAACCGCATCAAGGTGCTTCATATCTAGGAGTTAATCTAGCATCTCTGGTCAATGGTGGCCAACCTTACATGTTAGTCGAATAGGCCATTTTCCAGAGCCATGAATATGAAGGAATATAAGGAACCTAGCCAGAGGATCTTCTAGAACAACACCTGCACACTAGTGATGCACAGCTTGAAACTACACAACAAGGGGGAAGTGACTATAAGGGAAGGGGACACTTTACATAACGCCTAGGAGTGGCCACGATTCACGTATGGTGATACTACCTGACAGGTGCAATCCGACGCGTCTACGGTCAGAGAGACACCGTGTCAGGTAGTTCCAAGAATTTGAGTTCCGAAAGATATACAAGTTCAATTAATACACTAAATTCGTAGTGGAAACAAGCATAACTTCATCATGGTGAAAGTGGGTCAATTTGCAGCAAGCGTGTCAACTTTATGGCTGCTGCGTTTTGACTCCAAACTATTTGAGATGAAATGGCTGCAGGCTGACTCTGCATGCTTACATAGCAAGAGACTAGGGCGGTGAAATTTTACCCTGCTGTCGCGAGTAGCCAGCACTGTTGACATCCTAGGTTGTGTAATCTGGATTGCCACACTCACCCTCTGCTCATTTTTCACAGTAAGACTACCCTTGGCAGGCAGTCGGTGAGAGGCCCTTCAGGAAGGTACCTTAAGGGGGGAGCTTGAGAAATTGAATTTAAAGGTCCGTTGAGGAAGGCTTCGAAGCCCCCTTAAGGTGCCTTCGAAGCCTTCGAAGCTCCCTTAAGGTACCTTCAAAGGCTTTAGCCAAGGCTTCAACGCTCGAAGCCACCTTAAGGTACCTTAAGGGAGCTTCGAAGGCTTCGAAGGCACCTTAAGGGGGATTCGAAGAATTCGTCCAAGCCCGCTTAAGATACCTTCGAAGTCTTCGGCGAAGACCCCTTAAGGTACCTTCGTCGAAGCCCCCTTAAGGTACCTTCGAAGGCTTCGAAGCCCCCTTAAGATACCTTCGAAGCCTTCGAAGCCCCCTTAAGGTACCTTAAGGGGGCTTCGGTTCCTCGTTCACTCCCCCTCCCCCCCGACCCCCCCTTCGGCAAAGGCTCAAGGTTCCCTTCGTCGAAGCACCCTTAAGGTACCTTCGAAGCCTTCGAAGCCCCCTTAAGATACCTTCGAAGCCTTCGAAGCCCGCTTAAGGTACCTTATAAGGCTCCCTTAAGGTAGCTTAACGGCTTCGGTTCCTCGTTCACCCCCCCGCCCTCCCCCTCCGTCCCCCCTTCGGCAAAGGCTTGAGGTACCTTCGAAGTCATCGGCGAAGACCCCTTAAGGTACCTTCGAAGGCTTCGAAGCCGCCTTAAGGTACGTTCGTCGAAGGCATCATCTAAAATCTAATTCGCTTGCCTTCCACAATGCCATGATCTAAAATCTAACTCTTTATTTAAACTTCCACCCCCTTCTTGCCTTCCACAGTGCCATGATCTAAATTCTAACTCTTTATTAAAATTTCTTCCTCCACCTTGCCTTCCACAATGCCATGATCTAAATTCCAACTCTTTATTTACACTTCCTCCCCTGCCTTCCACAATGCCATGATCCAAAGTCAAACACTTTATTTAAACTTCCCTCCGCTTGCCTTCCACAATGCCATGGTCTAAAATCCAACTCTTGTTTTTTAAAACTTGAATCTAAAATCTGACTTTTTATGAACTTCCCCCTCCCTTGCCTTCCACAATGCCATGATCTAAAATCTACTGTTTATTTATAGTTCCACTCTTGCCTTCCACAATGGTATGATCTAAAATCGAACTCTTCAAAATTTCCCCCCTGCCTTCCACCATGCCATGGTCTAAAATCTAACTTAAACTTCCCCCCGCTTGCCTTCCACAATGCCATGATCTAAATTCCAACTCTTTGTTTCAATTTCATCCCCGTGCCTTCCACAATGCCATGATCTAAAATCTAACTCTTTATTTAAACTTCCCCCTCCTTGCCTTCGACAATGCCATGATCTAAATTCTAACTTTTATTAAACTTCCCCTTTGCCTTCCACAATACCATGACCTTCAAAGGCTTCAGCCAAGGCTTCAACGCTCGAAGCCACCTTAAGGTACCTTAAGGGAGCTTCGAAGGCTTCGAAGGCACCTTAAGGGGGCTTCGAAGAATTCGTCCAAGCCCGCTTAAGATACCTTCGAAGTCTTCGGCGAAGACCCCTTAAGGTACTTTCGTCGAAGCCCCCTTAAGGTACCTTCGAAGGCTTCGAAGCCCCCTTAAGATACCTTCGAAGCCTTCGAAGCCCCCTTAAGGTACCTTAAGGGGGCTTCGGTTCCTCGTTCACCCCCCCCCTCCCCCCCCGTCCCCCCTTCGGCAAAGGCTTAAGGTACCTTCGAAGGGGGCTTAAGGTACCTTCGCCGAAGGGTGCTCCACGACTGCCCCACCCTTGGAGACAGCAGCTCACTGGTGGAGTCACTTACCACTGCAGTGGGTGGATCCTGCATAAGGATCTGAATACGCACGTGCGGTTGGAGTTCTCTGACGATGTCTCTGAGCAGGGTACTTTGGGCCACCGAAACAACCGCAGTGTCGACTCCGTCAGAGACTTCCGTCTATGTCCTGATGTTCCAAGGTCTGTTAACTCGCAGTAATACAAAGGTCAATTCAACCAGAGATGAGACGGGCGCAGCAAGCGCCTCTGTATCCATGTACCCTCCCAAGTTGGCCGTGATGAGTACTGTCCTGACCACAATTCGAAACGGATGAGCGTCAAGAGGGACAGGGTATCTGCCTGAACCATCAGTTAGGGAATTTGAGCTTGCGGGAATTAAGAAAAGCCGGTTAATCCAGACTCCTCTATCTGCCGGGCTACAGAAAGTTGCCAATCGTACAATGTCATGATGTGTCTCTGCCATCGCTATAAGAAGCTGATGGGTGATAAATTGACTCGTGCGTTCCACTTGCATGAGGTCTCTGTCAAGTGTGCTGTACAGCAACTGCAACCCATCGTCTCATCCGGGAATAATATGACAAGACCACTCTGCAGAAGTTTGACTGTACGACGCAGGTCTCTTAATGTCTTAATGTATTGGTCAATTCCTGGGCAGCTTCCAGGCCATGCATAAGCATTCTGACCGACGATGGCACTTGATGACGATCATGTCTGAAACGCGCATGGGCCATGAGGCTTGCAGCTAAGGTTGTACTGTAATGTTTCACTGCATGTGTCAAAGGGCAGGAGGTAGGAGGAGTATTCATTTAGGACAAGGAAACCAATAGCAAGAAAAAGAAAGAACAACGGAAGTCGAATCCCAAGGGCAGATGAAAGGTAGTTTCTAATGTTCTTGTGCTTTCAGCGACAGCTTGGCTACTACCACCTAGGCTACTGCCTCACTTTGTCAGCCAGAAGAGAAAAACCGGGCATGTGCACAAGGACATGGGCACAGATCGAAACATGGCTAGTCTTGACCAGATTACACATATTGCGAAAAACTAGCAAACCAGTGGTAACTATTCTAATAATACCACAAACTGCCCTACTTTTTCAGGAGGGGCGATCTAGCGTCTCCACTGTCTTTACAGGGCAAAGTCAACGGCTGTAGTAGTGCAGGTTACCCCGCAAACAGCGCCGCATAGGCTTCACTGAGCATCTGCCAGCTCTGCTGTACCTGATAACTGGCTCTGTTTGCTTCATGGATCGCGTCATTGTGCTGCTTCTGCAAGAGGCTGATCCTTTCACGGAGGTGGAATATTCTTTCTTCCTCACTGGCATTGTTGGGGAATTTCCCCGCAATTGCATCACGGCAGGTTTGGGATTGTCGAAAATCAAAACTTGAACGGTCATCCTCGTGAATCGCTCGGTTAATTCTTGTGCGATCTGTGAGAGCAATTCCATCTGCCTGGGGGGCATATACCTCAATGCGATTACCCAACAAATTGTAAGCGTGCATAACTTCTGCTATGATAGTGCATTGTTGGGCACTTCGCGCTACAATGGCAAAGCGGCGTGAGTTCGCCCAACAAGCATAACCATAGTGTCGGATCTCTGCCGCGAAGGGATAAAAGCCTTTGCCAGCCACCTCCACCCACTCCTGAAGATACTCCTCATCTGTGTCATGGGTGATAATCTTATGGAAACCATGAGGTAGGCGTTCTCGTAAGAGCACATTTTCGTCCGGTGGGAGCCAAGTCTCATCATCTGCCCACAAAATGTTCCACTTCTCCATTTGGATCCATACCCATGCTTCCAACAGGTTGAAGGGAACGCACCCTATTTCCATGTTTCTGCAGTGTCGATGCATTGGAAAATTCCCTCGGTGTAAGCACATCATAGTGTTGGAGTTATTGACAATAGTATCGACTGTGTAGCCTTTCCAATGGTAATTCTCCAGAAACGTAATCGACGGCAATGCCATGGCTAGGGCAGAGCTTGACGGTGTAAAGTGATGCACCCTTGTCGTGTCTCCTTTCCAGAAGAGGTGTCGGGAAGTTCACTTGCTCAAAAGTTAAGTTGTCAGGCATTGGTATCGGCTGTGATGTGCTTGCTTAACAGTCTTAGACCCCGACAGGTGCAACCCGACACGTCTGCGGTCAGAGGAGCACCGTGTACAGGTAGTTGTGTTGCATCTAATAACTCAAGACGCCTTAGTTGGTAGTGGTCACCAGACTTATGAGTAGTACACAATTACCAGGATACAACAGACTTGAAAGGTTTCAGGATTGTAAGCTAGCTGCGCATAACACCAGCCATACTTTTCAGAGCACAACCTGCACGTTTAGTGAATGCAATTCTTCTTATGGTGCTGAGAGCCACAGAAAGACACGATGTTACACCAGTAAATGCCACTGAGAGGATGAGCTGGGGCAATCTTAAATGTAGTCACTCAATTGGTAGAAATTCATCCAAAAAAAGGCACACCACACCAGATAATTGGTCGGATCACATGAATGATTTATAGTGAGAAAACAACAGATACAACCCGATAGTTCCAAGGTTAATCCCGTTTCCGACTGGTCTACGTAATCCATAAAAGACACTAGTTTGCCAAACGCGCGCTCACTTTCCTGCTGCAGCAGTCACTGGTATAAAGGTGTCCTTTATACTGTTATGGTTCCGTAGTGAAATTCGATCCAAGCTCCTCTTTATTTCGTGGGTGTCAGTGTTGCATGATATCTTTCTGTGCAGCGGCCACATCTGCTGCACACTCTCTCTGATAGGAAGCTGCGCTGATTGTTACCTGCGCTAGTGCTTTCTGTGCTTCAGCAATATCATTCAGCAGTTGTTGTGGGGCACATTAGAGGGTTCGCGCTGTTGGATCAGCTTTGCTGAGAGCATCGGCTGCTTCGGAAACCGTTTCTCGCAGCATACTGCTGATGGTATATTCGCTGATGGCTGTTGCCATTCGGATCAGCTTGGCCTCCTCCATGGCTTCAACGTTGTCGTTGGTGAGCTGTTGTTCGTGAAAGGTATCATTAACCACGTCACTCAGTACAGGACTAGAAGTTCTCTTCTTAGATTGAGGTAACTGTTGCATGGATACGAAAGGTAGAAACCTGGCAGGTGAGACCCCGACACGTCTATGGTCGGAATAACACCGTGCCAGGCAACCTACCTTCGTCTCACATGAAACATCCTAATTAGGGCATGGGCAGTATCGATTACACCATTTCTGGGGGTGCCGTCAGAATCTTAGTTTGAAGAGGATGAAACACTCAGTGCCTTCTCGGTGATCATTTATTAAAATACGAGGCTCACTACCGACTCACTATGGATAACAGAAATAGCATTTAGTCTCGTGGATGTTTGAGCCAGAGTGTCTGCGACTTAGCCACACGGTGCTACAGGCATAAAAATCATTTGATGACTCATCACCTTTGGGCAACCCGAGTAGCTACAGTAATCCTAACATGAGCATAAGCAGGTAAAAACAAATTTGTACACGGCCAACGGCCAACAAGGCCCAGAAATGCAGGTAAATCACAACGAACCAACAAAAAACACAAACAAAAACGAAACGATGACCCCCAAACAACACCCACCAACAAGATTTGTCAAAGGACACTTTTTTTTGTGGTCGGCGCCCGTAGCCTTTCGGCGGGTCGCACTTGAGACTCCCGAGTGGACCAGCAGGGAATCGAACCACCACCGGCAGTCTGTCAGCGCTGGCAAGACCAACGCCACACCAACTGAGCCATCGGGTCGCCTAACAAGATTTGTCAAAGGACACAGTGGTTTAACCACTGTATCTGTCTCAAAAACATGCGAAAATGAATTAAGTACCACGACATTCAAGCAGACACGAAGGCCTCGCCCGTAAGCATATCTACTTAAGCGTAGATGCGCCAAAGCTGTACATAAGCCCGGGGCAGCGAATTATGCCTCTCTGCCATCGCAAAGATAGTGCAAGGCCCCTAATTTTAATGGGGAAATGTAAAACTGCAAATTGCTTGAGCTCCGCCAGTAGTACTCCTCAGCAGTAGGCAGAGCTCGCAACAATGAAAATCATGCTCAACAAAAGGCATCAGTCGAGCGAATACCGGTGTAGGCCGAAGCCTTTGTTGCCGTGAGGAGGAGTGAAGACAGAAGCCAATCAGCCACAACACGCCATACCAAAGGTGTACCAAAGCGGCCCGTTGCAGATACAACCAGATACCCGGAGGGAGGGAGTTCACTTTTAAGGCCACTCTACCGCAGACGGTCCACGCATGACATAATTAATCAATTAATCCCAATTTGCAACATGCAATGAAACATGTTGAACGACCTGGCGGAAGCCATGAAGGCGTTGGACGGAAAAAAAGCCTCCTTGCCTGTGTGGTTTTCTCTCCTGCCCCTGCTGCCTTCCCTAGCGTCCTCTCTTTCCTTCTCTGTGGGCCTCCGCTTGCCTTCTTCCCCCCGCGCCCCCTTTGTTCGCCTCGCTGCCTTCTGTTCTGTTTTGTGGTATGGCTCTCCTCCTTGTTGGCTTGGCCGTTTCTTGTGTTTGTTTGGTGCTTCTTTGTGTTGTTTGTTTCTGTCTGCTCTCCCGGTTCTGCGTTTTTTTCGTGGTAGGCTTCGCCTCACGTTTGTTTGCTGAGGTGACTAAGGATGGCTGAGAACTGTCGACCCCAACAACACACACACACCCGCCACTTTGACTTCCTCCCTCTCCCCTTTTCCGGTTGGGGGTTGGTTTTTTTGTGGTCGGCGCCCGTTGCCTTTCGGCGGGTCGCACTTGAGACTCCCGAGTGGACCAGCAGGGATTCGAACCACCACCAGCAGTCTGTCAGCGCTGGCAAGACCAACACCATACCAACTGAGCCATCGGGTCGCCTTCCAGTTGGGGGTTGGTTTGTCCCGTAATTCGTTTGTTTGTTGTTTCGGCTTGGCTGTTCTGTTGCTTGGTCCCTCTGGCACGTACTTCTTGTTCTGTAAATGGAGTAGATTGTAGCCCGCCGGAGGAGAGTGGTGTTTATTTTATTTTTTAAATGCTCATTGCCATTGTCTTGACATGCCATTAGCTGAAGCGAAGGCACTGGTGGACCCTGCAGCCTTCACTCGCGAAATGACTGGGATTCTGCTCGAAAAGCAAAGCCATCCACTTGTTGCCCAAATGATGAAGCCAGCAGGGAGTGGTGACCCACCCCCTGCAAAGACCAGTCAGTGGCACCGGCAGCCACGAACACCCCCGCGCCAGTCAGCCCGTGCAGTTCCAGTAGGCTCATGCGGCCAACGTGGGGTACCCACGGTTGCCACACATGACATTGAGCCATTGTTCAGACCGTTGTTGAGAGGTGCTGTCACCATGGGGGAGCCATGGTTGACCACTGCCTATTGTAGCTGATGCTGTGGGAAGCTTGCCTGTGTAAGTAGGGGAAGGGAGGAAGGGGCGGGTGATTATAATAACCTTTTTAAGGGGCCTTTACTTAATGTAGGTCGTTTTTGGTAGCGTAGGACGATGTCAAAGTACATCAAGCCATGGAATCCGTTGCCGTTTGACATTCTTTCAACCAACATACCGACCGGTCATATATGACTTCCAAACGGACGTCCCCATGTCCCTCCCCGATGAGTTGACAACACTGCGATTGATGGATTGACCGCCCAGCTGCTCTACGCCTGCAGAATACCCTGCGTGCAGTCTAGCCTCGTAGTATGGATCGACCGACTCCTATGAAAGATGCTGCTGTCAATCGCCTTGCTAAGTCAATTACTCAACTGACCCTGTGTCAGGTCACTACCAGTGAAGTAGAAGCTGCCACCAAACTGCTTGACAAGGCATGTCAGAAGCTTCAAGGCATCCAAAACATCCCATCCCAGAGGGTCATTGACCTCGAAGCTGCCATACGCCAACTCCGCCAAATTGGCTGTATATTAGATAGTTGTACAATCTCTGCCAGCTACGAAGTAAGCCAAGCGCAGAAAGCCATCTGCTACTGGATCATACAGCTAAAGGAGCTAGCACGTCATCGGAAGAGCTTAATGCACAGATATCACCACGCACTGATGACGAGCACAATCTCCCATACCATGAAGACTACTTGCAAGAGCACTAGTGCATTGGCACTTACCGCAAACCGCAACTCTCATGATGCTGATGCTAGGAAAAGAACCACTGAGCGGACTCTGAGTGCGCCCTGAGTGCCGTAGCTTTTGCTGTCATTTTCACACTAGACCATGTCTCACCCTCCTGTTTCACCGTTCTTTTTCTTCTCACCACTTTCGTTGCGACCCGGCGTTGTCGGTGTTTGCTTCGAAGTGTCAGGGTGAATGTCATGCCTGGATGGCTGCTCTTTGTGATCTCGGGGATCCTGGCTGGGGGGATCCCTGGTTTCTGCATTGAGCTTTGTTGCTTCTTACACCCTCTGAATTGGCCCCTGGTGTTCTTGTTGTGGTTCTTTGTTTTGCTTCCTGTTTGGGGCCTTTATCATCATGGCACACAAGCTGTCATCATGCATGAATCTCCATTACTGGTAGCGATCCCACTTCTTGGGTTTTTTTTGGTTGTTTTGTTCTTGCTGTTGTTTTGGTTGGTTGCTGGTTTTTTGTTGTTTGTTTTTGTTTGTGTGGTTTGCTTTTCTGTTTCTGTGGGTTGTTTGTGTTTTTGGTTTTCTTGCTGGGATTGCATACTGGACTGCGTACAGGTCCATTACCAGTACTTTTGTGGCTATCGACAACTGACAGCCCTGCACGATAATCTCAATTCATCTTTTGCTTCGATGAACGTGTGTAACGACCTGGCGGAAGCCATGAAGGCGTTGGACGGAAAAAAAGAGGAGAGTGGTGTTTATTCTGGATTTCCTGGCTGACCCATTGTTTTTGATATGCTGCAATACTGCAGGTACTTTGCTGAGACGAAGACACTCTGGGAGCACCTAAACAGTTCTGCAAATATATTTCAGCTTGGCGCCTCCGAGACAATGCGTGTTTTGATGATGAGTTTACAGCTACGGCAAGCATGGCGTTAGGCACAACAATCAGGTGCTGACCATGCTTGATAGTGCCTGGAACGTTCTCCCTTTTGACTTGGCACTGTAGTCATGTCCACCCTGAGACGCACTAGATGTTTTAGTAGCTTGTGACGGATGGTCACTTACCTGGCCCTGTGTGACCGCATTGTCATAGCCACTGGGCCGCTCCCCGCAATGGGGAGGGGCACAAAAGAGACTTGGCCGCCAATGTCGCCTTTCTCCTGCTCTTGCTTACGCCTTTTGGTACCTGCTCTTGTTCTGAACATGGGCACGTGAACAAGTACTTGTGAGACGACTCTGAGAGGCTGGGTTAGGAGACAGTGTATAGCAAATGCGACTTCTTGTTGTCTTCTTGGCAACAACGTAGATCGCGTGTCTCACTTTACTGGGTGGCAACTAATTCTTTTGCTGCATGTTTTTGAGTCAGTTGCGACACAGTGGGTTTTTACCACTGTGTCCTTGGCAAATCTTTTGTGGTTGTTTCTGTTGGGCTCTTGCCCCTTTCGCTGTTTGCTTTGCTGTCTTTTGGATGGTGAGACGCAAATCTGGCTGGGGGATCTGCGTCTTGCCTTTTGTTTTTGGTGGTGTTCTGGTTTTGATGATTTGCCACGCTGCATGCGACCACCTGTATCCATGTAGAAGTTTTCTTAAACAGCTTCTTCTCATGTAAGGACCGAGCCTTAGAGCGTGATCGGCCGTACCAGGGGAAAAAAAAGCCAGGTCTTTCAACACGTCCAGTTGCATGTTGCATAGAACCGGTAAATTAACTAATTAACGCATACAAATGGCCGCCATGGGTTGTGGGGTTGCCGCGTACAGCCAAAGGTGCAAGCACATCATCCGATGAATTGAACGCACAGGTGTCACTGCCAACAGATGATGAATATCATGCGTTTCAGGACCAAGATCAACTCCAAGAGCACTAGAGTACTGCCCAAGGATGACGATGATCGGAAAAGAACTACTGAGCGGATTCTGAGAGTGCCCTGAGAGCCTTAGGTGTTGAACTTCACTTCTCACTCTAGGTCCTTTTCACCTTTTGTTTCACATTGTCTCACCACTTTAGTTTTTACACGGCATTGTCGTTGCTGGCAACTTAAGTGTTGCCTCGTGAGTGGTCATGCCTGCACGGCTTGCTCTATGTGATCTCGGGGCTCCTGGCTGGGGGGAGCCCTGGTTTCCGCATAGTGCTGTGTTGCTTTACTCACACATGGGTATGGCGATTTTTGTGATGTTCGTGTTTTCGGTTCTGTTTTTTGCTTTTACTGCCATACCAATACCAGCGATGATACAAGGATATCATGCTTTTTCATTCCGAGGTCACATAACTGGTCTGCCGGCCACTTTTCCCCTGCTGGGTTTGGTTTGTGTGGTGTGTTTTTGTTTGTGTTGCTTGTGTGTTTTTTTGTTTGGTTTTGTTTTGTTTTTCGGTTTTTGCTTTGTGACGGAATTGTGACGGCATTGGACATGTATCGGTCCACCACCAGTTTACTTTTGCGGCCCCTCAGTCGTCCTCGTGGTGAAGTTGGTAGGGCATCACTCTTGCGGTGCTGACAGACTTCCGGTGGCGGTTCGATTCCCCGCTGGTCCGCGAGTAAGACTCAAGACCGTAGACCCGCCGAAAGGCAACGGGCTCGGACAAAAAAAAAAGTTTACTTTTGCGGCCCCTCATTAGTAGACGGCCACTTTGCGTCAATTAACTAATTCACTCATCGCTGCAACATGCAATCGAACCTGTTGAACGACCTGGCGAAAGCCAAGAGGCGTCGGACGGAAAAAAGAGAAACGACCTGGCGAGAGCCATCTGGAGGACGGAAAAAAAAGCGAGCTGCATGCAGATCCGCCTGCATGGATTTTCGCGGTGCAAGCATGCAACTCCAACTACATAACCTGAAAGCAAATCCAAATTGACACGCTTGTCGCCAAATTTCGTAAAGCCCATGACGCCACGCCACAGCATGACACTTTCAATTCACCAAAACAAGCTTATCCAAACCCCAGCAACTTTGGAGACACTGCAGTGACCTTTTTCTGCGAAAAATGGCGCAGCTTTAAGAAAAAAACAATTCTTTTGCAAGTGTAATGGAATGGCAAGATTCCGGGGAACAAGGTTGCTGTTTTGCTTTTGTTTGGTTCTTTTGACTTGATTGGCATTGTGATGACCCATTGGACTGTGTGGTTCTTCTCTGGCACGGCTTTCTTGGTTCGTCTTTGCCCCAAGATGGAACATAATTACCAATTGCTAGAATTAATCTACTACATGCAACAGCGTCTTGATCGACCGGGCGAAAGCTAAGAGGCGATGCACAGAAAAAAAATCCGGGGAACACGGTTGCTGATTGAAGGTCTCTAGCCCCGCCTGCATATTGCCAATCTTGCCAAAGCACCCTGTTGTGGAATTGTTTGGGTGTTGTTGTCACAATCGCAACATAGCGTGGGTGAGGTGCTGATTCCGCTGCGACATTGCTGGCGGGATGTTTTTTCTGTGTTTGCGTTGGCAGTGGATCGTTTTGTTGGAAGATTAGTCGTCCTCGTGGTGCAGTTGGTATCGCGGCACTCTTGTGTCGCTGACAGAGTGCCGGTGGTGGTTGGATTCCCCGCTGGTCCGCAAGTAAGACTCAAGACCGTAGACCCGCCGAAAGGCAACGGGCTCGGACAAAAGGATCGTTTTGTCGGAAGAGTTTCGATTTCATGACTCCAGCAGATTCCGTAAGAAGGCTGGGGATGCAAAACTTCGGTTTTACCACAGTTTTGTGCCAGTTTTGATCTCTTTAGCTGCGGACTCTTGCCGGAGTCGGGCGAAGTCGGTACACCTGGGGAAAGGGTTGAAAGAGTTCCAACTCTGTGACTCCAGACGACTCCGCAAGAAAGCGCAAGATGCGCAAGATGATGTCACTGAACTGTTCGATTTGTTTGATGCCAATTTCTGGGGTTGAAAAGGTCATGGAATTTGGACTCCCAAAGCGGTCCTCCCCAGTTCAGCACGTGGATGTTTGTGTCATCCTTCCTGCCTTTTGTGGTTTCATTGTTTCTGGCGAACTTTTGAGGCGTTCCGAGCCTCATGTCGCATCCCCAAAAACAGAGTGCCACACGCTCCAACGCGTGGATTTGGCAAGTAAATCAAAGTTGGGTTTTGTTTAAGCAGCAAGCTTTGAACGCAACTGGGGAGGACCACTTCTTGGAGTCCAAAAAGCCAATGTGTTTACGGCCCCGAGTAACGCACCACTCAGTGCTGGCAGTAAGATACCCTGACTTGTGCCGAGTAATGGGCAACCTATGGGAACTTGGCAGCTTCGCATCTGGAGGCATTCCCGAACGACCACCAGGCTATCAGTTTGTGCTGGGACACTGAGGAGAATTAACGGACTTGTGGCAGCTGTCTAAACACACTAGTCTCGCATGTTATTGCAGACTTCGAAGGCAGCACCAGTTTTTCCAACGGCCTCTTTGTCATGACGACAGCAACTGACCACAAGAACAACCTCAACAGATCTACCATCAAAAAGACCTATTCCCGAACGCTTCGCGTAGAAACCATCGCTAACTCGGCAGGAGGCACTGCTGCAGTAGCCATGGTTGCACAGCCCAGCACAGGGTTCTTCATGGCCACTTTTATGCTGACGGATCCACAGAAGATTGCTTGGGGCGAATCACAGTCGGGTTAACCAGCTCCAAATCTCTCACCATAGTTGTTTCCCCCCCTGGACATGATAGGGTTAATAGGCATGGCGCAAGTGCTAGTTACCCTCGCCTATGGAATCAAGGGCTTACGTAGGGGCATCTCGACGTGGGACTGGCCTTACTTCCATGATGACCCACAGCAAGAAAACACCAGCCAAATGGAACGATGGTCACCAAGCCCCCACATGGACAGCCCCCCCCTTGGCCATAGCCAACCGCCACTGCGACACCAACAACCAACTTGTCCAGAACACGCGATACAGGCTCATCCTTGTCAAAGCATCCAACCTAGACTGGCTCACTCGCGACAGGCATGCAATGCGTGACCTCAGCGCAGTTGCCAAGGAAGGCTCGAATCATTGTGTGCCTATACAAGATTTGCCTTTCGATGAAATAATTCTTTTTGCATTGCAGCCGACCACTCATCTCGACCCACATATGTCTGTCTACCCAGGCTGTATCAGCGGCCGAATCCTGCAGCGATCCGGGCCAAGCAAGAGGTAACCGAAGATGGCTGGAGAGTGCGACCCTGCCTGGACATTCCGACCAACCTTCCCAGGACACAGGATCCGCCTGAGCATGACATCCAGCTCCCAGCGGCAACTGCTCCCACAGCTGAACACCGGACGAAGAAGCTCGAGACATTCTTGCCAAGGCAATCCGAAACCAGGCTGAGGATGGACCCAGCACGCGGAGGGCAGCAATTTGAGCTTATAAGTGCTTGCATGCCATGGTCCGTCAACACGGCCCACAGCTCCAGAAGGTATATGAGGCCTCCAAAGAACACGCCACACGCAGCAAAGGTATCCAGGAATCACTCAAATACCGGACCCAGCCGCAAGAACTCCCTGCTGTCCCACCACAACTCACGTCCGAGCTGTTACACTGCTTGTCCACCTTGCCTGACCCGTGGCCTCTGGCCAAAATCACCATCAACCTGGACACGGCAAGTCAATGGGTATCAAAGATGGGAAGACTTTTCTTTGCCGATGAATGTTCAGCGCCCAGGTGACCCGCACACCGCCGTACAAACCCCTGAAATACAGAACGCTTTAAGAACAGTGAAAGGCGTCCTTGCTGACCTTGAGCTGCGGGTAATCGAGTTTTTCTCTGAATAGCTAGTGGCCCTCCTGATGCCTATGTTTATACTGCACCTCCTCAGACAAGCGCATTGTCACTCAGGGCAGCGGAAGAATGGGAGAGATGTATTTGCGAAAACCAAGCCTTCTCCATCCTCCATCAAGCCCAAGCAGGCCGAACAGAGCTCATTAAGAAAGATGGTGGAGAAATGCTAGTGTCAATCGTCCTAGACCGATCACTTGATGAAGCCAAGGCACTAGTGGAAGACCCGGACAGTCATCTCAGAAATTACGGCAATCCTTGAAAGCAAACAAGCACACCCATTGCTTGACCAAATGGTAAATCCGGACGTAAGAGATGATATGCCCATAGCAGACTTCACTGCAGCCTCTTCATCGAGAGGATTCGGCCCCCCACGAAGATCCGCACAAACAGAAGTACCACAAGATCGGTTTCAGTAGCGCGATGCTCACAGCGGCGATTACCAACGTGGGAGACCCACGACTGGTAATACCCGTACATGAGCCCATGCTCCCTAACTGGTTAGTTTCTTAAGTGTAACAATTAACCAACATGGGAGACCCATGGCTGGTTGTTCCCCCCCACTACCCCCCCACAAAAAAAAAGAAAAAGAGACTACCCCCCCACAAAAAAAAAGAAAAAGAGAGGCAAAGGCCAACATGGGAGACCCTGCTCACATGCTTTGGATAGGTCAACTAGGGGTGGCATCTGAGATGAAGTGAAAAGTTGAATGGCGGCATTTCTTTGGGAAAAGCCCTTGGCAGGAGCTTTCGGGGAAAAAACGATGTGATTAGTTGGCAACGGCTTACCGCCAACACATCGGATGAACCCCGCACACAATATCCCAGCCGATGAGGGTTGCGACGGCATAACTTATTCGCGTTCAAAGGAAACTATTTTCATGAACTTTGTCATGCATAAGATTTGGCACCGAGGAATGGAATGAACCAAATATCAAGGACCGGACCTTTTTTTCATGTTTCCAGGGGGTTGTGAACAATGTTGTTTCAAAACCAATGATGGTTGTCGTCTTCTTCTTTTGTCAGGTTTCTGCATGCTACCTCAATTATGTACAGCCTATTGCACATGTTTGAATTCAAAGAGTGGACAGCGCGCCAAAGCACAAATCCTTGCAAAATCTTGTGTTTGTCAGACCAACGCAAACAATGTTACAGAAATCATTGGACTTGCGAAATTTAACCACCAATTGAGGTTTATTTTTCACAGGGCGCAAAGGACGCACAAAAACGTCCCATTCAACCCTCCCAAACCCCACCCAACCACCACACACAAGCCTAAACGCTGATTTTGTAAGATTGGTTGGCCCCTGAATCACGAGTACTTGCCGCTAACGAGGTGGTGGTGGTGGTGGTGGTGGTCATCGTCGTCGTCGTCGTCCTCGTCGTCGTCGTCGTCGTCGTGGTCGCCGTGGTCGTCGGTGGTGGTGGTCGTCGTGTCGTCGTGGTCGTCGTGGTCGTGGTGGTGGTGGTGGTGGTGGTCGTCGTGGTGGTTGTCGTGGTCGTCGTGGTGGTCGTCGTGGTGGTTGTGGTGGTGGTCATCGTGGTGGTCATCGTCGTCGTCGTGGTCGTCGTGGTGGTCGTCGTGGTGGTTGTGGTGGTGGTCATCGTGGTGGTCGTCGTGGTCGTCGTGGTCGTTGTGGTCATCGTGGTCGTTGTGGTCGTCGTGGTCGTCGTGGTCGTCGTGGTCGTCGTGGTCGTCGTGGTTGTTGTTGTTATTGCTGTTGCTGTTGCTGTTGCTGTTGTTTGTTGTTGTTGTTGTTGTTGTTGTTTGTTGTTGTTGTTGTTGTTGTTGTTGTTGTTGTCGTTGTTGTTGTCGTTGTTGTCGTCGTGTACATACGTGCTCATTTGTTTTTCCCATCAATTGAACATATCATTGAAGCTATCTGAAAGAATGCGAACTAATCGAGTGAAACTGCAGTGAACGTTGTGAACGTCCGAGAAACTGGTTCAAGTGATTTAGACCTGTCTGTGCATGTGCAACATGACATGTCAATTTAACATGTGAAACATGTTTCTTTTCTTGGTCATTTTTCACTGGCGGGGGTAGTTAGTGTGCCATGGATATTCACGATGGTTTCTTCGGTTGCTCGGCCGATACTCCTGCCAGTGGCATGCCTGTCAACGTTGATGATGAGCCACAGGCAGATGGTGCTAGTGGCTCACTGGGAATCCTCCCAGGCGTCTCAGATGTTTACCTGGAGGTGGCGCAACCGGAAGGCCTCGGTTACTCAGCAGAGGCAACTTGTGAGGCCGATGATGAGGCGCTTGGAGATGATCTCAGAGGATACAGGAAGAGGTGGGCATGCAAAAGAAAGATGACCGCAGAAACAGAATACAGCCCATCTGTGCTCCCAGATGCATTTCCTCCTGAACCTCCAAAAGCAGGGCTGGCAAAAGTTAGCTCTAGCAGTGACGATGCCGCAGCTTTTGTGAACTCCTTTATAGATCGTATGTCTCCCTCGCAAATAGTGATGCCTTGGGAGAATGATTTCATGGCGCCAATTTTTGGCAACGAAATTGCAAGTGCGAAGCTGTCCATGCCTGCACAGTGGAGTGACACGTTTGTGGACCCCTTGAAACATGCAATGCCTGAGGCAGTTCCACAGGCTGTTCAACCCGTGGAGTTCAGTATCATGAAGTGTGTCAGGAACCTTGCAGACATGGACTTCATACAATCACGGGAGAAGCAGATGAAACAAGCTTTGTTGAAATTGAAGTGCGTGTTGGAGATCGGCTGGGAGTTCAGTGGAGTTGGGAGGCTGTGCATTGATGCTACAGGGACACCACGCGCCGACATGGAGGAGACGCTGGTGTCCATCGTGGGGACTAGATCACCATCAACAGTCATCAAGCGATGCAACGCGGTGCTGGCCTTCCAGCGTTGGTTGATAACCTGGGTGGATGCTGTGGCTTTCCCCTTCTCGGAGCAGATGGTTTGGGACTACTTGGTCCACCTGCGCAATTGCGGAGCTGCAGCAACCAAGGCGTTGTCATTCATCCAGACGCTCAGGTTCTGCCAGTACGTACTGCAGGTTGATGGAGCTGATGAGTGTGTGGCTAGCAGACGACTTGTGGGGCAGTCGGAGATTCAGGCATCCCTGAAAGGCCCAACAAAACAGGCCAGGCCATTGACGGTGACTGAAGTTCGCAAGCTGCAGAAGTTCATGGCAGACCCGTCGAATGACCTGAAAGAGAGGTTGATCTGCAGCCATCTTGTGCTGATGGTATACACAAGGAGCCGCAACAGTGACCTGGCTCATGTTCACGACATCTCTCATGATAGCACGCTCAAAGATGGGCATGATGAGTTCAGCGGCTTCATACAGTTTACAACAAGGTACCACAAATCGGCACGGTCAGTTGAGACGAAGTCACTGCTGATGCCCATCATCGCATGCGGTGAGTCTGTCGGGCCTGAGCCTTGGCTGGACATTTGGATGGCTCTCAGGAAGAAAGCCGGGTTGGCCACTTCTGGCCTTTTGGAAGGTGCCGTGATGCCCGCACCAGATGTCAGGTCAGCTGGAACGTGGGCAGTACGACCCATCTCTTGCGCAGAGACTACAAAGTTGCTGCGCGCCTTTCTGCAGTGCGATGACCCGGACTTGAAGTCGCACTCATTGAAGAGGACAGCCTTAAGCTGGGCAGCAAAAGCAGGCTTGGACAGGGAGCACCGACGCCTCCTGGGGCGGCATGCAAGTGCGGTGCAAGGATCAGATAGCATCTATGCTACCGACCTCATGGTGGACCCCGTCAGAGCCCTTGGCGCTGTGGTGAAGCTCATCAGGGAGGATCGGTTTATGCCTGATGGGGACAGAGCGAATTTCTTCCCAGAAGGGAACCCGGCCAAGCCTGATGCGCCGGTCTTCCAGCCCAGGACGCCAGGCAACTTCAAGATGCCAATGACGCCAGCAGTGGCGCCGCATGATGCACTGGAGCGGGAACTGCCTGGCCAAGAGGTCAAGGAAGAGGCGGTTGCACCCGATGGAGCTCCATGCATAACAGAAGAGATCGACCTCGTCACTACGGAGTCTGAGACCTCTACAAGTGGAGAGGAATTCGCGACATCAGAGCCTGAGGCTGAGGGCGAGCTAGAGCCGTCAGACGCCAACGTCCTAAATGAGGATGCAGATGACGCCTGGGTTCAGCACAAGAAGACCAAGGTCATCCACGCCATCGCTGGTGCAGGGAGCCTGGTGTCAGGATCGGTCTACGCCAATGGCGAGCTTGTGCAGAACAGAGCAACCAAGTGTGGGCGGCTGGCAGGTGCCAACTTTGCGGTGGTCACCACCATTGAGGACTGGACCTCGAAGTGCCGGCTCTGCTTCAAGGGCAAAAGGGACCCTTGGGCTAATTTTCGATGACCCTGGTGTGCTGCAGGAGAAAAAGCTCATGGCTTGCACCACCATTGACAAGTGTCATTTCAGCATCATCACATGTGCAACTGTCCACTCATGTCCGTTGGTTTTTCTCAGTGATGGTGCCCAACATGTGTTGGCACGTCCCATGTGGGACAACCACCTATGTTGGTGGTATTAGCACCTATGTTGGTGCAGGCCATTCCATGTGGGATGGCCCAGCTATGCATGTGCATAGCAGACGGCATGTGCCGGCAGTGCCATGTGGCACTAATCAAGACCAAGTGGTCATGATCCATGTGGTGTGGTGCAGCCTTTTTGTGGCCCTTACGTTCAGCATGTGCTTGAACATGCAAGCTGTCAGTGTGTATCAAATCTACATGTAGGTGCAGTTGTACACCTATTTTAATTTGCACTTGATTGCAACAGTATGTGCTGTTGAACATTGTTCCTTCTGTCAGTTTCAGCTACTGTGCGACTTGCATGGGTTGAATTGCATCAGGTCGGAGAACGGCATGTTTATTTTTGTTTTGCACTGACTTTGAATCTTTCGTTTGCCGGTGAACTGCAGCCATGACCTCCATAGTAGAGTCTGAAGCTCACTTCAGGAAGAGATGCCAGGAAACAGGTCTGTCTGACCGTGGGCTGGCTGCAGTGATTGCAGCAGGGTACACAAATCTGGGCCAGCTAGCATTTGCCAGCGGCCAACCTGGGCAACCTCTCAACGAGGCTGAGTTCCAGCGGTTTGCCCAAAATGTCTTGGGTGGACTAGCTACTTTGGCCGACACCAGCACTCTGAAGCGTTTGGTTTTCGAAGGGCAGACTGTCTTACTGGCCCAGCTGAGAGATCAGGTTGTGAACCCGGACGCTGCCACCACCAGAAAACTCCCTGCAATCGAGCGCAGCACCAAGATGCAGAACTTGAAAGCGCGCCTGGTGGGTGTGGTCATAGAGAAGGCGCTGGAGCCAAGCTATGCGCTGTTGGATGCGGTGGCACAGCAATGGGAGGCCAAGCAACTGGCCTACTTGTCCCCGGAGAAATGCACCTCCCGAGAATGGGAGATCACTATGTCGAAGACCTCAAAGCAGTTGTCAATTGACACTGACAAGCTGCTTGTCAAGAGCGAACAGTCAGTGCCAGACCAGCAGGTGTCAACAGAGATGCAGGTCTATGAAGCCCTACGACGCCGTGGTATAGCACTGGCATTCACGGACTCACTGACGTGGGAGGTGCATGAGCGGTACTTGCAACGTTTGTTCCAACACATGAGGAACGAGGCCCCTGAAGGGTATAGCAAGACAACGTTGCAACAGGTCCTCCGTGCTGACAGAGATGTTTTTCTGCACATGGTCCAGAGAGATGTATCGATGCGGAGGGCTCCTGACAACACCTTGCCTATGGACACCGCCATCTTGGAAGCAGTGTCGTCGTATGAGGTTGGCTTCAGCTTGATGCCGCTGCCGAAGAAGATCGAAAGGTCTGAGCCCAAAGCATCAGCAGCAGCACCGTCTTATGGAAACTGGCCGCAGGGCCGCAGGAACCCGCAGCAGCCTTACTCAAAGGGGCAAGGCAAAGCTGGAAAGGGAAAAGGTAAGACAAAGAAGGCAGCAGCAATGGTGCCCAAGGAGCTGCAAGGAAGAGACAACGTATCTCTTGATGCTCATGCCGGAGGCTTTGCTTTGAGTTCAACTTGGGCCGTTGCTCCCGGGTCCCGAATGGTGGCGAATGTGAAAGGGGCTTCCACCTTTGCATGCGACGTGGATGTCATGCACCTCATCCTGAATCTGAACACCCGAAGGAGAAGGGGTCCGCGAAGCCCAATTGACTATACAAACGCATCAACGATGCGGCAGCTGCTGGGGCCTCCTTGGCCGATTGTTTGGTCATCGAGATCTTTGCAGGAAGCTGCCGGGTTACAGCAAGCCTACGCCAGTTGGGTTTAGGCAGCAGTTTTGGTGTAGATCACCAAAGAGGTAAAAACGCCTCAGGGCCTGTGATCGTTGCAGACCTGTGCACGCCTGAAGGGGTTGCACTACTCTGGTCGTGGCTGCAGAATGAACGAGTTCTAGCAGTCTTTTTGGCGCCGCCATGTGGATCAGCCTCAAGAGCGAGACAGATACCGCTGAAGCGAAAACGTTTCGGTCATCCTGAAAGGGGACGTCATGGACCACGACCTTTGCGGGATGATGAACACCCCAATGGGCTCCCTAACCTCTCTGATACAGATAATCGTAGGGTCTCATTGGCAAATCAACTTTATTTTCTTACTGCACAGATTGTGGAATGGGCCGTTGAAAACGGAGTCATTGTATGTGTGGAAAATCCGCAGTTCAGTTTCTTTTGGACCACAACCTTTTGGCAACAAGTTGCACATCTTTTACAATATTCTGTATTTCATTCATGTCAGTATGGAAGTGCGCGACAAAAGAAGACTATGTTGGCTTTCAATGTCAGTGAATTTCATGCGATAAATGCCACCTGCAAAGGACAGAACAGCAAGCATAAGCATGCGCAATGGGTTTTTAACCGCAAGACAAAGTCTTTTGCGACAGCTGAAGAAACTGCATACCCAATGGGGTTGGCGAAGATGATTGCAATGGTCATTGTGCGTTGTCTGTTAAACCTTGGCATCAAAGGCAATCCAGAAACGTTGGAAGCTGTGCAGCCTGTGGCACTCCAAGCGTTGCAGAAGATGCGGGCTGCGACCGGCACACAATCAAGGTCTAGCCGGATTCCTGCCTTGGTGCCTACATACAAGTTGAGGTTTCGGATTGGCGGCCACTCAGACGCGCTGCCTGACGTTAATATTTTTCAAAGAGTGCGCAAGGATGTTACAATCTCCTCCTCACCAACACAGACCCTTCCAAAAGGCTCCAAACTTTTGGCACTTGCTCCGGTGGACAACCTGGTCACGGGGGATGAGATGCCTGCCCAACCGGAGATTTTCAAAGTAGGCACCCCTACCCTGGATTCGTCGTGCGTGATTCAGACATGGGGGGTGCCTTGGGAACCTGAACAATTTGTGCAGGAGGTGGTCAAAGCCGGCCATCCAATGGACATGGCGACATTCCTTCCACCAAGGTTGCAGTCCCTACTGACTAACTATGAGACAATGAGCAGCTGCGACAGGGTGGACAGCAGACTTACGGCAGTGAAGTTTTGGCTGAAGAGGGCAATGGAGCTTAAAGGTGATGAAAGTGAATTTCATAGCAACCTGGATCCAGCAGTGGCTAGTGTCCTGCGTGGAAAGCGCATTCTCTTGTGGAAACAGATGCTTGAATCAATTGAATATGAGGACATGGATGTCGTGAACGAGTTTGTGAGTGGAACAAAATTGGTGGGTGAGGCTCAATCGACAAGTTTGTGGCCGAAGAAGTTCAAGCCTGCCTCACTCACCGAAAGCGACCTGTCCCACATCGCGATGTCGCAGCGATCAGTCTTGAATTACAAATCTTTTGAATTTATGGATGATGAAACATTGAACGCCGTCTGGAATCAAACGTTGGACGAGGTTGAGGCCGGAGAGCTATCTGGCCCGTATGAGGTTGAACAGGTACCTCAGGAATATCCTTTGAGCAGGCGATTTGGCATCAAGCAATCATCAAAGGTGAGATGTGTGGATGATTTCACCCAATCCTCCATCAATGCTTGCGCTCAGACATGTGAATCGCCGAAGCCACATACAGTTGACATTTTGTGCAGCATGTGCCTGGCTTTGATGAAGGTAGCAACAAGAGATTCCACATGGGAGGCAAGGAGCTTCGATCTGAAGAGGGCGTACCGGCAGTGCGCTATCCACCCTGAGAACTCCAAGTACAGCTACATCGCGGTGGCTCATCCTGCAGAGAAGCGAATCAAATGCTTCAAAATGAAGGCGCTCCCATTCGGCAGTGTCATGTCAGTACATTCTTTTCTACGGCTGTCCCACAGCCTGTGGGCGATCATGGTTTCAATTTTTGGTGTGTTCATTTCAAATTACTTCGACGATTTTGTCGCCTTGGCCACCTCATGTGAAACGACTTCGGTCACCGCTGCTGTGACGTTAACGTTCAAGATGCTGGGGTGGATCTTCGCTGAGACCGGAGACAAAGCACCACCGTTTGCCAGCGTTGTTGCAGCTCTTGGGGTGACGATTGATGTTTCCCTTCTTCATCGTGGCCGTGTTCGGATCGACAACACTGAGAGCCGAAAAGCTGAGATCGCGGCCGCCATCGCCCAGATCCTTGATACAGGCACGTTAATCAGGCCTGATGCATTGCGTTTGAGAGGAAGGTTACAATTTGTGGCTGGTCAGATTTTTGGCCGTATTGCTAAGCGTTCATTAGCACTCATTACAAAGCATGCCTATGGTGAATGTGGCCCGACCATCTCTGACGAGACGCGTCATGCGTTGAAGCTTTTTCATCAACTGATCTTGATGGATGTGCCGAGGGAGGTTTCCTTGACAACGGGACGCTCCTGGTACATCTTTACAGACGCATGCTATGAACCGGATAATGCAGAAAAGACAGCTGGAATTGGAGCTGTGTTGGTTGATCAATTTGGCAGGTACAGAGGTTTCTTTTCAGTTTTTCTTACAGAAGATTTGCTGGCCAAGCTCAACATCACCAAGCGGAAGACCATCATTTTCGAATGTGAACTACTTGCAATTTTTGTTGCAATGACATGCTGGTCACAACACTTACAAGATTCGCAGGTGGTGGTGTGCACTGATAATGAGGGCGTAAAGGATGCGCTCATAGCTTGTCAGACCTCCAGCTACAATGCTACCCCGATTTTGGTAGCGCTCCTCCAACTTGAATTTGATTTGAAATGGAACGCTTGGTTCAGCAGAGTTCCTTCAGAATCCAATGTGGCTGACGACCCGTCGCGAGGTGAGATACAGAAACTTCTTACACAAGGTGTGCAACAATTTCAGATCAACCTTGACAGCATGTGGAATGGTCTACTGGAATTAGCTACGAGGGGTGGCTTCGACCAGCATTCCATGCCCCATGCTGTAAAAAGGTGTGACCGCAGTTTGGAGGACAGTTACAGTGAGATTAATGAAGCTATCTGAAAGAATGCGAACTAATCGAGTGAAACTGCAGTGAACGTTGTGAACGTCCGAGAAACTGGTTCAAGTGATTTAGACCTGTCTGTGCATGTGCAACATGACATGTCAATTTAACATGTGAAACATGTTTCTTTTCTTGGTCATTTTTCACTGGCCCACCCACTGTGCCACCCATGCCAGTGAAGAAGGCCGAACCCCAAGCCTGGCTTCGACCAGCATTCCATGCCCCATGCTGTAAAAAGGCGTGACCGCAGTTTGGAGGACAGTTACAGTGAGATTAAATCTTTATCTGTTTTCACGTGGTTGTGGTGTTGTAAATTTAGACATAGCAAAAAACAATGCCACACACACACACATTCAACAGTCAGTATCAAGGACAGCGGCATTTTGAATTTTGACGATTCCCATGTGTCGTTTGGTGCGAATCCAGAATGGGACCTATGCTTGGATGTGCAAAAAGTGACAAACGTACTATCAAGGCAGAAAACATGCAATGAGTTGACGTCAATCCTTCCCGGAATCAAATTGTGGTGGTTATGTTTCAAAGAAAACCTTCACAGTTTTGATAGCACAGCAAAATCAGGTCAGTGGTTCGATAGCCGCCTTTATTCAGGGCCCGGAAACATGGCGGCTGCATGGTGGAATTTCCCATTTTCATTTCCATCGTGAAAATGTAACAGCATTCGACATCAATAACTTGTATGAATACATGGAAATGTAGGCAATTTTTTTCGGCCAATTGGGTTTCATTAGGAAGTTGTTGGGTACACATGTCGAAAATGAAATTAAACAGTTCAATTCATTTGATGATGTTTCCGTGAAACCAGCCTCCATTAAAACAATGTGGATTGTAGCGGACACAAACATTGAACCACAACATCAACAGTAGACACATTATTCAACAAAATCATGATTCCTTCGGGAATAACCCTTCAGCGAGCATCATGGCAACTTTCCGCGTCGATTGCTGTGGAGTTCACATCACCCATCGAACCAGCAACATCATACGTTGGACAGCGGCATGTCTTTTTGCGATTTTGACTGTCTGTTTGCTATTCTTTCAGCGATATTTGGGGACAATTTGTTCCGTGTTGTTCATATATTTTGTTCTCTCCTTTGCTTTGAGAGCCCACGCTGATCCATTCCCGTTGCCAGTACGCATCGGTGGTGCACTCGTGATATTTCTTGCTACAGTTTTCATCACTTCCCTGCCGTGGGTCATTTACGGTGGCAAAGAGGCATGCAAGGCCTCACGTGGGACTTACAAGACCCCTTGGAACCAAGGCTTTGAGGACCACTGGTTGGATTTGAGTTTCCGTTTGGTCTTCATTTGGTTCCTTGCAATTCATGCAATTTACATCACTCTGGGAGATCATCCGCCATCTGCTCATGTCAGACAGGAAACCAGATGTGTTGTTTTTGTGTGGTTCGGCAAACTGATACAAATTGTTACCGTAGTTGTGGATTCCTGCCAAATTCCAAAGTACAATGATGATGGCAGAAAAACACTTGACTCTGCCACGGCCTATTTGACGGTGTTTGGCAATTCCACGCATTACGTGGCAGACGTGTGGTTTTTGCAACTGGTGGTCGAGCGGCTTGTAGCCTTTCAGGCTGCATACGGCGAGCCGTTGCCATGTACCCGTGTGGTTGTATGGCTCTCACGTGCCATGATTTTCATGGTGTGCACTCAGGCTTTCGGTGTCATATCACGAGTGGTTGCGTTGGGCAGTGCCGTGACACTCTCAGTAGGTGTCATTTTTTTGTCTATTTTACTTTGTAGAGCTTATGCAGTTCCTTACAAATACCTCTTGAAAGCACAGAAATTGGATGTCAATGACGCTTTGTCCGCGCAAATGAAAAAAGAGACAACCTTTGCCATGCACCTTATCTTGAAACTTCAAGTGGGCAATTTCATGGGCATCGGTGGCATGGTCTTGGCTTTCATGGCTTTTGGCATAGGTGATTATCATGTGCCGCGAGATAAGATGTGGCCGATGATCTGGGTAGTGGCTTCGAATTTGGATTCGTTGGCGATTACTGCATCCTTGGTGATGTTGTCCGGTGTGAACTTCAAATGGTGTCGACGCCGCTCAAAAGGAAATGATGGGCCCAGAGCTAGTCGGGCTGGTGGTACCTGCTGTACCAGCGATCACAGAGACTTGAAGTACCACTCTGAGTCCGCCTGGAATTTTGAGAGAACAGCAACCGGCGCTTTCAACACTACGGGGGAACAGGATAAAAGTGCTAGAGAATGGCAGGAGAAAGTAGCTGGCTTGGCAACGAGACGAGTCTCTGTGGAGGTTCTGTTGCATTTTTACCTTCAGCTGGGTCAAGAAAATGCCATGCCACATTTTGATTCAAAGAGATCAACCACCAATGACGTGGTGCGGCACATGGTGATCCCCCAGTCACGCGATGGTAACCTGGGTCGGTCTTTTGCAGAAAAGTTTGGACCCCACAAGGTCTCCATGACACCCAAGATGGTGACACACCACTGGTCCAATCGCTTCTGCGACCTGGTTGCAGCCGTCCTGGCTGATGCGCTGGGCCTCAAGCGCTGGGATCTCATTGCAGAGTGCTTGAGGTCGCCAGATGTGAGCGATGGCGAAGAATTGAAGGAGCAACTCTATGCCCATGGCGCCTTGCACTGGCAATACTGGATCTGTGCCTTTTGCATCAATCAACATGCCAGTATTTGTGGAAACTCCATGGGAGTCCTAGATACGGTGACGCAAAAGGTCTTGCCCAGCTGTGATTGTGCTACTCCTAAGTATTTGAATGACCAGCCTATCAGATGCGAGATGAACAAGTTTGATGATATGATGGCCTATTTGCATCGCGAATGCCCCAAGTTCCTGCAGGTCGTTGCCATTGACCTAGAATTCATGATCTTCTCGCGTGCTTGGTGCGTGGCAGAGCTCGTACAAGCTGATGCCAGCCATTTGGAACAGCATATGATGATCCATTCGCCCTCTGCTTTGGAGAAGAACACAGGTCAACTGAAATCCATTCAGGTCCAAAACTGCTCAGCCTCAAGGGAGGAGGACAAACTGGCCATCCTCGCCAAAATCGGGGCTCAAGATGATGTGGACAAATTCAACCAGCGTCTTCAGCAGATCCTTTTGGGCAACGGAGGTTTGTTGGCAGATTGGTTGGATGGTCAGAAACTACTGCAGGAGGTAGGTGCTATCTCAGCTAGGGCAAAAGCGCGTGTGGAGGAAGCGTCCAAAGCACAGCCCAACTTGGATGTTTCGGACCCTTGGGAAATCTAATCATATCAGATCTCATGTTTCTGTTTCATGTCATGTTGCTCTGCATTTCACGGCATGTTTCTTCAGAATCTCTGACAGGTCGTTGCTGGCTGAAGGCCAAACCGAACCATGTCCGGTATTTTTTGAAGAGTTTTAGAGGGAAATGGAGGACCTTCAAAAAGGCCTCTTATTTGTACATAGTCAAGAGCCTAAAAGGGCTTTGCGGATGTCACAACTGCCTTTTTGCTTGCCGCACCTTTCAAGGAGGATTGGGGATGCAGACAGGTAGGCTTGGTGATAAAACGTGTGCTCCTATTCTGTTCGGTGGGCATCCATCCTTTGTGGCAGTTCACCATGGATCAGACTTTGCATAGTCGCCAATGTACACACACACACATATATATACATGTATATATATACATGTATATATATATATTATATTACATTCTAGTAGTACCCGCACGAGGCGGGGCGGAAGTTGCCTTGGGGTTATGCTATAAGACCTTTCTCATCTATAGAACTTGCATGCGCCGTGCGCCAGCCAGGCCCGTGCGTGCTTGCTTTGTGCGAATCTGTCGCACTGCTGTTGTCCAAGAACATGACCTGCGCGCGACCCCGGTGCAATGCAACGCCAAGCGAACACTTTCTTCACACTTCACACTGCACTCTTCACAGCCCGCACTTCACGCTTCACACTTGCACTTCACACTCCACACGTCATCTCATCTCAAATCGTGTGAGCTCTTCTCACCTCATCCCACCTCATCTCAGCCATCTCTTCTCACATGTCACCTAAGTAAGTTCGTCTCAACTGTTTGCATATCATCGGGGCACGGATCAACCTTTCTCATCTCGTCAAAGTTCTTCTCAACTAGTCTCAGCTGTTTTGCATGCCAGAAAGCTCTTACTGTCAGAGAGAAGTCTCACTCTTGCACCAAAAAAACCCTTGGGCGCAGAAAACTTTTGCGCACAGGAGCTTGAGACACAGATGCATTTGCACAGAAAAGCCTCACAAAATACTTTGTACTACAAAGCTAGTACAAAGTATTTCTCCCAGTGCTACTTTGGAATACAAAAGCTGCACAAAGTACTCCCCAATACTACTTTGGACTGCAAAGCTTGCACAAAGCACGTCCCAGTACTACTTTGTACTAGAAAGCTTGCACAAAGCACTTCCCTGTACTACTTTGTACTACAAAGCTTGCACAAGGCACTTCACAGTACTACTTTGTACTACAAGGCTCGCACAAGGCACTTTCCAGCACTACTTTGTACTACAAAGCTTGCACAGAGTAGTTCCCAGTACTACTTTGTACTACAAAGCTTGCACAAAGCACTTCCCAGTACTACTTTGTACCACAAAGCTTGCACAAAGCACTTCCCAGTACTACTTTGTATTACAAAGCTTGCACAAAGTACTTCCCTGTATTACTTTGTATTACAAAGCTTGCACAAAGTACTTCCCAGTACTACTTTGTGCTACAAAGCTTGCGCAAAGTACTTCCCTGTATTACTTTGTATTACAAAGCTTGCGCAAAGTACTTCCCTGTATTACTTTGTATTACAAAGCTTGCACAAAGTACTTCCCAGTACTACTTTGTGCTACAAAGCTTGCGCAAAGTACGTCCCAGTATACTTTGTACTACAAAGCTTGCACAAAGCACTTCCTAGTACTACTTTGTACTACAAAGCTTGCACAAAGTACTCCCGAGTACTACTTTGTACTACAAAGCTTGCACAAAGTACGTGCCAGTACTACTTTGTACTATACGATTTTGAAACACTTTTTAAAAGGAATTTTAAAAAGGAAAATCGCCAGCGCTAAAATTGCGAAAATCTGCTGATAGATCCATATCGCAGCCTTGATGCAGCCACTCCAATACGAATTACGATGTCCAGCTGCAAAAGACTGTATTACGCATGCAGCCGTGGCACCAAGCAACATTCCTGCAGCCATTACAATGCGTTTTGCAGCATCACGTGGCAAACCCGCATGTATCTACGCACATGGCAGCAGAACATGACGACAATCATGCAGCCATTACATTGCGATCTGCAACCACTTCCCTTAGTCACCACTTCCCTCAGCCACCATCCTTCGTCACCACCGTTCATCACTTCCCTCAGCCACCATCCTTCGTCACCACCGTTCATCACTTCCCTCAGTCACCACCCTTCGTTCCCTTTGTTTATGTGATGTATTGTGATGTGATGTACTGTTATGTGATGTAAAATCTCACAATTCTATTTGTCCGTAACTCGGAAGATTGCTTCCCAACTTCCTTAGAATAGTATTAATTATATTTATAGAGATGCTAGAAACTATGTCCATTGATCTGTAGATGGAATCGATTCTGTCATGGTGCCTGTCTTTTGTTTCTCTCTTTATCGTGCGTGTGTTTTGCTTCCTTCGATTTTTGTGCTCACCTCAAGCCAACCAGCAGAATGATCCACTTTACCTGTCCACTGGTCTATGTATCTCCATACACAGTACATGTTTCTATCTATTTGTTCGACACTATAGTTATTCTTTGAAGATAGTCAGTGTATCTTCCTATTTCTCCTATTTCTTCTATCCAGATGCATCCATTGGACGACATTGCTACTAGTGGGACATTTCTCTTTTGCATGACCAAATTGTTTTGTGCAAATTTGCAAAGTGCGAAAGGTGCTGACTGTGGAACATGGCTTCAAAGTACAAACTCTGGTAGATACAATATAAACCACATGCAGCAGTTTGTGTTTGGGGCTTGTCATGGGTCAGGTTACATCTCATGTTTTCCAAGAAATACACACATTCATTCACCTGAAGATGACATCAGAAAATACGTGCAGCACTTCCCAACAATTGCAAAAACGGCCTGGTTACTCAACACGATCATGATTTCCTTCGGAAATACCCCATGGCAACTTTCCGCGTCGATTGCTGTGGAGTTCACATCACCCATCGAACCAGCAACATCATACGTTGGACAGCGGCATGTCTTTTTGCGATTTTGACTGTCTGTTTGCTATTCTTTCAGCGATATTTGGGGACAATTTGTTCCGTGTTGTTCATATATTTTGTTCTCTCCTTTGCTTTGAGAGCCCACGCTGATCCATTCCCGTTGCCAGTACGCATCGGTGGTGCACTCGTGATATTTTTTGGTACAGTTTTCATCACTTCCCTGCCGTGGGTCATTTACGGTGGCAAAGAGGCATGCAAGGCCTCACGTGGGACTTACAAGACCCCTTGGAACCAAGGCTTTGAGGACCACTGGTTGGATTTGAGTTTCCGTTTGGTCTTCATTTGGTTCCTTGCAATTCATGCAATTTACATCACTCTGGGAGATCATCCACCATCTGCTCATGTCAGACAAGAAACCAGATGTGTTGTTTTTGTGTGGTTCGGCAAACTGATACATATCATCACCATCACTGCGGACTCCTGCCAAATTCCAGAGTACAATGACGATGGCATTCGACCAGTGGATGCGAACATAGCTTACTTCTCCGTTTTTGGCTTGGCCACGCACTATGTTGCAGACGTGTGGTTTTTACAACTGGTGGTTGAGCGGCTTGTAGCCTTTCAGGCTGCATACGGGGAGCCTTTGCCAGGTATTTGCGTGATTGTGTGGCTTTCACGTTTCATGATTTTCATGGTGACAATGCAATCTTTTGGTGTTGTATCCCGTGTCATGGCGCTGGGCAATGCCATCACACTCTCAGTGGGTGTTGCTTTTTTATTGATTTTACTCTTCAGAGCTTATGCAGTGCCTTACAAGTACCTCTTGAAAGCACAGAAACTGAATGTCAATGACGCTTTGTCCGCGCAAATGAAAAAAGAGACGACCTTTGCCATGCGCATCATTCGGAGGTCCCAGATGGTTTTTTTTTTGGGAAGTGGTGGCATGATCTTAGCATTTCTGGCGTTTGGTTTGGATTTTTTTGTTTGGCCTCGAGATCAGATGTGGTCAATGATTTATGTCGTCGCCTCGAACTTGGATTCGTTGGCGATTACTGCGTCCTTGGTGATGTTGTCCGGTGTGAACTTCAAATGGTGTCGACGCCGCTCAAAAGGAAATGATGGGCCCGGAGCTAGTCGGGCTGGTGGTACCTGCTGTACCAGCGATCACGGAGACTTGAAGTACCACTCTGAGTCCGCCTGGAATTTTGAGAGAACAGCAACCCGCGCTTTCAACACTACGAGGGAACAGGATAAAAGTGCTAGAGAATGGCAGGAGAAAGTAGCTGGCTTGGCAACGAGACGAGTCTCTGTGGAGGTTCTGTTGCATTTTTACCTTCAGCTGGGTCAAGAAAATGCCATGCCACATTTTGATTCAAAGAGATCAACCACCAATGACGTGGTGCGGCACATGGTGATCCCCCAGTCACGCGATGGTAACCTGGGTCGGTCTTTTGCAGAAAAGTTTGGACCCCACAAGGTCTCCATGACACCCAAGATGGTGACACACCACTGGTCCAATCGCTTCTGCGACCTGGTTGCAGCCGTCCTGGCTGATGCGCTGGGCCTCAAGCGCTGGGATCTCATTGCAGAGCGCTTGAGGTCGCCAGATGTGAGCGATGGCGAAGAATTGAAGGAGCAACTCTATGCCCATGGCGCCTTGCACTGGCAATACTGGATCTGTGCCTTTTGCATCAATCAACATGCCAGTATTTGTGGAAACTCCATGGGAGTCCTAGATACGGTGACGCAAAAGGTCTTGCCCAGCTGTGATTGTGCTACTCCTAAGTATTTGAATGACCAGCCTATCAGATGCGAGATGAACAAGTTTGATGATATGATGGCCTATTTGCATCGCGAATGCCCCAAGTTCCTGCAGGTCGTTGCCATTGACTTAGAATTCATGATCTTCTCGCGTGCTTGGTGCGTGGCAGAGCTCGTACAAGCTGATGCCAGCCATTTGGAACAGCATATGATGATCCATTCGCCCTCTGCTTTGGAGAAGAACACAGGTCAACTGAAATCCATTCAGGTCCAAAACTGCTCAGCCTCAAGGGAGGAGGACAAACTGGCCATCCTCGCCAAAATCGGGGCTCAAGATGATGTGGACAAATTCAACCAGCGTCTTCAGCAGATCCTTTTGGGCAACGGAGGTTTGTTGGCAGATTGGTTGGATGGTCAGAAACTACTGCAGGAGGTAGGTGCTATCTCAGCTAGGGCAAAAGCGCGTGTGGAGGAAGCGTCCAAAGCACAGCCCAACTTGGATGTTTCGGACCCTTGGGAAATCTAATCATATCAGATCTCATGTTTCATGTTGCTGGAGACAATGTCATGTAGAGGATGGAATGAAGAGTCCAATCTGTTTTAAGAGCCGTGCAGGCATGTGGAGGACCTTCAAAAGGGCCTCTCTTCAACCATGCCAAACCATGTACATAAGACCCCAAAGGGCGTTCCCCATACTCCTGCTTTTTTGCTGGCCGTGCCTTTTAAGGAGGATCTCGGTTGCAGACACGTGCAGGTTTAGTGAGAAAAGAGTTGTGCTAAGTTGTGCTACTTCTCTGCTGTTCATGAGACTTTCATGATCCAGTGCATGTGCTCAGCCTTGGACCGTGAAGTTTCCTGATGGAAACGATCCTGTATTACCGCAGCTGCATGCTGCAAGAGGCTGGGTGCTTAATTTTCGCTTGAGATTTGACTATCCAACTCTGAAATTTCAGGAAAGCCAGCGAATTTTTCTAAACAGACAGCGCGTTTCTTTTGTTTCCAGACATAATCTGGTGAGGCACACAGTCTTTCCTTTTTTGTGTGGAGGTCAGAACAAGCAGTCCAGCATCTTTTGACAATTTGTTTTTGCAGATCTTTGCAGGGCCGACTTTTCTTGGCATTTTGACCCATGGCCATGGCTGAAATACATCTCCACAAAGCCAGTCCGGCATGAAAGGTGGCAACATGGCAAGAAGTTATCTTGTCCATCTTGGAGTTTTTGTCAGCTTTTGCCCGTATCCTTGCCCATGTCCTCTAACTCAATATGAATGACATGATTGAAATGAAATATGGGATAGGCAAATCACTCTAGTCACTCTGTTCGCCTTCTGTTTTTTTGTGCTGATGGATCTGAAACTAACAATGTCCATCATCTTGCCATCAATTGCATGTTCCAAGAGTGAAACTGCAGCCGAACTCTCTTTGATTCTCAGCTATGGATTTTTCCCAGCGGTTATCTCCCAGCTTCCCGAGTGGTGCAAGGACGGCAAATTTTTGGTACAAGAGAAGACGGTCTGCTACACACTACCTTCTCATCTCCTTGTCACTATTATGACTAATGTAGATTATCAGGGAATTCCTCCGTAATGACATGTACTGTCAGCGCTTCAGCAGGTAAAGCGTGAAGATTGTGATCGTTACATCGGGTCTGCCCAACATGTGTGAAGAACAGAAGCGTGCATGATCCTCCTTAAAAAAGATAGAACAGCTCCCTTGTTGACTTTATTCCTACTCAATCTTCAAATCCTACTTAATTAGAGGCAATGAAGTGACTTGCGGACTGTAGCCATTTTTGCGTGTTTGATGTGTTGCTGCGAAGTGACCTGCAAGTTTAACTTCTGTGATTTTGCAAGGATCCCGTTCATTTTCATGTTTGTGTGGGCCAACTCCCCAGTTTGACAGGCGAGGTCCCTTGGGTGGAGGTTGTGAACGTCACACAGAGTGCCTCAGTCATGGAAGCACCACTATAGGAAACTGTCTCGATTTTGGGTGCAGCCTTGCCTCGCCTGCTCTTCTCGGGACGTGGATGTTGACTCTTTATCATGTGTAGCAGAAGAGATTCCACACTCAAACATTCCCTTGTCAGATGAGACAAATCATTTGTGGGATCTCACAGGCATATGCGCATGTTTTGCGCGAGAAGCTGCAAATTCTGCGAGCAGCCTGAGGTGAGAATTCCCAGTCATGGTCGGGCAGTCAGGGCGGTCAGGGCAGTCAGGGTTGTTCTTGTCGATTTCTCTGGCAGGCCGCCTTGCAGATGGCACAGGTGGGATGAGGAAGAGGGATGGTTGAGTCCTTGTGGATGTTTTTTTTTGGGCTTTCCATTCTTTGAGGAAATACCAAAACACTCACTTCTTCAAAACCAGGTCCAAATTGCGAACCGAGTCGTTAATGTTTTTACTTCCTGAGGCTGGCGACTGTGTGATGGGTTGAGGTATTATCTTATCTTCTAGATGGCTTTGCTTGTTGCAGGGACGTCAATGTGCATGCCTGGTAAACAGCAAAGCTAAACTACGTCCAATGAGGAATGAAGTATCAAGCTTGCAGCCTTGTTTGGGAAATTGGGCGATCGTGATTTGTGTCCCATTACTCTGCAATTGGTTCCTTCCTCTGATTTGTTCTGCTACTATCCTGCTGGGACTTTGTAAGATCCGCGGTGAGTTCATGCGAAGCACCGAATTTCCATCATACATGATGACACATATACGTGAAATTTCATGCCAAGCTTTGGTACCTTGGAATTCTTGCGGAGGCGTGCGGCGCTGGCACTTTATGGACCTGCCGGTGGTGGGATCCGTGCATTTCTGAGAACCCATGCGAAGCATTGCCCCATGTGGTACATTCAATAATATGCGTGTGTCCATGCTCTTGGCAGGAGCGAGTCTCAGTGCATAGAAGGGTCAGACCTCTAGAAGTGTGGGAGACAAAAACTTTGCTGGGTTGCACACACACACACACATAGACACCATTCATGAATTAAGGATCGCGATGACAGGGAAGTGTGGCAGAATACTGTTGCCATCTGTTGCCACTCACACAATCCTCGAGTTGATTTTGTCCGAAATGAAACGACTTGGGGATCATCACAACGAAAGAAACCTTGGCATCGTTTTCATTGGAGACTGCAGCTTTGAGTTTGTTGCTGTGTCCCCGGCCGGCAAGTTACACACATATCACCGCAGATACAGCAGCGACTTGTCAACAATTTTGCAGAAAATCATTTGTTGCAAAGACTAAAAAAAGATTACTGAAGAATATTGAAGACAACAATTCGCATGAGCAGCAAGGAGCACCGATTTGAAAACATGGAGCGACTGCAGCGTTTGTCGTTGCATTTGAAAGCCCAGCCTGTTGCAAGTGCGGAGGTGCTAGTGGGTTCCAAGGGATTCCAAGGGATGCTTCCCAGTTCGTTGGTATGTCAAGTATGTCAAGCACCCTGCGAGGTGCTGAAGAATTTTGTAGGCCTGGAGCTTGGGGTCAGCTTGGAGTATTGGTTCTTTTTGGTTCTGGTTCGGACTTTTCTTTGGAAGTTTGGAATTGGCCTTTGAAATTCTGAAAGGCTTTGGAACAGCACACTTCGCAGAGCACCAGTGACACCAGTGCCGAGGCGGAGAGTTCGTGTCTTCCAGCGCGGAAGCCACCATTGCAGTCACAAATCCTGCCACTGGTGAAGAGATTGCTCGAGTTCCTGATGGGACTGCAGCTGATGTTGACTCTCTGCTAGATTTCGCTCTGCTAGATTTCGCATTTATTTGCAACCATTCTTTACCAGATTACCCTGTCCTTGCTTCAGGATGATGAGAAATCTGGAGTCTTTGACCATTTTGGGGAGTGAAGAGTTCGACCTGCCAAACTTGAGAAAAACATGTTGTCCTCACAAAGATTTTCCAAAGATTCTCCATCAAACCAAGGGTGAAGGCAGGACGTGTTTTAGCCAAAATGCTTCGGGACTTTGGAGATCTTTGGAGCTAAGGACCTGGCAGCCACGGCTGCCCTAGCAGCTTATCCTGGCTGGCGTGACACGCCGGTACAACACTTACAACACTCAGACTTGGGGATCTCGGAGAGTTCTCAAATGTTCTCAATGAATAGCAATGTTCACTATGCTTCACTATGCTTCACTATGCTTCTAAACTGCTTCCGAGGTCAAAGCCCGTGTGGAGATCCTCTTCCGCTTCAAGAGCCTCTGTGAGGCCAATTTGGCTGAACTCACGGCGTTGGTTGTGAAGGAGATTGCCTGCCGCTGCCATTGTTTTGAGTGTGTGATGAAGAGACAGCATGAAGACAACATGAATGCACTTGTTGGGTTCTTGGCCAGGAGCACGGCAAGAACAGCGGAGAGGCAGAAGCAGAAGTGCTGAAAGGACAGCCGGGCTTGGTGGTTAGGATGATCAAAAAGCAAGTCTCCAGATTGGCCAATATTTTGAGGCAAGTCTGTCGTTCAAACTGCTATCAGAGCGCAAAGCAGAGAACTCGAGGACGCAAGACATACGGTTTCTATTTGTTCCTTTAGAGTTTGAACATGAACAATATCTCACCATGTTTCTTCGTGCTCGTATTGATTTGTTTCATTTTGATTTCATTTTGTTATTGTGGAGAGTGGGTAGGTTAGGTTGGCACAGAGCTCATTAGGAAGCATGCCAGGTTTTCCGTGATGTCCTGGGTTGAGTGCCCTGTGAGGAATGTTGTGCCCGGTAGTTTTGGCTAAGATTCAGGAGGATTTGCGCAGTGGGACTCTTGCGGAGAGCTCTTGCGTTGGCCCCGCTCGGTTTGGATGCTACTGGAGCTGCAGCCGTCACGTTGCATGCGTGCCGCCGCCTGCTTCCCACTTTGGCAAGTCAAATGATGATGTCGATTGAGTCCCGAAGGGTCTTGGGGCATTGGGGCCCGCAAAGTGCAGAACCACTCCGTTATGATACGTCGCGTTGTGTTTCTGAATTGGCCTACAAGGCGCAGGTTTCTTCCCATGTAGTGGCAGGTTGGCGACCGGGGGGCTGATTTTGAGCCGCCCCCGCCTTTGATTCCACAGCCAGGAGCAGAAGTGGCTGATCCACAGCTTCGGGGCGATGACGCAGCATCTCCAAACGGGTGGGTTGCGAACGCCAAACCGCCGACAAAAGGGAAGCCACGCTGTTTGCATGTCTTGGCTGCGCCAGGTGTTACCAAATGCGGTTGGCGATTTGGCATCACATCCCGGACACCAAAGACTTTTTTCGTGACAGGCCTCAATCAGACGATTTGGTTGATTGCGGAGCCTGCTCGGCACCGGCCAGCTTCTCAACTTTGCTCAGTGATGCAGGCGTCATGCCAGTCGAGCCAAAGTTGCCTGGTGGTCGCCGTCGGCAGCGCCATCGTGCCAGGCAATCACCGCTAGATGGGGAGGTGCCATCTGATAGTTCTAGCTGGGCCTCTTCGAGCTCGTCATCAGGCGAATCCTCTGACGGCACTGAGCTCGATGGCTTCTAGTAGCCTTTCCCTCCCCATTTCATTGGGCGCGGGGGTGGCTGGTGGGGCTTCCCTCGCGATGCCTGCCTCCCCGGCTGTGCCGGGCGAGCTGGCGGCGTGCGGCGGTCTTTCACCATTGTTTCTTTTGTTTCACCCAGATGTTTCAAGGGGGGTTGCTCAGCAGTTTTTTTTTCCTCTCCACTTTCAATTAAGTGGCCGATGTCTCATTGCGATTTGAGTTTCAGGTTATGCACATGCTGCTTAGGAGGTATGAACACGTACCCCTGTCTCATTGCGAGCATTTCTGACACACCGGTTGGTTTCCAATTTGCACAGGGGACACTGAAGGTGCTGTGCAGCATCGATGTAGCAACGAGATCAAAAGAATGCTGTTGCATGCCTGCCTAATGTGGAGAGTGGGTAGGTTAGGTTGGCACAGAGCTCATTAGGAAGCATGCCAGGTTTTCCGTGATGTCCTGGGTTGAGTGCCCTGTGAGGAATGTTGTGCCCGGTAGTTTTGGCTAAGATTCAGGAGGATTTGAATTTTGACCCGCCGGCCTCCCCTGTTCAACCTCCAAATGCCGCTGGAGCGGGTGCTTGCTGAGATTTTAACGGATTCGGCTGCGCCTCCAGCATTGAAGACATTCTTGGAAGCTGAAGGATTGACCACTTGTGCCCTCTTTTTCGATTGTGTCAAGGACATTGACGATTTGGAGGCCAAAGTAGCAGCTCGGCTCCAACCTCCCGCAACCAGCCTCCGTGACTCATCGGTCATTCGAACGGTCTGGCGCCGGGCTCGGGTGGAGGCTGAGAAGGCATTGACGGGGTCAGTGGATGCTCCGGAAGATTGGGAGATCCCATTAAACCCAACCACCAAAAATGCCTTGACTGCAAAAAGTTCAGCCGCTTACGGCACAACTTTTCGTGCCCGAAAAATGCCATGTGATTCCCTTCTCGGGCGCATCTACAGAGAGCGGGAAAAGCAGAGCTTGACAGCGTTTCCTTTGGCAAGGGTGCGTAGCCTGGCTACCTCCCCCCAAGCCAAAGAACGTCCAGACCTCAGTTTCTGTTGCATCTCGGCGCGCGGCCGTGGGGCCCGTCGGGCGTCGGGGCGGCCGCGTAGGGCGTCGGCCGCGGGGCGGGTCGCGGGGGCGTCGGGCCGCGGGGTGCTGGGTGTGTGTGTGTGTACCATCTGAACAGATGTAAAACTTCTTATTGGTTTTTTCACTAGTTTGCAGGGGGCGACAGGGTCGCTGCATGGCTGTCGCCAACGAAGCTCCATGCAGTTGACTAGGATATGGAGTCTGATCAACTCCACGTACCTGCCTTTTTTCGGACATAGCAAGGGGCCAAGCTAAGAACCCCAACCACAATATTATACAATTTGCTGCACTGTTGTCACAATCTGGAATCAATTTTGACATTTACATGCATCAGAACTTTCCTCAGATTTTCGCCGAAAACCACATCGCCGACAGTATTATGTTTTTTGATCTATTTTCGCCGAGATCATGTCGCCGACGAACTGTGGGTCCTTTTGGGAAACAATCGCCGAAACATTATTGTGGATTCTCAACATGCTGGTTAAAACTCTATGGAATCTGGTTATGACTTCGTTTGACAATATTGGATGCCCTACATCGTTTTCGTGAAGTACCTCATTTGGCTCCTTTACTAATCTAACGATCTAGGCTGGTTTGCATGTTTCAGGATTCAGTTCCTGCCGGATCATATAATGATCCATTCTTGTCTAGTGTGATTTCCATGGTGGCTCCGACATGGTGCCATGGAGCCGTTGGAGGCAACCCTCTTCAGGGTGAGTGTTGACAGACTTGAATTCGGAATTCACACATTTTAACTTAGTAATTCGTCTAAGTAAAGGGCAACAATCAGCCTTGCGGTTTTCCAGCCTTTTGAGATTGTCCCGCTGATCTTGTGGTCCCGGGGATTTCTCGCCGATGCGTTTCTTCAACTGTGAAGCTGTTCTGAATTGCCAGAAACTTTTTTATCACTGCAGCTTGCGCATTTGAAGTTCAACATGACATTCACGACAAAAGGCAACAGGCATGTCCTTTTCCTGCAGGTGTGGTCTCTTTGGTTTTTGGTGAGGTGAAACATTTTGTGCATCTAATTCGTTGGAATTTGGAAGCTGTCTTATGCCATTGCGGCACGACTTGACCACGGTCCCGGTGCAGGGAATAATTGCACGACATCTTAGGCAGTTAGGGACTGAATCCTGTATGTGATTGTTCACTTTTGTTTTCATCTACTGAAGCGATGCATCCGTGGAACCCTCCGCCAACGTCATGGCCTGTTCCACCGCAGCCTACGAACGCACCTCCGACGTGGCCGCAATCATCACAAAACGTACATCTATTTGGACATTCTTCAGCCTTGCATCCTACATGGTCTTCTTCAGCTTCGATCATGCCGTCTACATCATCCCCAACATCGTTGCCGTTTACCTCATTGTCTCCGGCTCCTCATGCAGTACCAGGCCCACAGCTCGTACCCACCATGCCTGCACCTTTGGCCTCCGAACCTACAATGGCGCACACCGCTCCTTCGACTTTCCCATCTCCTTCGGCACCCACCGCTCCACCTGCCTGGCCTTCTCCACCGACTTCATCTCCTACGTCGACTCCACCACCTACATCGACTATGCCACCGACTCCTTTGCCAAGTTCCCCTTACCCATCCCATCACATTCAACCTCCATTACAAACGAACGCATTGATGGTTTCTCCTGATGAACATCTTCCACGGCCTCCTGCAGTTAAGGCAGCTCCCAGACCTCGCTCTGACAAAAGAATGGATCGACCGCGCAGGCCAGCTTCAAAAGCCCCTTCTTCGACTACACCACCAGCACCCACGGCAGCACCGACGTCATCCGTGCCACCCGAACTGGTTGCATTGGGTTCCACTACACAACAACTTGCGGAATCGGTTCGACTTATCCAAGCTCAGCAACAGGTGATCATGGATACTCAACGGGCCCAAGAACAACGTCAGCTACTTCTCCAACAAGATGGACCTCCACCGAACCCTATTCCACCCATACCACCACCTACGCCCGTGCCACCACTGACAGCCACACCTCCACCCGCACGGAAAGCCAGACCTACCGAACCTGACGTTCCGGACCTTCGCATTATTCAAGCCCCAGCCATTGCTCCTCCTCACCCACTACCAGTTCCATCATCCCCAACACGCCGACCAAGATCTAGGACTCCACGACCACGTTCCCATCGACCTTCGGTACATTCTCATCGCCATCGCTATTCTCCTCCACGAGCAGAGCGACCTCGTTCTCCTCTCCCTCGTCATCGATCATCCACAAAACCTGACAAGGGCCGCAGAACCCCATCTCCATACAGACGACGCTCCCCACCACGACGCCGCTCTCCCGTGGTCCCTCGACGTCATCGATCTCGCCCACGTCCACGTTCCGCGACACCACGTCACAGATCCAGAGGCCGTGAAGTCATACTTCGACCAGCTGCGAACCCATCGAATCCGAACTACATCCCCACTCCCGATGTTGATGACACCTGGGGTACATGGAACGACAGTCACTACACCGACAACGACCATCACCACAATCCTCGACCCAATTCTCCTGCCAATCCACCACCAACGGAACCACCAACCAACCCACCAACCCACACTTCAGCACCACTCGGCGCGGTGTCCTTCCGAGTTCCGGACGGCGACAGTGAAAATTCTGAGTTTACAGATACAATTTCGCTCACCAAGTTTGACACGAATGACATCGACCTCGATGAAATGGTGGCGGCGGCCAATGACCCCCATAGGGTCCGTTGCCTTACTGAACTTGACCCCGATCATGTTGTTCCTCTACGCCGATCATTGACCCCGGCTATCTCGCAGCTCTTCAACCAATTTGTGGACGCGATGTTCGAAAGGTTGGCTCAACCATACCGCACCGTCAACAACCATCGTATTTACATCAAAGCAAGTCAAGCCACCGTCAGGAATATTGCCAGGGCCTTTGCACAATCCGACTTACTGGACATCGAACTCGCAAAGCAAACACAAGCCTTCTACATCGAGCCAGAGAACTTGCTGACCATCACGGTTCCCACAGGATTGAAGAAGAAACCAATCTACCGTGGCGAACACATGGGCACCTACCTGATCTACCACAAAACGAGTTGGGAATCAGTTGCCAAAATTCTTGCGGAGGACTGCATTCGCCCGGCAACTTGGACCAAAAACGAAGCCGGCGTGCCGACTCAATACCCATGTTACGGGTTCTTCGGAATGTCCTCGGAGATCGCAGACATAGACCACCTACCCGGCTATGCTGTCAAGATCTGTACCTCTCAGCTCTACAAAATAGGCAAAGGACAAAACCCATCAGGCCTAATGGCCATATGCCGCTCACCCAAATGCATCCGTGCCCTAGCTGGAGGAAATGACCAAATCCAACGCTTGTGCAACCTTGCGGGCATCGCCAAGGGCAAAGACAATGCAACGGCTATGAACTCAAGCGCCGCATCTATATGCTACGTTGCCTCCACTCACACGGTTTTCCCGGGCTTGATCACACACCAGACTACAGAGACCAATGCACCTTCGGAACCTCCTGATGATTCTGCACGTCCAGTACGACCTGACCCTTCTGCCGACGCCCCTGAACCTTCGGAGCCGGCCCCGGACGACTCTCGCGACACACCGAGCCACCGCGAAACCGCTGGCTCTGGCTCTCGGGACTATGCTCGCCGATCTTGGCACGACAATGCTTCTTGGGACAATTCAACCTACAGCCACCGAGATCGCCGATCCTCATACCAGGAAGACCACTCTCGTGACCAGCACCATGAAGGCCGACCTCGTTCTCGACATTCGACCCACTACTCTCGATCTCGTTGGTGAACTATTTACCCTTGAGAAGCACCGGAACTAGTATCGACTATTCTACGTCAGCGATACAGTGAGCCTAGTGGCCCCGCCCGATCATTTTGGAGTAACAATGCTTCTCCCGACATTCGGTATTGCCGCCACTTCTTCCTCAAAAGGTTTGTGAATCGCTGCATGCTCATATTGTTGATCCTTTCGCCGATTCGTTTTCACTTCACGTCTCACACACTGGGACCACGTATTATGTCTCACACTTTTTCAATTTCACATTACCTTTGTCTCACCTCGACATTTTCCGCAGCTTTCCTTCGGCAGTTCGAGCGCATTTTGCTCTATTATCTCGTGACCCTCGCTACATCATGGCGTCCCAAGACCTGATCTCCCAATACAGCGCGGATGTGAATGGAATTCCTCCTTCCCAGCCGGATCGCTCGCGCACACCACCTCGTCATCAACATGGATGGCACCAAGCAGTACCGGCGTTCCGTGGCCCGATGCACTATGCCATGACGACCCATCGACCCTTTTGGAACCCTTCCGGAATACCGCCTCCGCCACCTACGTCTCCATCGTTCCCAACACGCCCACCATGGACTTCACCTACGGCACCTTTCCCGCCCACGCCGCCTCCGAGCTCACAGACACTTCCCAACCACGCCAACCTTGCACCTCAACGTCACCCTTTTACACCGAGATCACCGAGACCTATGTCATCCCCAGGAGCAAGTTCCTCTGTCAACGACGGATATACATGCAGACCAATTGAAATCCCGCCAGTGGAGAACTGGAAACCGGATGTCGACTTCCACGACTCCAACAAAATCAATGGTTTGGACTTCCCTTCCAGAATTCGACAGAGCAGATTCTCCAGCTACAAAGACATTGAAGGGATGGATCCTTTACAAGTCCCACTCTGGAAGTTCTTGTACCAGGGCTTACACAATACTTGGCTTCGTCGAGTTGCATACGGAAGAGAAACCTTCGTCCTTCCTTTTGACAACATAGGCACTACAGTATTTGTGGCCGAATTGGTATCCCAACTACGCACCCGCAATGTGGATTTGGACAAACTTGCTACCTTTCGAGCTCGCTCAGCAGGCCAATGTCTCAACCAGAAGGAAGCAACTCAAAACATGGCCAAAGACGTTGCTCAACTTCTCCAATCTTGGCTCGCGGACGTAGCGAGCCAACAACGCATTCTTGAACTGGAGGCAGAACTGGCCAAGGTAAAATCGGCCGCCACTACTTCACCAGGTACGGCACCTCAGGGCTCTACTCCGGCCACGACACCGATTGGACGCGCACTTCAAGGACAACCTGCCGCCTCTACGACCTTTGACCCCTCCACTCTGCTTATCTCTCCGGGCGCCGTGAACACTTGGCTCGTTGACAACCAACCCACATCATTGTCGGACACTCAATACACCAAGTGGTTGAAAGCCTTGAAGCTACCCCAGCCCAAACAGGACATCCTGGAGAAGAACTTGGAAAAGGTCAATGAATGGTGGCAAAACCAACCCGATGATGCTTCGAAAACTATCCAACGCGCAAGCGTGGCTATGGGTATTGACCCCTGCAAGCACAAGGGGGCATCCACGGATGAAGTCGTCCTCAAGGTCATGACGGTGGCGTTATTGATGCAATCCTGACTAGCAGCCTATTTGAAAGCACCTGGCTCAAAAGCAGCCAACATTATGCGAACTTTGGCCGTGGCTCATTCCTGTATTCTTGTTCTTGCACTATTGACTCCTTTCACGTTGTCCCCTTCTGTTGATGTCTTTTTTGTTTTTCGGATGCTCCAAACAGTATTGATGGGCCAATATGTGTTATTACATCCACGGGCCAATCCGAAACTCCAAGCCTTGCTCAAAGGCACTCCGATGCAGAGTATTTTCTTTTGCAGATCCTGGGATGACTTGTCTGTCGCCCTCCAATGTTTCAAGCATCCTCAGGCGGTGTATATCCGTTTCTGTCACATTGCGAATTTTCAACCTAAGTTTTATGTTGGTTCCACATCTTCCTTTGTTTTGGACCGCGAACACTCTCGCTATCGGAAATTTCTGCAAGTGCAACAACATAAATTCGTGCTGGCCGAAGTAGCCTTACGGTTTTGGTGCAGATTTGACAATTTCTGGATGTGGTCTGTTTTCCCGATCTACACCAATAAATCCAACTTTTGGGCCTTGGAACAGGCCTTAATTCAATTGTGGCAACCTCGATTGAACACCCCGTTCATTTACCAGTTTTTCAATTGCCGAAAGGGACTCATTGCACGTACCAAATTTTCCTCCTCTCGACAATTTGGAACATTTTCCTTGTGGCGGAAACTTCGCTGGCGATCTACACCTCATCATGTTCGACACGCCCTTCATAGTCCTCTTTTCCATCGACGAGTACAACTTTGGGAGATTATCCAGGATTTGGGCAGTAACTCCGTTCGACGCTTCCACATGGAGAAGAAACTACGATCCAACGAAATTGGAGTTCAAGGCTGCTACTTTATCCGACGTCTTGCCAACAATCTTGGAGAACCTCAAAGGTCGTACGCCGTCAATGCCGTTGACCGAGCTTTGACCTTCTGGAAAGCCAAACGAGTCAGAAAACCGGTTCCTCTTCGTGCGCCTTGGCTACTATGCCCCAACTGGACTCGGGATCTTCGACGCCTACTCACCTCCCACGTTCATCAAACCCGACACTACAACACCACATTGCAGACTCCTTCCACGGCGATTGTCTTCACAAAGTTCCCCTCGGTGATGGATAGCTTGTGCAATCACAAAGAAGCCACTACCAAATGGGCTGACGGCGAAACCCCAAAGTGTGCCTGTGATGCCTTGCGACCTCATGCTCTTCGTGGTCTCCCACCCGATCAACACCTGGTCCTCGACGGCGACAACCTACATTTCGATGATGGCCCACACACATCCATTGCGACTGGTTCGCTTCAAAACAAAATCTTCCCACCTTCCAAAGAAATCCAGACATCGCTTCGCCTGGCTTTGCGGACATGGACTACCCGAAACTCACTCCCTTCCTTACAAAAGTCCCATATTGATGAGCTTTGGCATAGTTCTATTCAATCCCACTACCACACACTCAACAACCACATCACTCACAAAGACATCGGCCGCTTCAAACGTCTTTTTCCAGAAGCCGTCTTCCACAACGAGGACAAGCGAGCTACATCCCTACGAATCTACTGCCCCGTACTCTACTTCCAGTGCCTCACCACCACCTTCGCCGACCCGTTGGTATTTCGTAAATTGGAGCAAAGCCCGAGTGACATCATCGAACGGACCATCGCCGAGATCAACCGCCATTTTGGCAAAGCATACCCATGGGCACTTGGTGCTGGACGAGACCTGCCGAATGCCTATGTTCTACCCAAACGGAAAAAACAGTTCAAGGCTGGACGACCCATTGTCAGCTTCTTCACGGCACCTTTCCGACCTATGTTGAACTGCACTGCCAAGCTGATTTACAACCTTCTACCTCAAGCGTTTCCCCACAACCTGGCCAGGGGTGATGTATTTGATCTCATCAAGCTCCTCAAGGACACTGACTTTGATTCGCTCCCCACTCCACGAATACACAACCAAGATCTTGCGGGCTTTTTCACAAGCATTGACACTGACCGCTTCATCGCGAGCTGGCGACTGACCTTGCAGTTCCTCTCGACCCTCATGAATACCGACCCCGATGAGATCATCTCCGTGAAGGCAACTCCGGGCAACAACACAGGGGACGTAGTAAAAGGCCGCACATGCCGTACACTCAATGTGACTAGGAAGATCTTCATTCGGGACATTGAACGCATCATCCTCATGTCTTTGAAGATGACTCAATTCTCCATTGGCACTACGGTTTTTGAACAAATCCGAGGATCCCCTATGGGCTCCCCACTGAGTCCAGCTTTGTGCATGATGGTTGTCGCACTATCTGAAGAAATCTGGTACAAAACCTACCGCACCACCCTTAGCAACATGGATCTCACAGCTCGCCTCCTTCGCTACGTGGACAACAGACTGTGCTTGTCGGACCCCAGCTGGGACTACGAAATTTGCTTCGCCAATTTCCTCCACCCGGAGTTCTACGGCCATCCTATCATTTTGGAAACGGAACCGGACCAGGAGTTCTTGGGCTTTTGCATCGAGTTCGAGCCTTTTGCCCTTCGCTACAGCCCTCCACGCGACTTCAACCAGGTCATGGCGCCATTCTCCGCATCACCTTTGGCCGTCCAACTTTCAGGCTTTGTTTCACGATTATTTCTGGTCGCCAAATGCGCGCACCCTACACATGAACGAACACGAGGTTTTGCCGCATTGCATCGTTTGTACAGATCTGCAGGTTTTACCGAGTCCGATCTTTTCGCTGCCGCCAAGCCGATTCGTCAATATTTGCACGTTTCCTTATTGTGGTAAAATCCTGAACCGTCTTGCCGCTGGCGCTTACGTTTCATTGCTCACACCTTGCTGAAAGTCTCACCCCTTTGAACCTTATTAGAATTTATTTGATCACGGAACAGTGCTTTTCCAGCTGGCTTACCCTCAAACTCGGCTTCATTTACTTGTTGGCCCATACTCGACGCATTGTCATGGCTTCCTCGTCTCCTACGACGTCAATTCCGATCCAAGAACCAGTGTTTCTTCAATTTCTTCATGATGTTCACCATGCTTACCTTCTACTACATCGAGCAATGGCGCTACTACCACCCACACTCATTCCCAACATTGAACCTACTCCTCTTCCCAGTACAGACGTATGGAATCAACCTGATGGGCTACGACCACATTATTCGGACCAGACCAATGCCTTCATTGACAATGCCCCCATCCCATCGCCGGATCTGGAGGAGGAAGAGACACTTATGGATGAACTGGTGGAAACCCATCTCCCTGAGCCACACCAACATGTTGCTGCTCCGCCTCCTGATGTTTTACCTGCACCTTCGAAGCTTTCTACTAGAACACCATCACCGCCAAGTCGCAAACAGAAAGCCAAATCCGCTCCAAAGGCTCCTGCCAAGCGTCGTCGCCGACGTGACCAATCCCGATCCCGCTCCTCGAGCCCACTGTCACTCTGGACCTCTGAAGACAAACAGAAACTACGCACTCTGAAGGCTGATGAGAAATCTCGATTTTCATGGAAGGTGATCTCGACCAAGATGGGCAAGTCTGAAGAAGATGTTCGCTCTATGTGGAATAAGATCAAAGACCAACTTGGCTGACCACTGACATATGCGAACCAAAAGAAAAAGGTACGTTGCGGTACGGTATTACTGTTTCACCAACCATTTGGTCTTCCTTTTGGGAATTTTTCTTCTTGTTAATCTTCAGAACCATGGGCGCTGTTGTCCCATTGAATTCTGACACGTCGTATCACACAACCCGCCAGCCATTTATTATGTCTCTCCGCGTTCACCTGGACCGCTATTGCCAACAGCGAGCTATGTCCCACGAGAGGATCTCACCTACACGACGCTCACGCTCTCCAACCAGGACTTCATCTTCCGCTATGGGCTCTACGTCAGTTCAGCACCCACCCAACCGGTCTTCGCCTCCGACACCTCACCGACCGGTTATTTTCCAGTTGGACCTGAAGCCGATGCAACAACTGGCCGTACGCAACCCCTATTACAACATCTTGACCCCCAAGGTCGCGGGCAACCTTCCTACGGCCACCTACGACAGCTTGTTCCAGACGTTCAAGGTGATCTACCCGGACTATGCTCGCAGTCATTTCGTTTCAGACCTCAAAACCGTAGTCACCGACACATTGCTACAACGCTGGTCGATACACCTACCAGCGTCGGAGTTCTACATGATGATTGACACCGATCAAGGAGCTCAGATGCTTGACGACCTTCCTCATTCTCTTCTGGATGTTTTGAATTGGTTCTACCCGAGATGGAAAACTCATCAACATCTCGATGCCTTCACGACCCGTGAGTGTTCACCGTTGCTGCTGACACCCCATCCAGATGCACAAGACACCGGCTTTGCTGTACATGTTCAAGTGATTCCCCGTGGGCATCCATTCGTCACGGCCACCCGATACACTAAAGCCGCTGAGTGATTAGCTGTCTTGATGGATCTTGGCACGGCTCATGTCTATGAGGAAAAAAGACCAACATTCGTTATGATGTCCACCATCCTGGTTCTGATTTTCCCTTGTGTCATCCTTTTCTCGTTTTCCATTGGGTGATATTCGTTATTTATTCCTTCATCATTGACCTTCCCCACGGCCTTTTGGCTTCAGTTCAGTATTTCTCGTTATCATACTCTTGTGATCGTACATGATGACCTCCAACACGGATGATCCTGCTCGATTGGTCTCGTACCGTTCACCACCTACATCCATACATGGCCTTGCCTCACACTTGCCACCTGATGATCCTACCTCGGCATCCTATATTCCTCGTGCAGCGAGAATGATTCCGACCTCTACCACTGTCCACTCCGTCTTCATCAAGAAGCTGAGCTATCCTTTGTCTAACCGTTCAGATGAACTTTGGATCGTGGAAAGGACACTTGATGGTCTTGAAACGTGGAAACCAGTGGAAACATTTCTGGAGAACATGCACCTCACCAACGACCAGGCGACCCTGCGTACTACAGCTAACCATTGGCGCAGATACTATGACGTACCAATTCAATCATCATCCTCCTCCTCTACGGCAACTACTGTTCCCGTTTTACCACACCCTGAACACTCCAACGTCTATGTCTCACAGCCGTACGAAGCGATACCGGACCACCTCCATATTTTACAGTCATGCTGGGGACGCTCTGCCCAACATCATTCTCAAGGAACTACTACCTCTTTATATTGGCCACCTTGGCGGTCTACACCACCTTCTTCCCCACCGGCAACACTACAACGTACTGTACATCTCACTCGCCCCGCTGTCCCTCCTCAACAATTGCATGGTCCGCTGGATGCGAACGATATTGACCCGATGGATATGTCGGACTCAAGTGTGTAATATACCACATTATTTGTCGGCAGGAAAAAGACCTGTGATTCATCGTCTCTTTGTGTGACCATTTACTAGGTACACCGTTTCTCTTCCATTTCCAACACTTTGAGCTTGTTTCTGTGGCCATTCCAACCCATTTTGCAGCTTGGGCTTTTCGCTTTATCCTCGATACTTCACATTCGACGCAATGGCTCGTTCTTCTCGACCCAATCCATATCGCGCTACATCCACGATTGAGACACCGCTTGGTACACGAACCGTTGGATGGATTGCTGGACATCGAGGCCTTCCTGGTGATGCGAACCCTCCTCCAAACAGACCTGTCCTTATCTTGGTTGACTTCTCTCCCCTACAGGCATTGACTCACCGAAGCGAACCTGACCGTGAACACTACATGGCTCTGGTGAACTCCAATTTTAGACATGTCAGTGGCTTTGAACTTGCAGCTTTGTTTACCTGGTCACGTCAGATGGAACCAGTTGAAGCTGGCCTCATCCCAATTGCCGAACTTCGCTTCTGTATTTCCAAAAGATTGAGGTCCCAATGGGACATCCAAATTGATCCCTCGAATCTGGAGTTTCGCTTTTGCGACCTGGACGGTGATACATTCCAAGTTTCCAATGATATGACGGTCTTGCAGCTTTTGGAGGCATACCGACCTGAATGGCGACTTCGGCAGTACAACTCCCGCGAATCTTCGTTCCTCATTCCGGGTACCAGACAGCCTTTCGTACTACGTTTGCAATGCTACAAAATTAGCTCCGGTGTGATCCTGCCCTGATACGCTAGCCGGCCAAAAAAGACCATGCTTCAGGGTTTTCAATTCTTCCTTGACACCCCACTAACACAAAGGATTCTTCGATTTCTATTTTATTCGACTTTGAGCTGTGGCTTCTCCGTCGCAATTGACCCACTTGATTGAGGACTGGATTTCACTTTTATCATTTTTGTGAATATTATCATTTTCGGGATTGGCTTTTTTCTGCAATTCTTGATGCTTCAGCCGTTGTTGCACTATTTCTCGCATTTGTGACAGTTTCACCCATGGAACACAAACGAGACGCGACCGTGGCGGGCTTGTCTTGGCCTTCGAATCCTACCCGTGGACTCGCTCCTACCAATCCAGTTCAAGTACCCGACGCCCAGACTTCTGCACTATGTCACTCAGGAGCTCCCGACACTACGACCAACCCTACGTCGGCACCTTTGGTAACTGACAGTACGGCACCTGCCACGGGTACTATGGCCCATCCTGATACATATTCAGGACCAGCACCTCCTTGCGTCCCGTTTCCAATGGAGTCAAGTTCTGCACACAACTACCTCCATCGTGCTCAATTCTCTTCTCGCGTGGTTCACCAGATCCAGTTCAAGGTCATTACCCACTCCAACAACACCAGGGAGCTTTTTATTGAAGAAATCCCCTTGCTAGGGCATTCCCGATGTCGTGACCCTGAACACTACTTTTATGGTCTTTCGGGCAACTGTGAGTGGTCCCTACGTACAGCGGACTATTGGCGACATCATTTCGAGATTCCCCTTGTACACGGACACCATCCTTTTCACAATGTGCCCATTGAGACGACATCTCCAGCAGATGAACCGAGCCTTACCACCCGGATCCATGAATTAGCCAAGGATCTTTCTGATACCTTGAAGGCTGCTACGGCATCTGGGGAATTCAATGAGACGTGGGCGATGGTTGAACGCATGAGCTTCCACGATGCTTTCGAAGTCCTTCTACAAGCTCCGAATTCTTCTTCTTCTGACTGAAGTGATCGCCCGTTTGTACATTCGGTTTTTACAGGTTCACTCTCACTGGTGTATTGCCGATTCCGCCAGCGAAGTTCTTCCAAAAAAATCCAACCTCGCTATATGCGAGGTGTGTGTGTACCATCTGAACAGATGTAAAACTTCTTATTGGTTTTCACTAGTTTGCAGGGGGCGACAGGGTCGCTGCATGGCTGTCGCCAACGAAGCTCCATGCAGTTGACTAGGATATGGAGTCTGATCAACTCCACGTACCTGCCTTTTTTCGGACATAGCAAGGGGCCAAGCTAAGAACCCCAACCACAATATTATACAATTTGCTGCACTGTTGTCGCAATCTGGAATCAATTTTGACATTTACATGCATCAGAACTTTCCTCAGATTTTCGCCGAAAACCACATCGCCGACAGTATTATGTTTTTTGATCTATTTTCGCCGAGATCATGTCGCCGACGAACTGTGGGTCCTTTTGGGAAACAATCGCCGAAACATTATTGTGGATTCTCAACATGCTGGTTAAAACTCTATGGAATCTGGTTATGACTTCGTTTGACAATATTGGATGCCCTACATCGTTTTCGTGAAGTACCTCATTTGGCTCCTTTACTAATCTAACGATCTAGGCTGGTTTGCATGTTTCAGGATTCAGTTCCTGCCGGATCATATAATGATCCATTCTTGTCTAGTGTGTGTGTGTGGTGTGTGTGTGTTTGTGTGTGTGTGTTTTTTTTTTGGGGGTTCCCTCTTTCCCCCCGTTTTTTTTCCCCCCCCTTTTTGTGTTTGGTCTTCTTGCTGTTGTTGTTGTTGTTCTTGTGGTTGTCGTCGTCGTCGTCGTCGTCGTTGTCGTCGTCGTCGCTGTCGCCGCCGTCGTCGCCGTCGTCGTCGCCGTCGTCTGCGTCGGCGTCGTCGTCGTGGTTGCTGTGTCCGATTCTAGTCGGTTCGAACCTTCCTCCAAGGTCAGAGCCTTGGCAATGGGGTGTTCCTGGAGCATGGTGTGGCCAAAGGCATTGATTTGAGCACTACGCCATATGGCTATTGGTTGTCCCTGTCGGTTCTCTTGAACACCTATGTCTTGGTGGGTGTGGATGGCTGGTGCCCCAAGCAAGTGGCGGATGATTATTTGGAGCTGGTGGAGGAGAAGCTTTTTCATCCCCGCTCTCCTGGCTTGACAGCGGTGGCGGAAGTGGAGATGCAACACCGGCTTCGATGGGTCGAATTGACGAGAGGGCCGGAAGGGTTGACTTTGGGTGAGGCTATCAAGGCCAGCATGTCGGCTTTGGCTGGAGCTTGGCAGTATGGTCCAGAGATGCCCGGGCAAAAGCGAAGGAGAGCATTGGAACCAGACAGGGATTACATCATTCAGGAGGCCAAAGGAGGGGTGGCTTTGTGCCACAGCTGGAACCTGGGCAAATGCAAGGATGAGAAATGTCCACACAGCCGGTTGCACATTTGCGACATCAAGGGATGTGGCAAGCCTCACAGGCGTGTGAACCACACGAAGCCCAAGCAAACCTGAGATGGAGCTGCTTCGGCGACGGGGGTCCATGACATGGCACGCTTTAGTGACAAGGCTGGCGATGTGTCAGCTTTTGAGTGGCGTGGCCTTGGCTTGGAGCCTTTGAACTGTGTCAATTCTGGCATGCAGCTGAGTGATCAGATCTATCCAGCTGATCCTGTTCGTTGCTTGGGCGATCAGCCAGCTGAGTTTTTGGGCATGGCAGCTTCACACCGTTATCAACCTTCTCGCCGAAGGACTTTTGCAGCTACATCACTTACTGCTTCAACTGGTTTGCAACCGACTGGAAGGGCTTTACCGCCTCTGGTGCCCACTGGCCTTGCACCTGACCAGCATTGGCAACGGGCTTGTTTTGGTACTGAGCACCCATTGGCCCAGCTTCCAAACCTGCCGCCCAAACTGTTGCAAGCGGCAGAGCATTTGGAGAGCCTTGGTGGGGGCATTGTGAGTTGGCGCAAGGAGCAAATGAAGCGCATACGCCACTTGGCAGAATCACTTCAGCCTGTGCAAGCGCAGTGGCAGCAGGGCTTGCACCCGCAGGTGCGCCGGATCATTGGGAAGTGGCATCTGCCGCTTCTCCACATCCTTGCAAAAGAAGCTGGCTCGGAGGATCTGTTTTTCAATTTGGATTACAGTGCCGGGGTGCGCTGTGTGGGCCGTGCAGCACACTCATTTGTGATGCCCTTGAAGTTCACCCGGCCGACTCTCTCAGTTGAGGCTCTTCTGAGCCAGGCCAAGGTGCGCAACCCCCAGCTGATAGCGTCGGTCCGGAGTTCGGCGATGCAGAGTTGGACCGGGCCAGTCTGCAGAAGACACAGAATGAGTTGGATTCCAAGGTCATGTTGGGGCCATGGGAAGCGTCCGACCTTCCATCGTGGGTGGCAGTGGTCTCGCGGCGTTTTCCTATCTGGGAGCACCATGGGTCTGCAGGCCGCCGGAAGTGCCGGAACATTGACTAGATGTCAGAGAGCTTGGTCAACGCCACAGTGGAAGACTACGAAACCTATGTGCCCCGCGGCATTGAGCACATTTTGGCACTCATTCGGCACTTGCAGGTCCGTTTTGGCCTTGGTGTGCAGCTAGAGGGCTTCACTGCAGATTTCAAAGCGGCCTACCGACAGGTGGCGGTGTCACCGTCCCAGTACAAGTTTCAGGGGGTGGCATGGTGGGATTGCTTGCGAGCCACAGTGATGATTGGTGTCCTCACAGCGCTGCCTTTTGGAGCTCGTAGAGCGCCAGCCAATTGGGGTCGTTTGGTGCTTTTGCTCATGACAATTGCTTGGCACCATTTCAGCCTGCTGGTCTTGGACTATGTGGACGACGTGAATGGTGTTGAGCCGCATTTTTCTGCAGAGAGTGCGCGGCAAACCTGGGTGGAGCTAGTCAGCTTGCTAGGCCTGACGCTGGACGTGGACAAGTGCAGCTCATCAGCTTCAACATGCTTCGATTCTTTGGGTGTCTCCTGGGCGCTCAGCAGCCCGCACGCTTTGGTGCAGATCTTGCCCAGCCGATTAGCAGCCGATTAGCTGGCCTTCAGGATGACATTCAGGCAATTATCGCTGCTAATTGGCTGCGCCCTGGGCATGCAGCCCGCCTGCGAGGCAAGCTTGGTTTTGCGCTGGTGGCAGCCTTTGGTCGCTTTGGTCGTGCTCAGTTGTCGGCCATCAAGCGACGGCAGTATGCATCGGGCGGCAAGAATTTTCAATTGTCTGCGGTGCTGCGGGCTCAGTTGGAGTGGTGGTTGGTGCATTTGCGCTCCCTTCCTGGTCGCGGGGTGCCCCGCTCGCCAGCTGAGATAATTCTTGGTAGCTTATTCAGATGGAGAAGGCAGTGGGAAAGTGGCGGTATGTCTGACCTTTTTGGATCGAAGCACGGAGTTTTGTTGTGCAGAGGTCCCGCGCTCCATCCAGCAGCGGTGGGGTGGGGTCAACAACATTCACCGCATCGAAGCTGTGGGGCCACCAATTTGCTTCCTGACATGGCCTGAAAAATTGCGAGGGCAGCTGTTGCTGTTTTTCATTGACAACCAATCTGCCTTAGGCAGCATGGTTGGAGGCTGGTCGCATGAGGAGGTACTGAATGACATCACTGCCTTGTCCTGGTCTCTTGCGGCCAGTTTGCAGTGCTTTGTCTTTTTCGAATACGTACCTTCGGCATCCAACATTATTGATGCAGCTAGCCGGGCGCAGTCCACGGCTGACCTTTCTGTTTACTATAATAGAGGTTGGTCCCTGGTCCCGCCATGCACTCCATGGCACAGGCTGCAATGACCGTTTTCCTTGTTCATGGCGAACATTTCTGACACACCGGTTGGTTTCCAATTTGCACAGGGGACACTGAAGGTGCTGTGCAGCATCGATGTAGCAACGAGATCAAAAGAATGCTGTTGCATGCCTGCCTAATTTTGTTTCTGTAATTTCTGTATCCAGTTTTGTTTCATTTTGCTCGACTATCTGTGATCTCGCCAGGCCTGGAGACGGTCGCCTTTGCCACGGGCTTGCCGGATCTGCTGGCTGGCCGAATCTTGGAGGTTGCCAGGGGCGTTTGGTGCCATGAGGCGTGGAAATTGGCACCGTTGCTGAGGCTGAGACGGGTTTCTCCAAAAACATGGAATACCTATGGATACCTCCCCACTGTTGTGGCCATTCTAATAGGTAAAAATAGTGAATAATAGTGATGAACATTGATAAACCAGTTTTTCTTTGGGGTGCGCTATTTTGAGACAAACCGTCACAGCTTGTTTTTTTGCTTGATGGGACAGAAGTGTTGTTGTTAAAGAGGTGCGACGCCCGGTCGGAGTGGTTGCCTCCATCGTACCCTTCAACTTCCCGGCGATGGTGCCGCTGTGGAGTCTTGCCACCGAATTTCTGGCTTCCTCCACCGAAGTAAGTGTCAGTGTCAGAGTGGAGATGCATTCCATCGTGACTCTTCCAGAAAGGCTTTCCCTGACTGAGTGCTTGAAGTCTGCAGACATGAGGGAAGCAACTGACTTTCATGTAATGAATGCCACTGGACTAAATGGTCCTTCCAAAGCAAGGAGAAAAACTTGAAAGGTCAGCTACTACACTTGCTTTGTGTATGTGTGACTGGAAACTTCGATTCTGATCAGATCCATCTATGCTACACTGTTGTGTTGCAAGGACACTTCCCATTGCCATCGGGTGCGGAAATTGCTTCATCATCAAGCCCAGCGAGAAGGTTGCTTGGCTTCTGCGCTTGTTTCGTTTGGGAAGGAGAATCCGTTTGATAATTTTTTGGGGCAGTACTAGGGCTTTCCAGACTTTCCAGCTACAGGTTCCAAGTGAAGGCTTCATAAGGTTCAAGGAGATTCAAGGAGACTTTACATGAGGTGGCCAAGGAAAGCTGTGCAGTCTTTAGAGGCTTGCATTTCAATAGTCAGTCAAGTCCAGTTCAGTTTCTTAATGTGCGGTCTACTGTGCTCCAGAGAAACTTCCAAGGTTCCTCTTACTCTAATGAGAATGGCAGAGCTCTTGCAGGAAGCAGGATTGCCTCCAGGTGCAACGAGTATTGGTGAATACGGTGAATACAAGATGTGAACATATGTGAACCGTGTATTTTGTTGCCAACAAGTGTCTTTTCCTCTTGGGCAGCAATGCTGTGTTTTTGAGATTCACATGTTGTGCATGGTCATAATTTTGATTTGTGGTTTCCCATCAGGCCAAAAGGTTAGCAAAGCCATAGAAATGAAAAAGACACATTTTGGAGCTTGGGACTCTCCGACCTGTCGGTCTGTGAAGATTTCAGCTGGATTGAAATCTACAAAGGTGTACTCTCGGTGGTGCACGGCTCGCAAAACGTGGCCAAGGCTCCTGCTTGACATGTGCACGGATGAAAGCACAAGCCAAACATGGCGTTGACGTGGGTCGTTGCAGAATCCAGAATGACTGCCAGAATCCATCCGTGACTCTATGTGGATTTATGTGGATGATATATGTGGTGTTTTGGAGGAAGCAGCAAGCTCTGTGACATTCAAGAGTCAGTAGCTTCAAATACGACTCGTTGGAATCCATTGAAATCATCAGGCTTTAGCAGAAAATCCGAAGATCTCTGCTGTGTCGTTCGTGGGAAGCTCCAGAGTGGCCGTGCCTTGACAGTTGTTGCAGTGCAGGGGATGTCAGATAGGAAACTTGTCCACCGGTTTGAACATCGCCGCCCCAGTTCAGCTGAAGCCACTTTAGTCCTGAAGACAAGCAGATACTAAGAGAGTTTGTAATATGATGCATGTTACAGTGTCAAACTGCTTTCTCACAGACAAATTGCCTAAGCATCTTTGTTGGCTCCCTTTGTTTGCAAGCCTCGAGGATATCATCGATAAGACAGCTCGAAGTGCAGGAAAGCGCGCACTTTGCATGGGTGGCGCCAAGAATCATCTCATTGCTATGCCTGACTGCGACGAGGAGTCGGGTGCGCATGCAAATCTGGGGTTGGTCAAGGTTGGAAGGTATTTTGTACAGGACTATTCAAGTCCCTAGCACCTGCAATTCGAAGGGCCAGGAAAACGGACAGAAGAGTTTTCACTGCTCCTGAGATGCTCGTGCAAACCTTCCAGGCCTCACTGTGCTTGCTGCACCTTTCAATGCAGGACATGACAATCAGTGACATCATGAACTCAGCCTTTGGATCTGCAGGGCAACGATGCATGGCAGCGAGCATTCTTATTGTTGTGGGAAAAGGCAAAAGGGCAGAGGAGGGATCTGAAGATCTTTGTTTGATGGATGATCGGGATGTTGAACATATTTTTTTGCAGGCTTTTCAACTATTTAAACATTTTTTACGCAATTTCACACCATTTCACACAATTTCACACGTTCATAATGTAGTTCCCCGAGTCTCTAGATTTTAACAAAGGTGCAACTCGGCACTCCTGCCTTCCTTCCTTCCTTCCTTCCTTCCTTCCTTCCTTCCTTCCTTCCTCTCTTTCATCCTGTCCTCTTCCTCTTGCGCCTATTCCTGCTCCACCGGATGTCAGCCTTGTCTTTCCAAGCCATGTGGCGAGCGGGGCACGCCTGGAGCCGAACACCATATCGCCAGCTCCAGTTGCTGTGGGGCACGCCTGCACCCCAACAGCCAGCTCCGGATGCTGTGGGGGACGTCTGGAGCCGAATGCCAGAAAGAATGTCGGAAAGAATATCAGATAGAATGTCAGATAGAATGTAAGAATAGATGCCAGGTAGAATGCCAGATAGAATGTCAGAACATATGTCACGAAAGGTAGCGTCATCTACCTGAGTTCTCCGTGCTTCAGCACAATCATAGGGGGTATTGGGGGCCAGCCCGGGCCAAACGTAGAATTCTAAGCGTTATGTATTGGATTTCAATTATGCGGGGGGGTCCACCCGTACGATGGACAGTTCGAGGCTATTTGGCAGTTAGGAGCTACTCTTATATGTATTCACCCAGTAGTATTATAGTAAATGAAGGCTACCCGATCTTGTCTTTATGATGCCAGGCTGCTTGATCTTATCTACTTCATGCTGCGCTGCTTCACCCTCCCCACCTCATGTCAAACTGCTTGATGTCGTGTACATCAGGTTATGCTATTTGATCTGTTCTTCATGATGCTAGGCTGCTTGGTCTTCTCTATCTCCTGTTACGCTGCTGGATCTTCCCACCTCATGTCAAGCTGCTTGATGTCCCCTAAATCGTGTTATGCTTTTTGTTTTTTTCATGCTACGCTACTTCACCACATCAGATCTTTGATTTTTGATAGTTTGATCTTGCCTTGGCGATGCTACACTGCTCGACCTTGACTACCTCATGTTGTGCTGCCTGATGTCCCCTACATCAGGTTGTGCTTTTTGATCTGGTCTGCATGGTGCTAGGCTGCTTGATCTTCTCCGCCTCATGCTGCCGCTTGATCTCCCCTGCTTCATGTTATGCTGCTTGATCTTCTCTAAATCATGTTATGCTACTCGATCTGGTCTTCATAATGCCACGCTGCTTGATTGTCTCTACCTCATGCTACGCTGCTGAACCTTCCCTACCGTATGTTATGTTTCTTGGTGTTCCGTGTCTCATGTTATGCTGTTTGATCTTGTCATCAAGACGGTACGCTGCTTGATCTTTTTTACCTCGTGCTACGTTCTTGACCTTCCTTTGTTATGTTGCTTGTGTTCTCTATATATTGTTGAGTTTTTTTTTGTATGGTCTTCATGCTGCTACACCGCCTGACCTTCTCTTCCTCTTGTTAGACTTCTCGGGCATCCCTACCTCATGTGATGCTGCTTTCTGTATCATACTGTGCTATTCGGTCTCGCCCTCATGATGCTACGCTGCATGATTCCCTACGTCAAACTACGCTGCTTGACCTTCCCTAACTGATGTTATGCTGCTTCATGTTCTTACATCAGATCGTGTTACGCTGTTTGGTCTTGTCTTCATGATGCTATGCTGCCTGGTCTTGTCTACATCATGCCTTGCTACAAAGCGAATGAATTTCATCAGCATAGGTTTTAGCACCCAAAATTATTCTGGGAGCACAAGTTTTTCGTGTTTGGCATCAGCAGCGTGACTAGTTGCCATTTCTGGTTTCAGCTAGAAAAAAGCGCTGGCGAGGTGAGGCACCCAAAATTGCAGATTCTGTGACGGAACTGATGGTCAAAAGACAACAACTCACTTTCATCAAGCAGAAACCAACTCACGTTCATATATTTTTTACCTCGCTGCCAAAGCGTGCATAAGCGCTCTTGGAATAAAGAGACGGGCACGCCCTCAAACCTTTCGCTGTCAAGCAAAACCCGCGCAGCACCTGGTAAGTCTTGTGTATACTTCATCCGCCAAATAAACGCTAAGCGTCCATAGCACGGGGTCCCCCTCCCTTGAAATGGTCATGGGTTCAACTCCCACGTTACCCGAGGCACACCCTCCATACTCTCCATGAGGAGATGTCCCTGTAGTCCAGCACAATTGGCATGTTTCAGCCTCAGAGATGGTTGCTGCAAGGGGTCTTATAAAGGGGTTTTAAATAAACCCCTTTTCGTGCATCATTTCACGCTGCACAAGACACTGCATCATGCAGCCATGCTCTGGATAGAACATCTTACTGTATTAAAAATCTTTTTTTGAACAGCTGGACGACGTTCTTATTTAAAATCTCTTTTTTTCGATACACCAACACCGGTTTTGCGCAGTCTAAGATGATTTTATCCAGAACATGACTGCATGATACAGTGCCTTGTGCAGCGTGAAATGATGCACGAAAAGGTGTTCATTTACAGAAAAGGACGCCAGCAGGGCACCAATTTACCACGTTTCTAAAAATGCAGTGTTTTGAGGTGTGTTAAAAAAAACGCATTTGGAAAAAAAATATATGTTTGCTTTACAGCTTTCTCATTGAGTATCTAAAAAGGTATCGTTTGTTGTTTTGAAAGAAAAATAAATTTGATTGATTATATAGAGCGTCTTGGAAAGTCTAAAGCTCCAGAATGCATAGAAAGAAAGTGACTGATCCTAGGGAATACAAAAAACATATATACACAATATATATATATGTATATGTATATATATATGTATATATATATACATACGTATACGTATATATATATATACATATATATATATATTTAGGACCCTCCCTTAGTCTATATATATATATGTATATTTGTTTTTTGAGACTCTGCTTAGACCCAGACCCCCTTTGTTCATTCTAAAAAGGGCGTCATCAGTAAAAGATATACACGTAAGAATTTTGCAGACTCATTATCCTTAGAACAATGCTAACTATCACCCATCTCATCTTGGATGAGATATTTTTTCGATTTTCTTCACTGGATGGCAAGGACATACTAAGCTTGGAAAGGAAAAACACTATGTCTTAGGGCCATGTTGTGCCACTACAAGGGCGAGTGTATGATATTCAAAAGTTGCACAGGAAGAAAACAGGATGGAAAGTAGAACAGTTATACATACATATCTATATACATATCTATATAAATATCTATATACATATCTATATAAATATCTATATACATATCTATATACATATCTATATACATACATATTATATATATATCATATTTGAAGAAAATCGTTTAGTTCAAAAACATGCTACATTTGTCATGGCCATGAAACTCAATATTTATTTGAATGAGTAATCTTGAATGACCATCTACAGTCATCCCAGGGGAGCAGGCAGCTAGATCATTTTTTTTTCGTGATTTGCGTAGCCTATTTTCTCTCATTGAGGTCTTTGTGCAGTCCAACTCCACGGATGGGTCAGTTCAAGCTCGATTTCAAATAGAGCCAACAATAATGCTACAACTTTTCAAATCTACAAGGACCAGCTTGCAACGTATGACATGGCGCAATGCAATGATTACTTCTATTTGGTTATTTACAAGGCAATTCAAGAGATAGTTAGGATCACCCTTGCTGCAGTATGTTTATCTGCTGATAATATCTATCGAAAAATGCGGAAAAGTAGGCATACCCTTGAAGATGTTTGCTTGATCAGCACATTCACTCACAAATTTTGATTGCAGGATTTTATGTCCATATTATTTCCATACTGTTTTCATATTTGTTGAAAAATGCATAGCGTAGCATGAAAAGAGCATGATACAACTCACCACTCTGCAAAGGTACTGCCAGTGAAGAACGTGTCATGTGCAATTTCTGTAACACAATGATGAGTCATGTATATGTATGCTATCTGCTTGTGTAGCTAGTGCAGCTTGTATGTGACACTATTTGCAAAGTGTCCTGTTTACCCGCATTGTTGGCGTACCAAGCTTGGTTCTAAGCATTCTTATATATTCCATGCGCACTATATAAAAGTTGAAAAAATGAGTTTGCATTGTACATATGTGAGAAGAGTGATTTGCTCCATGCCTTTTCATGATCGCTATTAGTTTGTGATCAAGCTTGCACTTTTTTGCAAGACTTGGTAGAGCCATTGAAAGCTGTTCACACTTGGGTTAATCTTGGGACAAAACTTGAGTCCTGTAAGGTTTCAAACCCTGATATACCCTTTGCAAGTACAATTGCCTGCATGTCTCATGATGTTGCAAGGCTGTACTTTAGTTTGTTTCTGGTAGAAACCACCAAATTTAAGCAATAGCAATACAGTTGCATGAACAAATTTATATGGTGATGTCAAACGGGCACTTGTTCAACATGGACTATGAGATTTGCTTAGCTTTTCTCATCGACCATTTTTGGGTATTGTAACATGTGTATCAATATATACACATATACATGTTACATGTTCATATGATGAGACACATATTGAATTTGCTACTTGCCATTGGTGTATTTAAACTCTGTTTTTATAAAAGAATAAATAATGTAGAACCAAGGGTATGGGCCCTATCTCCACCCCTACTATGCTATTCTATATGAACTTTCCAGAACCACATGAAATATACAATAGGTAACAATGCAACAGAAACAAAGCAATATAAACAACATAGAAAAATCAAGTACAAAACCTATCAGTAGAAAAAAGCACAGTTTATCAAAAAAACATCACAAAACACTGTAAAAATGGGGCCCTGGTGGCGTCCCTTTCTCTTTATTTAAAACAACTTTTTAAGCGTCAGCTTACCGAGTTCTCCGTGCGTCAGCACAATCATAGGGGGTATTGGCGGGCTATAGTCCGTGCAAAATGTAGAATTCTAATTCTAGGCGTTATGTCTTAGATTTCAATTATAAAGGGGGGGAGATGTCCCTGTAGTCCAGCAAAATTGGCATGTTTCATTTCAGCCTCAGCAACGGTTGCTGCAAGAGGTCTAAAAAAAAGGGTTTTTTAATAAACCCCTTTTCGTGCATTATTTTCACGCTGCACAAGACGCTGTATCATGCAGTCATGCTCTAGTGTTTTTAATAAGATGTTCTTTCCAGAGCATGACTGCATGTTACAGTGTCTTGTGTAGCTTGAAATGATGCACGAAAAGGGGTCTATTAAAAACACCATTTTAAGACTTGTCCAAATCCCAAAATCCATTTCCAAAAGGCTCCTGGCCAGGATTTGGCCCAAAATGGCCGTTTCCAGTCTTTCCTATGTCAGCGGTTTAGTAACCAGCTGGGGCCTGCCCAAATCCAGCGGCCGTTTCCAGTCTTTCCTATGGCAGTGGTTTAATAATCAGCTGGGGCTTGCCCAGCTCCAAAAGATTCCTGGCCGGATTTTGCCGAAAATGGCCGTTTCCAGTGCTTCTTATGTCAGCGAGTCCTTCTTATGTCAACGATTTATTTGCCAACTAGTGCTTGTCCAAATGCCAAAATTCAGCTCCAAAAAAATTCCTGGCCATGATTTTGCCCAAAATTGCCGTTTCCAGTCGTCCCTATGTCAGCGGTTTAATAACCAGATGGGCCCTGCCCAAATGCAAAAATCAACCTCCAAAAGGTTCCTGGCCAGGATTTGGCCCAAAATGGCCGTTTCCAGTTTTTCTTTTGTCAGCGGTTTAATGACCAGCTGGGGTGTGTGCAAAAGGCTCCTTCCTGGCCACCATTTTGCCCAACATGGCCGTTTCCAGCCTTTCTTATGTCAGCGGTCTAATCACCATCTGGGGCCTGCCCAAATGCCAAAATCCAGCTCCAAAAAGTTCCTGGCCGGGATTTGGCCCAAAATTGCCGTTTCCAGTGCTTCTTATGTCAGCGAGTCGTTCTTATGTCAACGATTTAACAGCCAGCTAGTGCCTTTCCAAATGCCAATATCCAGCTCCAAAAAACTCCTGGCCAGGATTTGGCCCAAAATGGTCATTTCCAGTCTTTCCTATGCCAGCGGTTTAATAACCAGCTGGGGCCTGCCCAAATGCCAAAAACCAGCTCCAAAAAGTTCCTGGCCAGGATTTGGCCCAAAATGGCCGTTTCCAGTCTTTCTTTTGTCAGCAGCTGAATAGCCAGGTGGAGACTGCCCAAATGCCAAAATCCAGCTCCAAAACGCTCCAGGCCAGGATTTGGCCCAAAATGCCCGTTTCCATTCTTTCCTATGTCAGCGGTTTAATAGCCAGCCGGGTCCTGTCCAAATGCAAAAATCCAGCTCCAAGAGGTTCTTTGCCACCCCTGCTTGCAGCAACCGTTACTGAGGCTGAAACATACCAATTATGGTGTACTACAGGGACATCTCCCTCATGGAGACTGTGACATTTCCCGCCAGTGCTGAACAAAAGTGGCGCAGCGTTTTCCTTTCCCACTGCACTACCTTTCGTCCGCCTCTGCGTGCTCTCAAGTCAGATATGCTAGAAAGAATGTCAGAATGGATGCCAGATATATAGAATGTTAAGATAATATGTCATGGTGGGGATCATTCGAAGTAAAGGAATTTATATATTGTTCTTCAGCTTATCATGTCTTGACCATGTTTTGACCATGTTTGACCTGGGTTTGCAGGCCGGAAAACTCTCTTGGAAAAGCTGGTGGCCAAGGCTGCTTCCTTAAAGGCTGGACAGGCACCAGGAGAGATCGGACCAATTATTGATCCGCCTGCAGTGCAGCGCATCAGCGGATACGTTGCGAACTGTGAGTCGTGTCTTGGAACTTGTTAACATTTTGTCATTGTATGTTATTGGTGTATATATATATATATATAAATTTGCATACACAATTTATACAATCAACTGCCTGCCGTTTACTGTATATATGTAGAGTTCACATCATGCAACAAGGCAATGGGTGAAACGGGTGACACCCTTACATAACCATTGACCATTCTTCCAAGGCAAGGTGGAAAGATCTTGCTGGATGGACGATCGTGGCAATCCAAGAGTCCCGGCTTCTGGTTCGGTCCTACTGTTCTCCTTCATCAGTCTTCAAAGGCACAGAGCAAGACAAGCAGGGCTCAGGGACAAACAGTGAGAGAAACTATTCAATGCCTGGGTGAGCAACTGGACTGCTAGATCTGAGTTTAACTATATAACATGTCTTGACTGATTTTGACGCATCTCATATCTGTACAAGATTCTAACCTGGTTCTCGGGTAAAAGTGTTGAAGTCTATCGGGCTAGACTGGTGCTGCGGCAGGAGCCAGCGATGCAGGATGAGATCTTTGGCCCAGTGTTATCTGTTCTGGAGGCGACGCGTGCGGTTCTGTCGCTCACTTGCTTACTGCCGCCCAAAAGTTGCCCCACTGCAAACAAAGCTCGCCCAAATGCGGTCCAAACTTACAAAGCAGCTATGCCGATCACTTGTGTCAAAACCAATTCTCCAAGCTTGGCACAGGTCGACACATTCGATGAAGCAGTTGCCATAGAGAACGCAAACCCTTATGGCAATGCAGCTGCTATCTACACCATGTCGGGTCAGACAGCTCTGGAAACAGTGTGGATCTTATTTGCTTCGCAACCAGACTTGCCGGAGTTTGTGTGACTTGCTGTAGCAGAAAGATTGGGAAATCATTCAACTGAGATTTTGGTGGACTAGTGACCAAGGGTCTTGCCATTTGCCAATTGTGATACCTGCAAGGAGAAGCTGGCCGCGGGCATGATTGGTGTGAACATTGGTGTGCCTGTGCCTCGTGAGCCTTTTAGCTTTGGTGGCATTTTGAGATCGAAGTTTGGTGACTCTTCCGACATCACAGGCGAGGGTGGCATCAATTTTTGGACTCAAAACATCAAAATCACCTCCAAATGGCAGCCGCCTAAAAAGCGCGACGTCATCAGTTCGTCCTTCATTTCTTGAGCCCGCTTTTTTGCTGTGGAGCCTGAGCCAGGGCAAAGACTTTTATATGATTTATACAGATTTATACATTATATGATTTATTTGTATATTTTATGTTATAGCCCTATCTTCAAACTGGCCTATTCTCTGCAGAGCCCTGACTTCGTGGATCCCAAAACTTCTGCCAGCTCAGTGCTGGTGATGTGTAAATATCTTTAGCCAGAGACTTTGTTGGAGACTCTTGGCGAAGCGTTGAACAAGTGTTGATTGAAAAAGCCGCAAATTTGCCAGAAAGACTTCTACTTCCAACTCGTTAATTCAGTTGGAGGTGGAATGTGCCGAAATTTGCAAGGTTGAACTTGATCGCATCCTGAGGTTGAACTGACGTGATAGATATCGCTCTGTCTATGGTCTTTTTGATGGAGAAGATGATCATCGAAGGAAGTTTAGAAGTCAAACTTCCGACAAAATGGACAGATGAAAAGCAGAGATGGGAAAAGTCAGCGAAGAGAAAAGAAGAAAGAAGATCAAAAAAGAGAAAGTGTCAGAAGAAAGAAGATCCAGGTGCGCGAAAAGGTAGGAAAGTCGCGAAACACTGTGTTTTTCCAATGATTTGTGGCTCCGGAGGGCGGAGCCATCTGGCCAGATGAGAGATGAAAAAATGCACGCCGTTGTGGCGCGAAGCACATCTCCAAGTCAAAATGTACAAAGCACACCATTGTCGGACCACTTTTGGAAGTTGCGATGTCGAAAAAGTGCACGCCGTTGTGGCGCGAAGCACATTTCCAAGCCAAAATGTACAAAGCACCTCAGCTTCGGAGCACTTTTAGAAGTTGAGATGTCGAAAAAGTGCACGCCGTTGTGGCGCGAAGCACATTTCCAAGCCAAAATGTTGAAAGCACCAGATGTTCGGACCACTTTTTGACATTTGACGTTCAGATGTCGTTTCGCGTGGCAGGCGCAAGGGATTGTGCACCTGGTCAAAAGTGAGCAAAACGTGAAGGTTTTGTAGAATTTCCAAAAACGATAGCAGGCGTGGGACATTTGAAGAGGATCTGCCAAGATGAATTTTCCGTGGCAGGCGCAGTACAAGAGGAATGTTTATCAGAGATGCTAGGAGGTTCGGGCGCTGATTTCCTGAGAGGGGTTGCATTTTGGAGCATCAGATCTTCAGGTATGCTGAGATGATTTTGCGTGACAGGTGCAGCACTTCGTATGACCTGGCCGTGGCAGGCGCAGTACTTTAGACAGGTGGAGCGCAAAAATCGCAAAGCGCATTGGTACGAGGCCGTCAGCTCTGCACTCAACTTTCCATTTTTGAAGGAGGTCTCGCAGAATTGCTTCGTTTTTGATGTTGTTTTTAACGTTGTTAAGTCACAAATTGAGGAAGTCTCTCAGATTTGCTGCGTTTTTAAGCTTGCAGGTAGACAGACAGACAGGCAGACAAACAGATAGATAGATAGATAGATCGATAGATAGATCGACAGACAGACAATTCCTTCTACAACAACTACAACTACCACTACACTAAACTACACTACACTACTGCTACAACTACAAATACAAATATACTACGTTACCTTACCCTACACCAATTACACTACACTACGCGCAGTACATCTCTCTACATCTAATTACACTACACTACACCAATTCACAAACAACTACAACAACAATTGCTACCACAACTACAACTACAATTACAACTACACTATACTACACTAAATACACTGCAGCACACTACAACTACAAATACCATTGCAACTACAACTACAACCACACTACATTACACAACGCTACGCTACACTGATTACATTGCATTACGCTACAACTACAACTGCAGCTGCGATTGCAATTACAACTACCAGTACCACTACATTACACTACACTACGCTACACATACTACACTACAGTACACTACACTACACTACACTGCACTACACTACAACTACAACTACAACTACAACTACATTACCTTACACTAGACTACACTACACTATACCACACTGCACTATACAACACTACACGACATGACGCTGCACTACACTACACTACACTAATTACACCACACCACTACTACAACTGCAACTGCATTTGCAAACACGCTAATTACACTACATTACAGCTACAGCTCCACTACACTACAACTACAGCTACAACTGCAACTACAACTGCAACTACAACTGCACTACACCACACTACATCCAGCAGTTGTGGGTGAGGTGACCGTCCAGGTGACCACTGCAACCATTGCAACCATTCCAAAAAACACAGCTCCAACCACCTTTCGGTCCATCAGTGGATTCTCTCTGCCATCCGTGATTCACAACAACCAATCTCTCCTATAGGCTTCCTATTTTGAAACTTCCGCCACCGCCTTGTGCGGTACTACTGGTACAAGACATAAATCGTAGGATTTTGGGGGTTCGGCAGGTTCCCAATTCTGAAATAACCCCAGATGGCCCATACAAAACCTGATGTATGAACCATGTATGAACCATGGATGAACCATGGCATGCCATTGCATCACGGTTCATGAGTTTCGTGGCATGTGGCATGGCTCAGGTTGGCTGCACGGAGTCCAATGAGGTTTCGCGGCTAGTGAGGAAAGAGCGTTTGTTGAAATGCAAGGGCTGCAAGGGCTGCAAAGATTGTATTGATAAAGCTTTCCGACTGATGTTGCAATCTCAATATCTGCATCTGACAGCTCCATAGGCAGGACATCACTAGCCCCTTTTCGTCCCCGTCGAGGCTCCGAACAATTCTTGCGCAGCTGATTCGTTGAGGAACATGTGCAGATTTCAAGCTGCATTGCAGCCCTGTATTCTGATTGTGTAAACATCTGAACTTGATGTGATTCTGACAGGATTCGCCTGAGGCTTACCGCTGGGACCCATTGGCGCGTCAATTCCAACGCCACCAGGACTGCTGACAGCGTTGGTCTTGGCGTTTGATGCCCGGGAGGCTTCCTAGATTGAAGTCAATAATACAGGATGGAAATCTATGGAGCAAAAATTGGAAAGCCGAAACGTAGGATCTTAATAGTCTGCAACTCTGGCCTTTGGATGCTGCTCTCCAAATTCGCAAGAGTGGCAACCTCAGAAGATCCGGCACTTTCACTGGTGGAAACCGAAGTAGATCCATTTGAATCGTGCCGGTCATACTCGGTGGAAGTGGACGAACCCGTGTGCCTTAGCTTAAATGATGAGTTGGAATGTAACGCACCAACAGGACATTTAGAGAGAGAGAGGGAGAGAGAGAGAGAGAGAGAAATACAGGAATGACATGGCTGGGAAATATAGGCAAATCATGGCAAATCGGGATTCAAATGAGTCGCAACATATTTAAGTTGCAAATTTCTTTTTAGTTTCTACAACCAACTCTGCGAAGGTTGAGAAAAGCAGCAGTTTGTTCACGCAAACCACCATTCAGCCCTCTGCGCCTTCCGCAGCCTTCTCGGCTTTTTGAAGTTATCAACGGCCTCTGCAGTCCTTCTTTGGCGGTGGTGCGGGTGGTGCTTCCGTAAAAGCGGTCCGCCTAGGCTGGTCTGACGTCATGATCAAAAGCCAAGGTCAACACAGATGGTGGGTTAGTGTGTGACACTCCTGAAAAGGGGTTATGCAACCGTGATGGAAGATGGAAGTCTCTACCAATACTTTGCTCAAACTGCTCCTAAAATATTCTTGGGTAGATTCCCTCAAATTGTCGACTTTGGCAATTCAGCTTCTAGTGGGCATCAGCCAACCCGGCGGGGGGGCGAGTGGGGTATGTATAGGCATTGAGAAAAACTGTCAGCATCACAGCGGGGCAAGTACTTAGAAAGTGTTGATGTTTGAAACACCACTGTGAATCACTATGGCCAATAGCGGCCAATAGACTCCACAGTTTCACTTCAGTGTGGCCCAGTGGATGTGGATGCGGGGCGCAAGGCGGGGCGCACGGCGGGACCTTTATGGAGTGTGACTATGACTATTCCCCTCAGGCCCTGGCTGCATTTTGACTCGAGAGCTTCTTCAGTTTGTTTTGACCCAAGGCATAGCCAAAAGACTGTTCAACAGCTCAGCAACAACCAAATGGTTAGGTCTTTCAATCCGTATAAAAGCATCAACACAATTCGTCATTCTTGGCAATTGCTGAGAAAACTTGACATGCCATCATCATCACGAAAGCTAGCTGTGCTAGCTGAAGTTGCTCTTGCTTTAGCAAGGAATAGGCAGGCACCAGGACCATTGGAAACCCTGAAAACTTTCCAGTTAGACACCCACCTGGCAGGCCCATGTTCAATCCCCCCTCATCCCCCACGAGCCCCCCCGAGAGGAGATTTCTGGCTGGTAGAGGGTCATCATCCTCATTTTCATCTTCATCCTCACCCTCCTCATCCTCATCCTCATCATCCTCATCCTCATCCTCATCCTCATCCTCATCATCATCCTCATCATCCTCTTCGTCCTCCTCATCGTTGATCAGCATCCTCATCCCCTGGTCCCGCTGGGCCATTGGTTTGCTGCAGGTATAGGGTCGTCCTCTTCAGTATTTCATCTTCAGGATGTCATGTTCAGTAAACCAGCCAACAGCTCTATAAAATCATCATCGGAAACTTGCCGGCTTCCAAATGATCATAATTATCTTCCTCCTCCTCCTCGTCGTCATCATCAGCATCATCACAATCAACAACATCCTTATCATCATCCTCATCCTCACCCTCCATCCCCACCTCCATCCTCATTCTCATCCTCATCCTCATCATCCTCATCATCCCCATCATCCTCATCATCCTCATCATCCTCATCATCCTCTTCGTCCTCATCATCATCGTCATCAACTCATTCCTGTTACCATCACTTTCGTCATCATCAGTTTCCTTCATCGTTCTGGTCAGCAACCTCATCCACATGAAAAGATTGTGGCACTGTTTGTGACTTGCAGCAACTCTAAAAAACCGCGTGAGACCGTTGCCGCATTCCGACTTCACCTTCCTAATCCCCCTTTACGATTACCACCCCGCCCCAGCCCTGCTAGCTTTCGTACCTCCCCCCTGGCCTCAAGTTGCATATGTTTTGCAATCACTTTGCCGCAGGAGGGGCAATGGCCGACCAATCATATTTTGAACCCTCAGCCGTTTGTAGAGCCACCTGGCTGCAAGCCAACGACTTGAAGCGATATACAAAACCAGGGGGCGGGCTTCTCAAACATATTCTATCTGTTTTGTTTTATTTCTCATTTCCATCTTGGGGGTGCGTCAGGTAGAGCTTTGCGTGCTGCTGACTTTGCGTAGTGTAGTTGCCATCGTTGTCTCCACAGACACAAGTCATCAGTTTCATGAGGCTACTGTAGGCTACCCTGTATGTCGCAACTTAAGGATTGAGGACATGAAGTACACCATTTCTAGGCACGCTGGGCCGACTTTCACAAAACCTGGTGAAGTCAAAGGCTTCCCCTTCAACGAGTACGCTGTGGTCGTGACTCTTTTTCTGGAGAGATAGTAGGTGAACATCGGCTGTAGTTGCAGAGAGATCATAGAACTGTCAGCGGATCATGGGTATTGCAGGCAGCTGCAGAATATCAGTGATCTGCATCAGCGGCAACAATGGCTTCAAAGTCATACTTTTACCCAGCACCTTGGTGGCGCATGGTGGCACTGTGTTATTCTTGGGGGGATGGGCAGCATTGACGATGCCATGGCTGGACTTTTGGCATACACCAGAGAGATGATAATGAGATAGTGCATTTGAAAACAGTGAGATGCACATCTTGATTTGTTCTACTCAGTCTTTCAGAATGCAACTTAGAGGGCGTCATGGTTCACTGTGTCACCATCCTGACAGGATGGAGCACCAACTGCAAATGGAGGCTGGTGGAATGTGGTGAATCTGAGACCTGTATGCTCCAGCATTTGTGTAGACATTTGTAGACCGTTCATAGTGGTGCATCAGAAGGTGGCCGAGAATTTTTGGTGACTGTTCTTTTCCTGCAGGCTCATGTAGAGATGGAACCTCGTTTCGCGGACGTCTCCCAGGTGCGCTAGATGGGAGAGGGCCCTTCGTCCCAAAGTCACCCAATGGCCTTGAGGATGATGTCCACCAGCTTCATACAGCATGAAGCTTTGTGATTTCTGTCAGGCGCAGATGCAAGAGTCTTGGGCGTCCCTGCGCGGCAGATTCATACATTTCCTACACTTTTTGCAGTGCTGGTGGTTAAATGGTCTCACATAATGACCAATGGTCAAAGGAAGGTTAGGTACCAAACTTGAGTTACGGACAGAAGGTCATGGTTGGTCTGGGAAATGAAACAGTGGATCACAGTAGCAATCCAGGAGCGTGTGAATTTGAAACCGTGGAGTGCACGAATCATGATGGTTTTACAAGTCTAGTGGCTCGAGGGATCACCGCGGGAGGGTCTGTGTTTCCGTGGTTTCGGGCCTGGATCTGGAAAAGCTGTTGCAAACAAGTGCAGGAGACTGTTGCTGGAGCTCGATTTGCAATTGAAATCGTTAAAAAATGACAGCCGCAGACCACTTTATGAAGATGAGGCCGCAAAAAAGCACACAGGACTGTAGCGAGAGCTCGGTTTGCTGAAACAATGCTAAAGCATGCTAAAACACTGAGGTGCGCAGGCTACTGCGGAATGGATTGCAACTGGAGGTGACGAAACGCATTGGCACGGCTGCGTGCAGTAAAGCAGTAGACGCTCCTGCTTTGCACTGCAGCTTGAGCTTGCCAAACCTATTGTAACAGCTGCACAAAGATAGTTTTTGAGCATGGCGCCACTCTCGGGCTAGGTGGAATGGCAGCTGGTGGTTGAAAACGCATTGTGCTCGTCTTGCGAAGAGAAGACTCCGATTACGGAACCTACAGAAGAGGTAGCTAAGAGAAGAAGTAGTAGGAGGGGCAGCTCAGAGAAGAAGTAGCTGAGAGAAGTGGTACCTGAGCAAAGCCGCAGATCAACGAAAAGGTCACTCAGTGAAGGAGTAGCTCAGAGAAGACTTGCCTTGGCTTAGGAATGGGTAGCTCAATGACATAGTAACTCATTCATTACATTTCATTTCGTTTTCATTTCATTCAAATTAAGCTAAATTCAATTCAGCTCAGTTCAGTTCAATTCAGTTCCTTTTCATTCAATTTCACCTTATATAATATTATCTCATCTTATTTTACTTGATTTGCTTTTTCATTTCATTGCATCGCATTTCTATTCTATTTTCATTTTATTTCATTTCATGACAAATTTCAGCCATGCTTTCTGTGCACATTGGACCTTGCATCACCTGCTTCCGTGACCAGGTCGATTGCCGTGGAATGACGGCTCGAACCACCCTTCTAAGGATCCTTGGCCGAGACTTTCGCTTTGCCATGATGGGCAAAATAGGCGTGCCTACCTTTCGAATTGCCTCCTAGCTGCAGCGCAACTGGGTGTGTTAAGTTGGCACCGGAGCTTTTTGTGCGCCTAGTGACCCGATGCAGAACCTCGATGAGTTTGTGGCGCAACCACGGGCGCCTTCCCTGAGAGCTGAGAGCTCCGGCAGCGGTTTGCCAGACGCAGATCCACGTGCCTTTGCTGATGAGCCCAATGGTGATGCCCCATTCCGGCATGACCGCTGGGATGGAGAGGATGTCGACTTTGATGGCCCCGAATGGCGCTGTGTGACTTGTGATTCCGCTGGCTGCATAGCTGTGATGGGAGGATGGCAGTGCATTGTTTGTAGCGCCATGGAATTCTATGACCCCAGTGTGCCACAGAGAACTGTTCCACACTCTGGAACTTGGATGTACTTACCACATGGCCAGCCTGAACAATAGTTTCCACTGAATTTCTCAGCCTCCAAGTCTCCAGCTGGTCACAGACTGCGACGCCGACGACAATTTGGAGGTGACAGTCGTAGTGGTCATGCTACCGATTTCCCGAGTCAGAAGTGATGACGCATGATCCTAGGGAAGAACCATGAAGAAGCCAGGCACTTCCTCTTCTGCCACTGCTTCTGCCATCGCAAAGCGCAAGCAGAGTTCTCATTGCTCGGCCTGCGGGGAGCGCGGCCATTGGCAAGATGATGATGTTTGTCCAGTGAAGGGGAAGCAGGAAAGCCATGCCAAAGGCAATGAGCGTGGGCCTCCTTCGAAGCCAAATAGCTCTTCGGCATCAAGTCAAAAGCCGCAGCAAGTGTTTCCAGTGGTTCGCCATGACCGTGGGCATATTGAGATCCATGACACAGAGGACTTTGGCAATGCTTTTGTTTGCAAGATGGTCAACTCACTCAGTTTTCACGTTCATGAAGTACAAGCGTTTTCTTCAGTGGATTTCATCGGCAAGATGATTTTGGACTCAGCTTGTCAGAGAACTTGTTGTGGCAGGCAGTGGTATCAAGCCAATTCCAGCTATCTTGTGGAGAACTTCAAACTCAGGTGCAAGCATATAGAAACCAGTGATCTCTTTCAGTTTGGAAAAGGGGAGCCCACTCAAGCGGATTTTCGCTCCTACATTCCAGTTGGGATAGGCAAGAAACCTCTGATTGTCGCGACAGCAGTTCTTCCTGCCAACATTCCACTTTCGGGTTCCAACAAACTTTTGGAGAAACTTGGCGCAGTCATCGATATGCGAAAGTGCAAACTTTTCTTTTCGAAGTTAAATGTTTCAGTGCCATTGTATCGGCATGGTTGGCACTTCACAGTCAGTTTGGTAGATTTTCCAGTACATGTTGGAGTCAAGTTTCAAAAATCCACAGACTGGAAGCACGCAGATCCTGAGATGATGTCAGTTTTCAACATGTCAGTGCCTGAGACACCACATATCACCACAGCTTCAACTTCTCAAGAGGCTGAGCCGGTGTCTACAACCTCACGAGCCTGTGGCTCACATGCGACTTCCGCCACCGCAATGGTTGGTCAACTGGCGCAGCCTCGTGGCCGCCCTCCTGACCTTCGGCAAGACCTACGTCACCCACATGGTGATCGGAGTGTGGGTGGGATTCCGCAGCAGAGATTGGCTTCTTCAGTCACTTCTGCCAGAGCATCAAGAACCTGTGGATCCACGGCAATGCCAGCACCAGCAAGTAAGAAGGTATGGGAACCCTCACGGCCGATTTGCAAGGTGCGAGCAACGGTTCAGATGGAATCCCAACACCGAGGTATGGGTGTGCATGGACCCATCGCCCTCCTCACCATTGCCGTTGCCATGCTCCGAGAACACAGTGCATCTCCCAACCATGAGCCCAGTGCGGAGTTCCTCTCACAATTTATCGAGGCTGGGGTCGGCCGCCAAAGCCAAACCCAAAGCACGAGCAAGAGCCTCTTCTACGACTTCCTCGACCTTTACGAGAGAGGAACTGATGACAGCCATCCTGGAAACTGTGCGCCGAGAGGTGGCGCAGAGCAGCACGCCAGAGGAGATGGCCATGATGGAGCAGGACAGGATTCAAAATTTCGACGACCACTACATGGAAGAGCATCAAGAAGACCTGGGCGGGGTTCTCCAAGGCAGCTAGACGGCAGCCCAGTTGGTGGAGATCAGCGACGAGGAAGATTTCCAATGGGGGTCGTAAAAAGACTGAAGGGCAACATCAAGCGGGCCTTATTGGCCTATGAGACTGAATCCAAGATCTACAGCGACATGCCTTCAGTAGCTGAGAGACCACCACCATACATGGATGTCTTTGAGCTCTTCAGTGGAAGTTCCAGGTTCACCCTGCTTGCCAAACGTCACACCTGAATGCTCTTGCTCCCATGGATTTGCAACATGGGCAGGACTTCAAACAAGAACAAAAATTTTGAAGACGTTCAAGCCTTGGCTGGCCATTTTGGGTATCGACTGTTGGTCGATCTTCAACGAGAACCTCAACTACAGCCAGGCCTCGGAGTTCCTTGCAACCCTTCGAGAAGGCGAAATGTCGCTGGTGATTTTTGCCTGTGAGGTAGCCTTGTTTCAATTTCGAAGCGGTCGCTACTTTTTTCATTGAAAGCCTTCCTGGGGTCTGGTCTATCGTTTTGGACACCGGCGCGTGGGGCGCTGAAGTTGATTGCCAGATGATAGCCAAACCTATGCGCTTCATTGGTAACATGCCTGGGCTTGAGGGCGTGATCTATAAGCGGCTCACTCCAGACCAGAAACAATGGTGCCAGAAGATCGAAGGGAACCTCATGAAGAAAAGCCAGGAGTATGCAGATGCCTTGGTTCATGCTATCCTCCAATACCTTCGACAGCAAGTTCAGCAATTTAGCCGCACGGCTTCAACTTCAACCAAGTCGTTGCGGTGGCAGAGCCGGTCTGCGATTTGGGCACCTGGGACCAGATTTTCAACCAGATCACCAGGAGCTTTGAACGGGGCAGCAAGAAGCCTTATCTTGTGGAAGCCAGCTCGGCTTTGGGCAGGCAGATGTGTGATTTGTCCAGAATGGATGCTACCCGCATTCACATCGCTCACGCGCCCACAACCAGAAGACTGCTGTTCGACATGACTCACCGTGTCAACGTTTTGCAGAACAGTGATGGTACCCGGGCCCTTGAGGTCGACCACTTGCCTGACCTCCAGTTCCCCAAGCAGCGTTTTGACAAGCTTGTGCAGCACGCGGTGATCATGTATGGCACAATGCGTAATGTGGATGAGCCCAAGACCGAGGTCGACAATCCACTTTTGCCACTGCGCGATTTGCCAACCGACATCACGCTTCCTGGCCTTGCAGAACACCATCAAGTTCCCGCAGATGTGCGAAGATTGGTGGCACGTCTTCACCTAAATCTTGGCCATCCTACTGCCCAAGAGCTTTCCAGAATGATTGTGTACTATGGTGGCGCGCCTTCAGCAGTCAACATGTGCATCCAGCACCTGAGATGCGCGACTTGTGAGCGCCTGAGACCACCACAGCATCCACGACTAGCTGCACTTGCTAAGATGACAGTTGGGCAATTTGCTGATGAAGTTCAAGGCGACTTCGTCTATGTCAGAACTCTGATGGGGGAGAACGTGGCCATCCTTGGACTTTTGGATCGCACCACGGGCTGTCACCAAGCAATTACCTGCCCTTGAAAAGATTCCAACAACGTTTTCAGCAAGGTGCTGAACCTCTGGTTGAAACCGTGCCGTATGGCTTGCCATACCGCATGATGCTTAGATCTGATCCCAGTTTTCGTGGAGCTTGCCAACAACAAGTGGAATCGCTGGGTATCATTGTCGATTTTGCCTTGCCGAGAGTCATTGGATGATCGGCGCAGTTGAGCGCCGCAGCGCAATCCTCCGGATCGTCATGGAGAAGCTCATCAATGGGCAGCCAAAACATCCGAGGATGTGGAGTTTCTTTTGACCCCAGCACTACATGCCTTAAACAGCTCAACCTTCACCAGAGGAAGAAGAGCCTTCCAGGCCGGTTTTGGCAGAGTGCCGCGGCTTCCAGGTGGAGTTATCACCGATGATACTTCGATCACTACCAATCCTAGCACTCTCAACGAGCCTAACAATCTCCTAGCCCAGGTGGAGCTTGCGAGATCTGAGGCACAACGCCATTTGCTGGAACTCAATGTTTCCCAACAGCTTCGACGAGCCTTGCTGCGCAAGACCAATATCACCCGCTATCCTAATTTTCAGCCAGGACAACCATGCGCCTACTGGAGATGGCAGAGAAAGGGTGTGAAGAAGCGGGGATCTTGGACTATTCCAGGGTCCTTTCATGGGATCCATCAGCACCACAACGACTTGCTTGGGTGCGGGGTGGCAATGGGACAACCTTGGTCTCCGTGGAACAGCTTCGAGCAGCCACAGGCTTCGAGTCATGGAGCCCTTCTGAGGAAGACATTAAGGCCCTCAAGGAGGCTCAAGTGGACTTCGAGGAGCATTTGACCAAGGATGAAATTGGCCCGAACCACCGGCCCATGCCACGGAAGACGACATACAAGCCTCACTTGAACCTCGACCAGCAATGATGGCAATACCGGCAATACCGATACCACCGACACCAGCCAAACAACTTGCAGCAGCACCTGGTACACCCACCTTACAACCACTACCAGTACCACCACAACAGCAACATACAGAGACAACAATCAACACACATATGGAAAGCCCAACATTCCAACAAACCTTACATCAAGAACAACATAATATTAACATGTGCGAGTCCTATGGACCACTGCCAAGGACCTCACCTAGGACACCACGCACCCCTAGAAGGGACGCCCGAAACCTAAAGACGGTGCAATGCCGGACCCACAACTACCAAGCGGCAGCCAATCCAGACCCTTACCGGACCAGCCAGCCAGTGAACAATTGCCACCACCAGCATTGACCACAGGCACAGGCGACCAACCTCAGCAAGAAGATCCAACACAGCGCCAAGATCAACAACTCGACTTGCGCAAGTTTCACAACATGCTGAACACCAGCAATAAGCACTTTTACCACAGGAACAGACTGTGGACACAAGCGAGCAACAGGAACAACATGTTACCTTTGCCGAGCCCGGCGAGCGAGCTCAAAACATTGAGCCACGGCCCACAACTGAAGCAGCAACAGTAGCAGAAACACCATTGCCCGACCCAGCCACACCTTCAGCACCAATGCAATCTACGGCAATGGAACAAGAACAACTGCCACAGTTGCCAGCTAAAAGGCCGTACGAAGCCATGAGTTCTACCCTCGTCTTGACAGAAGACGGAATCCACCTACGGCCAGCAGGATCTGATGGATCCCCAGCTTTAGGCTATGGTCCACCACACAGGAGACATTTTGTTGCCTATACCACAGATTTTCAACGACAACAGGATGTCGCTGACATCAACAAGGATCCAACAGAACCAGACACCAGCCTGGAATCTGATTCAGTCCCAGAATCAGCTGCAACGATTGACAAGCCAAAATCCATACGGGCACATCAACGACGCGCCCGTCAGGAAGCCAAGCAACTTGACAGGGAAATCCCATGGAGAGAGATTCTCAAATTGCCGCCTTCAAAGGTAGAAGTACCTTGCCTCCATAGAGAGGGAAGCAAACTCTTGGATGGAATGGAAGAGCATCATTCCACCCAACCATCAACAAGCCCAGCAGATCATTAATGATCCAACTCTATCCAAGAGGATTCCTGAAATCGCGGGCAGCATATCGGGACAAGCACCGAGGACAAGGGGAGCTGCGTGCAAAATGCTGCGTGGTGGCTTTAGGCAACAAAGATCCGGACCTACAAGGACCAGCCCAACACCAGGGCGAACAACAGAATATGTCCTTCTGAGTTGTGCAGTTGCCGGATGGAACCAAGAGCTGGCTGACACAGACCACCTATGGCTTTGCTGGCAGGGAGACGCTAGCACAGCATTCCTTCAGGGGACACAAGAGGACGCCAGCAGGCCGATGGCCTTATACATGTATCCTCCTTCTGATGGGTTGATTAGCAAAACAAACTGCTGGAATGCCCCACTATACGAATTGATGGGGAACATTTATGGGTTGCCGAACGCACCATGTTTGTGGACGCAGCATGTGGTCAAAATTCTCTTGAAACTTGGCTATGTGAGACATGCTTGGGAATGCATGCTTTTTCTCAAGTATAACAAGGCTGGGCAAATCATCTCAATGGTCATGATCTATGTGGATGACTTCATTGGGATCCACCGCCAAGACTATAAGATTGACGAGGTGCACAACGCCTTCGCTTGGGGAGAATTGGCGTACTTTGAACTTGACCAACCCAAGACCTTCAAAGGTAAGGAGCTCACCTTCACCAAGAATGCCTCCAACCGAGTCATCCTGAAGATCTCCATGAGCAAATTCCTGGAGACAGTAGAGCCCCTCACGATTGCCAAAGGTCGTTTGCAACAAGAACCGTTGCTCACTGAGGCAGAGAAGAAGGACTACAGGTCCCTCTCTGGATGTCTCCAGTGGTTGGCTTCACAGGCACGACCTGATGTGTGCCCTGCGGTTTCCTTGTCCAACCATGTCCTTGCAACTACGATCCATGGTTTGAAGGTACTCCAGGAGTCAGGAGATTTCTGAAGCAATCTGCAAAGTATGGAGGACATCCCAGTGAATAAGCAGAGCCTGTTGGTGACCTACGCTGATGCTTCATGGAGCAATGCAGCCCATTCCACATCTCAGCTTGGCATTATCGTGGTCCTCACGACACCAAACGCAGTGGAATCGCAACAGTGCTGTAGTGTCTTAGACTGGCGCTCGTGCAGATCACCACGAGTGTGCCGCCCCACACTCGACGCAGAGGCAACAGCAGCTGACGAAGGAGCAGACAGAGTATCATGATGATCAGTGAGATTCTATATCAGCAGCCAGCCCATCGAATCGGCTGCAAGCTCTGCTATCTCCATGTAACAGATGCGAAGTCCTTGTATGACACCATCGTGTCGCCCAATCCTTCTCTGAGTGACAAGCGTAGCCTAGTGAATGTGCGTGCAGTGCAGGAGAAAGTGTCACCTCAGCAAATGAGGTGGGTTCCAACTTGTCTGATGTTCGCTGATGGACTGACGAAGATTTTCGTCAGCTTCCGGCAAAGCATGCATGATTGGCTGCGTGCACCATCTGTGAAGCTCAAGGATGAGCAAGGTCCAAAGAAAACTGTTGGAGTGACAAATTTCAGCCGTTGCTTTCTGTGCGCATTGGACCTTGCATCACCCCAGGTCGATTGCCTGGAATGACGGCTCGAACCATCGTTCTAAGGATCCTTGGCCGAGACTTTCGCTTTGCCATGATGGGCAAAATAGGCGTGCCTGCCTTTCGAATTGCCTCCTAGCTGCAGCGCAACTGGGTGTGTTAAGATTTCATGTTCATGTAATTTCCATTTCATTTTGATTTTATTTCATTTCATTTCATCTCTTTTCATTCGTTCATTTATGGATTCATTCCTGTATTGGTTACTTCATTGCGTCATTCATTGTCTTTCACTTCATTGCGTCATTCACTGGTTCACACATTCATTGGTTCATGGATTAAAACATTCTTTCATTGATTCGTTCATGCTTTCACGGGTTCATCACTTCGCTCATGATTCATTCGATGACTCACTTATTCATTCATGCCACTGATTTCATTTCATGTCGTTTTATTTCATTGACATCTCAGCAAGCACTTGCTCTCTCGCTGATGCGCCTCACAACTTCACTCCTTCATTGCTTCTGCATCTCACAGGCATTCCTATAAGCCATTGGTTTTCTATAGTCATTGCTCTCTTTAGAAACTTCCGCCTCCGCAGGGCCAGGCAGTATTTGCTAACAGTGCTATGCTATGATATGCAATGTTGTAGAACTCACCAAAACATCATGGCAGCAGCATGTAGTCCCAACGTCACCAAGGCTTCAAAAGAATCACGAGAGTGCGCTGCAAACCATGCACAGGAGTTTTTGGCAGGTGGGGTTTATGTTACCAATGGTTTGGTGACCAGAAAACACATCGATTCTTTCAACTCCTTCAAACCGGAACATGAAACCAATTTGGCAGAACTCTCCGATTGAAAGATATCAACACTATGATTTTTGCAGTCCTTGCCTCTTCAAGAAACAAAGGTGCCCAGCCTGCCCAGCCCTGGACAGCTCAGAGTGTGGCAGGAAGCCATGCCGGAGTGGAGTGGACACATAGGACAGGCCATGAGGCCGATGCTTCCGGAGTTGTGGAGCTCCAAGGGGTTCTCTCAAAATAGGGTCCCCCAAATCTCAAGGGAAATCAACATGTTCCCTTGCAATGGCATCTCATGATAATGATAATGATAATGATAATGAAAATAATGACACACACATATATACATGTATATATGATAGTTATGTTGAAATGATAATGACGATGATAATGATATTGATTAAGTATATATACGGACAAGAGTAATGATTATAATAATCACTTATTTCAGACGCACCCAGATGTTTTCGGCTTTGGCCTATCCCGGCAGGCCTTATTCAAGAAACAAGCAGGTGACTCCTAAGACAGGCAGCCAGGGGTGCTGTTTTTTCTGTCTGGTGAGATTTCAGTGTTTCATAATTTGGAACCCCAAAATGTCACGGTTTATTAATTCATATTTACAACATTTTACAACATGATATTAATCGTAAAGATGTTGATTACATTCATGAAAAACATTTTCCCATTAAAGATCAAATCAAACTAACCATATAACGGGTACCGACAAACAGCCAATACAGCCAGTGCAGGTGCGCAGCATTCAGGACCCCGTGCAACTTGCCAGAGATTGGCTGGTCAACAGCATGCCGGTGCCAGATGGATCATGTTTCATAGAGAGATTTTAGCTATGAATACCTTGAAAGGTTTAGCTTTGCTTCGTGATCAGAAGAAGACTCATGACACGTAAGATGAGATGGATACCTGGATACATGTGATGTGTATGTTGGTATCGCATAGAGAACTTGTCATTCTTACAGGCGGGTCTCATTGCACTTCTTTTTGATCCCAAGGCGAGCGTCAAGACTGAAAAGCTGTCTGACGATCGATTGGGCAATTCCGGTGCAACGACGTTTCTCAGTGCACAGAAGCCACAGAAGCCACAGAAGCCATATAGTTGCTGTACTTGCCCCACTTGCGGGGATTTGATTTGCTCTCGTGGTGATTCTCCGGGTTTAGAGGTGCAAATTGAGCATGGTGACGTCCGCAGAAAGATACTGAATTAACCAGGGGGCGTAACAGAGTTGCAAATTGACAGTGAAGCTGCGATGCTTGAGGTTGATGGTGCGCAACATTCCTGTCCGCTACACACAGGACTCAAATCATGGGCATGGATCTGCTAAGGCCAGGCCAGGATCGTCAGAAGTGATTCAGAAACAGCTGGCTGTGCAGGAAATGCTTTTGAAGGAATGGCCAAACGGGGGGAACTATGACTTTCTGTTGCTTGGCTGTATTTGGGATCCCCCAAGGTCCTCCATCAAGCCATCTGCGCTGAAGACCCTGCCCTTGGCAGGTACTTGCCAATTTGCATCAAGAAGAAGTGCTGCTCGGCCAAGCAAATGTTGCCTGCAAGCCATGTTTCTTAAGATGTGGGCTTCAACTCCAATGCTGTTTGGCTTCAAGCATCCACTGTACTTGTGCAGAAGAGTTTAATCAGCAACTCTGCCTTTGATGCTGCAAATCTTGATTTCCTGTGCAACCTGAGATGTTTTGCACCATATAATATCAAGTCAGACTCGAATTCGCTATGACTTCCAAGGCAACACAAGCTTTGCGTTTATCAATTTCATCTCTCCAGAGGCGGCTCGGGAGTTTGCGGATAGATGGCATCACGACACTCGGCGGCAAATGACAGGAGTTTCTTTGGTGCTTTGGAAGCACGACTTTTTTTGTCCGTCATGGAGAAAATCGAAACGTAGACACAGCTAGGCCATGTTTGTGTTGAATTCAGCCCTTTGTTTGCTTGAAATCCAATGTGAAGTTGCACCTAGGAGAAACCACACCCACTTTGCAGATAAACACATTGAAGGGTGATCCAGTGGTTTGTGTTCCAAGTGTGATCCTATAAGTTATTACATGTTATTACCTCAATTCTTCGCAGTCTCAGGAGCGTCTCTTATTTTTTAGCGCCAGGAAGCCCTTAGACATCAGCGACTCGGGGCGCAGAAGGGAGGGATTGGCACATCAACACTTCATCTCACAAGTGATTTTAGATTCAAAGCGAAGCCAGGACCAAGGTGTAGAAAAAAACTGAGCTTGTGATGCTAACATTTTTGCAGTTTTGTCAGCCTTTGGCAACCACTTTTGTGGCTTCTGACTCCTCGGAATGGGTGGACCAAGGTCTCGCTGATCTCCAAGGTTTGGAGAAGAATCTGCTGCAGTGCATGAACAACAAGACGGGAAGGGGGCTAAGAGTTGTCATTGAGTTTAGAATAGTTTAGATATGTTCCACTCTGCCATCACTATGTGCCTAAGTTCAAGATACTCCGACTATTTGCTTCCAGTTCCGCCAGCGCTGAACACTCTTCGGAGAAGTGTCACTTCGTGGTGGAGTGGTCAACGATTCATGCCATGCCAGCTAAGCACATAATGTTGCAGCTTCTGCGCCAGGACATCTCGAATTCGCAATGTTCGCTTTCAGCCAGCAGTTTTCAAAGGCCTGAGCAATGGTACCACAGGGGGGTTATTATTCAATATTATATATTCATTTCATTGAAAACGGCCCCGAGCTCAAACGCTGTTGTTCCACGGGTCCGACATGTTGGATCGAGGACCATGGACTGACTGCCAGTTTTTAAAGAGTGATTGTCCAGGTGCTGAACGTGTCAGCGTTGAGAAAGTTATGAAGGACCGCGATGTTCAAAAGCCTAGACTCCACTTCTCCCTTCAAGATCTTTCCAATATGTTGAAGCAGACTTGCAAACAAAACAAATATAATTATATATATATACACACCAGCCTGTGTATATAATTGTACATACACACACATATATATATATACATATACACATATATATACATACATACATGCATACACATACATACACATACATACACATACATACACATACATACATACATTCATACATACATTCATTCATACATACATACATACACATACATACACATACATACACATACATACACATACATACACATACATACACATACATACACATACATACACATACACACACATACACACACATACACACACATACAGACACATACAGACACATACAGACACATACAGACACATACAGACACATACAGACACATACAGACACATACAGACACATACAGACACATACACATACACATACACATACATATACATATACATATACATACACATACACATACACATACATACATACATACATTACAGTACAATACATTACATTACATTACAATACGTTACATTACATTGCAATATATTACATTACATTACATCACCTCACATTACATTACATTACATTCATTCATTCATTCATTCATACATACATACATACAGACATACAGACAGACATACAGACATACAGACATACAGACAGACAGACAGACAGACATATATATATATATACATACGTATGTATATTATATACTATATATATATTACTTATACATAGAACATATATAGTTGATAGACTATTATAGTGCATCAATCTTGAAAAAATTGGCTGTGACCTGGAAATAACATTGATGATGTCCATCTTATTGCCAGGACATGCGCCAAAAGTTGAATCCGAACCAGAGCAATGAAGGAGAGGAGAATGGACACCTTGAGCCTTTGGTCTATGGTCATGATTTCACTAGCCCTGAGAGCTTTTAGAAGTTTACAGCTGTCCTGAAAATGCTGGTAGCATTTTTGAAGTCATGCGCCTGGAGCAGCCACGACGGCATCTTCTGGAAGCGAGCAGCAAAAGCACTGGCAAGGTCAACCATTCCTGCTCCCATGGGGCAAAGGATCCTTTGGCATCCTTGAAATGCTGCCTTGGAAGGCATAAAATACAACGTTCAAACATGCTTAAATCTGTTCCGCCAGTGAGTTTGCACATTGCACTTCCTTTCCCCTGCCAGAACTGATTGGGGGGGCATGTTCACAGACTCCAGGTCGTTTCACTGCACCCTTGCGGTACCCTATAGCCGCAGCCGCTCTGAAAGGGGAAAAAACGCTGGGACCACACGATCCAAGAGCTAGCCCTGAGAAAGGCAGCAACTTCTCTGGGACTCCACCGCCAACAGAATGAGACGCCAATTTTGCGGCCGTTGCGACCATTGTTCACTACTGAAGGGCGAAATCAACTTTCACTTTCTCTCCTGGGAACCATTTGTTATCAACGATCATCGCCATCCTGTCTCAACCTGTGCTCCTTTTAAGTGGGTAGTTAGTGGTGATTGGGTTTTGGGGCTGAAGGCCCACCTGAATAGTTCTTTGAATTTCATGTGAAGATTCAAAGTCACACATTTCTTTCACCACAAAGATAGCTGGACACATCTGAATCTCATCCAGCCTTCCTTCCTGAGGTGCCAGGATGGAAGGCCGGCCATCAAGGCTGGAAACCACACAGCAAAGAGATGCAAAGAGCAGTGCATTTCTGAAATCCCAGGAAGTCTTGTTGATTCCAGGCCTGTACACACTCTGATACACTCAGTGCGACTCAGTCTTTGGAAGAATCGTGTTTGAAGCAGATCAAGCTTAAACCGACGTTTGATACTGCAGATGAAACGTTTGCGTGCTGGATTTCCCCAACCGCTGGTACCGGTTCAAGTGGTGCTGTCCCCTGGCCCTTCAATTTGTTGGGCCAGGCTTCATTGTTTCAGTCATACTTCAGCTGTTAGCTGTGGATTTTGTGCAGTTTTGTTGATGACTTCTTCATTCAAATCATCCCAAAGTCATCCAAATTGTTTTTTCTTAACATGCGCATAGTCGGCATAGTCCCAAAGTCATCCAAAAGTACATAGCTGTTGCTCATTTGGTCATGCTCGCTTCGGAGCATGTGAACGTGAAGTTGAAAGCTGCTGCAACTTCAACGAGAGGAGACACCAAACCGGATCCGACGGCCAAGCTGACTGCCTGGCAACGACGTTCAGTTGTGGCGAACTCCACTTATCTTTACTTCTGACATTTTCGCTGTTCAACTTGTTGATTCTTTTTGTGTTGCAAGAGTGGCGATCCTTCCCGGACAAGATGCGTTTTAATTTGGCTGTTTGAAATTCCAGTAGTTTTGGGATCCAACCCCACCAAGCGAGGAGCTGATGCGCCGCTGTCGCTTCCGAAGTGCACCTTGGCCTGTTGGCCAGTTAGCACCTCGTTCACAGTGCAAACAAACCAAGATCTGATCAGACCAGTTTGGAACCGACAGTACATATGCATACATATTGTGTATATGCGTGTGTAAATAGTATACATGCAGGTACCGATTGGCATAGATGTGTAAGTATGATCATGATAAAGCACGCGGCGTAGTTCCGTACAGTTTGCCATTCATAAGTGCTGCTGGAGATGCCACATATAGCAGTTCTATGATTCGAGATTCTGCAACGAAGGCTAGAACCAAAGAACAGTTATTGCAACTGACCTTAATTCTCCAAGCCGAAACAAAGCTATTAGGTTACTAGGCTTCAGGTGACTCAAGAGGAGTCGGTTCACTGAGGCTCTCACGACGTAACGCTCGGACGTCCAGTCGGACATGGCAGTTGTGCAGTGGTTTTTTCCGTGGAACGTGTTGAAACTTCAGAGGCTGTGGGGATATGTGGGGATGATGGGCAAATATGGGGGATATCTTCAGGGGTTGAAACATGTTGAAACTTCAGAGTTTCAAGTCCAAGGAACCGAAGAATCGATTAGTTACAGGTGTAGTTGGGTGTAGTTCAAACTCCAACGATGTGATACACTTTTTATGTGGATTGTTTTGGCTGTTCGGACTGTTCCCCTGCAGGCCAAGCCGCTCTCAAGAACAGAATTGGTGGCGAAAGTGGGAATGTCAGGCATTGGAGTAGTGCTGTTTTCTGAGTGTCCTGGAATTTCGGAAGACCTTACGTGCTTGCGAACCGGTTTTCAGGTGCCTAAGTTGATGGCTTATCATTTTGCACATATGCATGTATGTAATTGTATGTACAATGTGTTGATATATATATATATATATGTTGGTAGCCCACCACACTGCAGCGCATACCCTGTTGCGCTCTTTTCTCCACACTTGGCCTTGAAAGTGCCTGCGGAACATGTGATCCCATGCAGACCTCGGATGCATCAATGCGTTAACACTCCTTTATAGTCTTCAACCTGCTATCTATCTCAAGCGGCACTGCGGCGAGGAATGTTCGTTCCAGGGATAAGCACCTGCTGGGCACCACCGTTTTCGACCGCCACTTCATCCTTCAGGGCCATCAAATATTCCACCAAATCACGGAGCTGATGTGACCCCTTGGAGCAGCAATGGCTCATCAGCCACTTCTTATATCCCACATCTTCATCTGAGCGGGACACATGCAGCGACTGGTAGGAGCGCTTGTTCATGAACTTGCCGACGGAAATCATAAAGCCTCCCCATTCACTGAGGGACCGAACTCCAGGTGGCAGATTGGGCACTGTCGACAAGGGGGACGTCGCCGAGGGCAAAGGAGCTGATGGCTCTGACCCACGTCCACCATAGGATGTCGACACATCATCTTCACGCAGGTGTTTGGAAGCATCGCTCATTGCTCCCAATTCTGACTTCTCAGAGATGATATCCCATTCACGTTCATGCTCCATGACATGTTTCATCAAGGCAGGGAGGACACCACAATCGCGAGCCTTGTGCAACAGCTTCAAGCACTGCTGTTGATCTTCGTCAGCCCAGGCAAGGGCTGACAACGCTCGATGCGACATGGCAGGTAAGGAGTCCCGCTAATCACTGATGCTTCGTGCGGCTGCACTCACACAATCCTTTTCGGGCATTGCTGCAAGTGTTCAACCCTCAGTTATTATTATCCCTAATAACTACCCATTCTTGTTTAGTTACGCAGTGATACTCAATAGGCACAGAACTTGACACGTTTCTCGGCTATCTCCTTTCTCTTCTGTCTTTCGGTGGCTCTCCATTCCAATACATCCTTCTCTGGGCTGATTTGGTATTTTCCGGCTTTGATGCGGGCACGCAGTAAGTCCAGCGCATCGGCAGACTCCTTGGTCATGCTGTCTGCCAACATGCGGTCAGTTGGCATTCAACGAACAGAGGCGCACATAATTCGAACTCCCTCACGGATGATGATGATGATGATGATGATGATGATCATGATGATGATATGATGATGATATGATGATGATATGATGATGATATGATGATGATATGACGATGATATGATGATGATATGATGATGATATGATGATGATATGATGATGATTTGATGATGATATGATGATGATATGATATGATGATATGATGATGATGATGATGATGATGATGATGATGATGATGATGATGATATCAATTGAAGTCCTACGGTTGTCCAATGATGGTGCTGATGGCGACTTCAGGTGGTCGAACAAGGACTTACAATCTGTTACCAACATACAGGGAGGACGATGAGGTGCTTCCCACAAGGACTGTGCGCAGCATGGTCCAAATTGAACACCGGCCAGAACAAGTGACAACCATTCACACATGCTGGATGCTGCTGACATTGATTGTGCCTCAGCGCTGAGAGTTGAGTTTACCACCCTGGGAAGTCTATGACTCTTCCAGTACGCAGGGGTCCAAGAACAAGTATCTCCAACTTCTAAGTTCTTGTGGGTAAATCCAATTACATAACCCCCTTGAGTGGCTCCCCCTTTGCATTGGCATAAGCAGCGTCGGAATGGCACACTACAGCAATCTCAGGCATCGGAATGGATCTGTACACAATGCGCAGCTCAGCATGCTGACGGGCTCGGCAAGTTGCATTGTTGGCTGACAAGGCGTCTCCTACAGTTGGATGGGGAAATGATTGCTGTGAAAAGGACACTTGTGCTGCAAGGTCAGGTCGTGACTGCGAAGAAAGCCATTTTAAGCTACCATTTACAGCCCTAAGACAACTTACCTCCTGGTCGGACAGCAATGCAGTCTTATCCTGGCAACGACTTCGGCTCATGTGGAGCGGTCGGATGCCACTGGCGAACTTGGCTTGGCTCATTGAGATTTCAAAAGACACGGGATCCTGAACATATCTTGCACCACAAAAATCTCCATCCAGAAAACGCCATTTCCGAAACTCAAACTATTCTTTCAACTGGGCCATGGCCTGTTCATACTTAGGACCAGATCCACTGGTTGCGCAGTCATCTACATGCACGCCATATATTCCAACCAGCTCTCCAGACGCATCCCTCAAGGTGTACAAACATGGGTCAAAACGGCTTGCCACAAATTCTTCACAGTGCAACTTTTGCTGCCATGCTGAAGGACTGTCACGCAAACCATAAACGTGACCTGTCACCTCTACCAAGGCGTCCGAAGGTACGCCAAGAATGCCGCCTGTGACAAGGTTGGACTTTGGAGGGCACCCTCAAGGGCTTTTATTCAAAGATCAGGGTCTCGGTGACCAAGCAAACACCATCGAGCCTTTATCTTCACAGGGGCATCTTCTTCTTGCTTCAAGGTGACCACAAAACGGCTATCCATGATTCTGTGAGACAACTTGTGACGAACATGTTCAGCTTCAGGACCTTGAATCAGTCTACCACCCCCCTTTCCCTCGGTGACATGCCACTCAGCCAGCTTGGCTTCATTGATCGTCTTCTGTTGTCCAGGCTCTTGATTGGTGTGTGGAATTCCTTAGAACCACGCTTTTGGTGATAGGAGACCAGCATAACTTCCCATGGAACACCTGCATCATACATTTGGATCAGCTCAGCACGATCATGCTCAGACAGCTCTTGTGAATCACGGCATACATGTTGTATGAACATAACCCCTGTGGCTCTTGCAACATCACCGGTGCTACTAGATGACTCTAGCCGTGGGGCCTGAGCGTGACCATGTGATTCAGCACTGTCTGGACTAACCGCACGTTTGACACTATGAGATCGTGGTGATGACATAGCTGCATCGGATGCATCGGCTTGTGGAACACTTGCTCTACCAACTTCGGAACTATTTCCTGCATAATTTCGGCAAAGTCATCAGCAATCATTAGGGCTGGGCGATACAAACCACTAGGACCATTCTTACCCCTCAAACGACGACGTACGGGACCGTATGTTGAGGACTCTTCAGGGCTCTTATCCAAGTCATTTCTTACGTCATGATGATTGTTGGAAGGGTCAACATCATCAGTTGGTTCGGCGTTTGCTGTGGTTGTATCTGGTGCAGCAGAGTCATCAACTCCGGGACCAGCCATGGCGGCGGGTCTGGCAGGCTCAGCATTCAGGCGATCACTAAGAGACATGGCTGGAGCCCGGTCTTCAGACTGGGCTGGGGCTTCCACTGGGACTGCTTCTGGCCGTTCTTCGGTGGGATACCCTTGAGGAATCAAGTCAAAATATTGTCGACTGGCAGCTCGGATCCGTTCAGGAGCGCATCTAATTACCTGCCTCTTGTGCACCACCACAAAGTTGCGACCAACCTTACCTAACACAATGGCGGGCCCATGCCAACGCCCATGGTTATTCAGTTGCCCCTGTTCCCACTTCTGGGTTCTCCAGTATGCAACTAGTTGGGCAGGTTCTGGTTCTTTCTGATGGCGCGGCTTGGCAGCTAATGCAAGGCGTAAGGCCTTACTATCCTGAAGCTCTAAGACTGCACGGCGGGCTGCATGTCGGACAGCTACATGTCTAGCCACTTCTTCTTCATACAACGGAGCAGTGGCTGGGACAACTTCCAATGGTTCATGCATGAGGTGCTCTGGTATCTTAGGATTGCGACCAAAGACAAACTGAGCCGGCCATACGCCTGGATCAATTCGTTTTTGCAATGGGCCGTCAACACACATTCTAACCATCATCCTTGGAACCCGGTGAAAACTCATGAATGGTCTTTTCTAACGCCTGGTTAAACGATCCACCATTAACCTCGACTTTGCCCAACTGATAATGGGCATCAGCAGCTGTGACATGAATTGTTGACAGCTCTTGTGGCATAGTCAGAGCATCAGATAAATTCACTCGGTGGGGATCACAAATGTGGCTGTCCAGCCCAACTGATCCATCGCTCCTGCACGGCTTTTCGAAGGTTCTCGGCGGTTGGACGTTCAAACAGGGGTACAACGACTTGGAAACTGCTGGCATAGTCAACAATCTTTTGGTTGACAGACCAGCCTGTGAGATATTTCACATCCATGCCTATGCGCTGATTGAACACGGTGATTCGTTCTGGCTGTCCTGGAAGCGCAGGGCTTGGCTTCGCATTAGCCATGCACTGGGCACATTGCAACTCCCTTGCCAACTCTTGCGCACGCTGAGAAGCACCACCATGTTTCAACAACCTGACTAAGTGTTGATTACCGGGGTGACCCATGTTAATATGCAGCTTTTGCAAACTATCATGGATCTTAGCATCATTTCCTTCATTAAGTTCCCTAACCCTGGCAGCAACTAAACACTCGGTCGGATGATGACATGCAACGGACAGCACGGCCTCGCTTCGCAGACTGGGCACGCTGTCCATGACGGCAGGGACAAACTTGGCAGTGTATTGTCCAACATATCTACTCACACTTCCTACCTCAGGATGGCTTCCGGCAACCGGTTGGTGGACATGATGTTTTGGGTCGTTCTTTCCAGGACACTTGAGACCTAAACCCTTCATGTTAGCATGAGACACCAACAACCGTCTTGACTTACGGATGGGATCACCATGAGGAACTCTGAGACCAAACCGGCACATGTCGCACTCGATCAAGTGCATTTTGCGTATCAAATGTTCAACACGAGGCAATTTCCAGATTGACGACGGCTTTGGATGTTCCAGCAGTGCTCTACCACCAGCATTCAGTTGGGTTTCAATCAGTTCACAACAAAAATTGATGAACAACATGGTGAGGACACGGCGTCTTTCAACCTCCGAAGGGTCCATGTATAGCTGATTTAGATGGAACCAACCACCTGCCCAAGTACATGGAGGACTGCAAACTAACAAATCAGGTGGACTATTGGCTACAATTTCACGCATGGACTTTCGGTGATCAGCTCTTCTGAAATCCCAACCCGTCAACAGATCGGCAGATAGACCAGTCTGGCCACGAACTGCAGTTTGCTGGGCAAATCGTGGGGGTGAAAACACCTCTATGACATTGTACTGGCGGGTTCATCCAACTTCCTGACATGCTGGGCAAGTTGATTGGCTTGCTTCGGCGACCATTGGGTCATCAGCACCTCATCAGAACCTGCTGTACCTGGCAGCGGTGATTGTGCAGGACGGATGAAAAACACTGTCTCTCCTAACCAGTATTTGCCTATCTGGTCGCCTACATGGGCATGTGCATCGGACGGCTTTGTCCACTCATCTTGAAGCTCATGCATGTCAGAATGATCTACCAAATGCCAACGTGTTACACGCTCGGAGGATAGGTCGGCAGGATCGACTGGACAATGGGTATTGCATGGTGTAAAACGCTCAGTACGGGGCCTAACATGGTGTCGGACTATTTCCCCTTTTGCATAATTTGCAACCCAATAACCCTTAGACTTACCCTTTTTACCCACTATGCTTACCTCCGTTGGCGGAGGGGGCACTGCATCAAACAGGACAGGATCGTCGGTGATGCTCTGGGCGGCATACACAGGATCGGCATCAGGCTGATGGGCAGCCACGCACACGGAGTTCTCATTGGGCTCAAAGTTGCAGACCGGGATCATATACTGCCCAGCTGCATTCAGGCTCATGGGGACGCTGGTCTTCCCATTGAACAGCTTCAGTTCATCAGTATGGAAATTCATCTCAGCTTCCAACTTCTTCATTGCAGGCCTCGACAGCAGGAGTGGGGCATCGCCCTGGACCACAGCGGCCGACACAGCTCCACGCTTCTCCGCCAGACAGATGGGCATTGCCACTATCTCTGAAGACTTCTCACAGGCACCATTTCCATACCTGAAAACGTTCTCCTCATGTTGGAGTTGAGGTTGTGGAACTCCGGCTTTTGTCCACAGTTCTCGAAACGACTTCAGAGTATTGGCACCTACGATCGTCTTTCCACACCGAGAATCCAAGACAGCGTATCCAGGAGATGAAATCAACATCACAGGATTGATGTGCACCTCAGGTTTCGGCGCAAACTTGGCTCGCAGCTGTTCCAGTAGGGTCAATGGCTTGTGCCATCCAGCAGCGCAGATGAAGGGCTCCTCAGGAACATTCTGCACACAGCTCGCTCCATGGGCAGTTGAGTTGGAGGCGCTCGAGTGAGTCGGATTTCCACGAGCTCTACATTCACGGGCCCAATGACCCACCTTCTTGCACTTGTGACATCTTGTACGTTTCTTCAGCTCCTCCACTTCAATGTGAAAAGAACGACGTGTGTCGGCTTCCTTGTTGAATTGCCTCGACTGCTTGAGACGAGCCAGCTCCTGACGTTTCTCTTTCCAGCTAACTGCAAAGATGTCGGCCACATCTTTTTCGTCAAAGCATTCGGTGCAGTATCATCTTCTACGTGCTCAGCAAGGAAAAGTTCGATGTCCTGAAACTCTGCGACACCGACGTTGGGGTCTTCATCATCCACAGAACCCATCACCTCGGCCATGGACTTGGTCTCCACTAGGTGTGCTCCAGTCGCCCGTCGCTTAGGCACAGTGAAGTCAGGAAGGCATGACCTCATCCACACAGCCATGGCATCGAACTTCAACTCGCTTTGGGTGCGAGCCAGCACAACTGCTTGCTCTTCCTCGCTCATGCCGCTGCACTGCAGAGATATCCAGCCTCGTGCTTCATCAGGGAAGTTGACTCCTGTTTTGTGGTTGCAACGGTCGAAGCACTCTCTGGCTCGCCCGCACCATTGTCTCACAGATTCTCACTCTGTCGATTTGAGGCTAAAAATCTCTGAGATGTGCTCTCCCATCTCGTCGCTACGATCTTTCTGTGGCCAGCGTTGATCCAGCAGTTTGAAGATGACCAAATCACCTCCTTCGCGCTGGTATTCCTCCTCCTTGAGGTGTTCGACGATCTCTAGCGCCTTACCCTGTAACAGGGTCCGCACAAAGCTGCCACGTGCCTTCGTGGGCAGCTTATCCATCACATTCATCTTGTTGATGGCCCATTGGCGCCAGCGACAATATTCGCGAAAATCGACCTCATCGCCACCAGCAAAGTGCCTCAAAGAAGCACCCGGATCCGTCATCAGGTGGAGGCACCTATTGTCCTAAACAGGTGCTGGAGCTGGCCTATTGCCAGCTCTGCTACCAACGTTGGTAGCCCACCACACTGCAGTCATACCCTGTTGCGCTCTTTTTTTTGCACACTTAGCCTTGAAAGTGCCTGCGGAGCATGTGATCCCGCGCAGACCTCGGATGCATCAATGCGTTAACATATATATATAATTATATATATATATGTGTATAGACCTGTGGATAGATACAGGTCTGCCTTTGGAAGGGAAGGTTTTGCGAGCATATCAGGTGAAGATAGCTGCGAGAGCTCCCTCGAAGCCAAAATCTTGAGTTCACTTCCTCGCCACATCAACATTGTAGGCAGGGCGTACCAACCTGGTCCAGAGGTGGTTTCAAGTTTGCTGTTGCATTTCAACCATATTTTCATGATATTTCATGATGGCTTCCAATAACTGCGATGAAATCGAAGAAGCACCCATTTTCATTCCCAAAATTGGTAAATCACCGACTGGCCACACGCGCCAGGTTTTTACGGGAACTTCTGCACAGTGGAAAGAAACGAGGCGCAGCGATCCAACATGCGACAGCCGTATGCGTCGCTTCTGAGCTTAAGAGTGAAGTTTGGGATGTACACTCTCAGACGACAAATGAGAATCAGAATCTACAGAATGCAGGCTCACAATGGTAATGGTAATGATAATAATCACTGATAACTCAATACAGTTCTAGTGATAGAAATATACATTGATACCTGGATCACCTACGGGTGCTGTTCCGTTGCAATCAAGGGGCACCTGCACACCAGCTTATTCTTTTTATATTATACGTTGGTATAGTAATAATTGCCGTCATTGGAATTACCAGGATTGGGTTGCCATGTTTCGATTGATCACTCTCAGCACATGCGAATTCTTATGATGCTCTGACTCTGACCCTTTCTTCCACTGTCTCAAAGTCGATCCTACTGCAAAATCCACAGGGAACCGAGTTTGGACCATATATGATGTCATATGATGTCATTGATTTAATGGTCTGTTCTTTTGAATTGGCCCACAAGATTCCGGGTTGCCTGGGCACCGCATGGCTTCGTCAGGACTTGGAAGTCCTGCTAGGAAACTTTGCAAGAAGAACGCTGAGCAGAAAGCAACTTGGGCAAAGACACATGGCACTGACGAGGGCTTGCGGGAGCACAATAGGTCGCCGCAGAAACAGAGGAGCAACGGAAGCTTCGATCCGTTTGTTTGAAAACGAGGTACAAGCAAAAATCTCATCGATTACTCGATTACTTTTATTTTCATTCATTTTCATTCATTTTCCACTTCAAAATTATTGGTTTGGATTCCTTTCCGGATTGGTTTCTTGAGACGAAACCATGGGATTTGATGCTTTACCCTGTGAAATCCAAGGCGACAGGCACGTGGGGAGCTCAGTCGGCCAACCCAATAAGCCACCCCCAATTGAGGTCTAGTACCGTATGGTTTAGTAACGACATAATTGGTCACAGCATAGGTCCGGTGAAAACTTGAGAGTAAGGTTCAGTGACCAAAAGTGCAATGGCAAGAAAGGAGGAGCGCTGCCTTCCACATGCTGTGCCATGGAAACGTATAGGGTGCTGTTTGTAGGTGGAACGCATACGCTTGAAATCAGGATGTGTTGTCAACGACTAAGCAACAGGTGCGAAAAGTGTCTTGAGGATACCACGAACCTAAGAAATGGTCTTGACGTAGAGCGAAACATTGGTATTCACTGTGTATCCATACGCCTTGGCTGGGCAATGTTGGTCCATTGCTATAGGAGATGCAACGGATTGCAACTTGGCCAAAGGGGTGGCAAGTGGACCCGAGATGAGATCACACTTGCACCTTGCAGCTTTCAGCGCTGTCAAGTCTGTTGAAGTTGTTGGAATGCAGTGTTTCCAGAGTTTCACACATACGTACAGTGAGTACCCGGATGAGTGCAGTGGGAATCGGATGAAAAGCTGGATGCAGTGCAATTGTTGTGACATAGCACTCCATTTCCTTGAGGCCATGTCAAAATATATCAAAGCCCTGGCCAAGAGACAGTTCGAGCAAGGTTTTCCCTTCAGCAGTGCTCCGAGGCCTCCGAGGTGTCCGCGACCATGCAAGCCTCCGAGCTGGACGTGCTGCAGCCATTGCTTCACAATTTCTCACTGTCTCCTGGCATCTCCTGGCTGGTTCAAGGTATGGCTCCAAACATTACCTCGACCGATTTGAGGTGTGTAAGGTGTAGCCAAGGTGTACGTGTGAAAGGGACAACATGCATGCTACAGCTGCTACAGTGCCTGACATGTGCCGATAAACACTCGCTATTCCAATCGTGCTCAGGTTTGAAAAATGTTCCTTGAGCCTGAAGGAGAGCGGGCAGGGGACTTGAAGGATGGTGACATGGTCGTCATGACGGCCGCCTGGTGGCATTTCGATGTTTAAAGTGCTAGGATGACTGCCCCCTGGCACCAGGATTTGCTGCGTTTTCAGACCTTGACGGAAAGTGAGGCTGGGTAAAAAGGGGTTAGCATGCACACATAAAAACACACATAAAATGATGATGTGTTGTTTGTCTCGAGTGTCCTGCTCATTGTGACAATGGAGAAAAATGGTTTCCTGTGTGTTGCTGCAAATCAATTAGAATCAAGTTCTCCTACTTTCCCATGCTGAATTTCGTGACCTTACTGCGCCAGTTGGCCTGTGCTATGTCTGACGTCTTTCGTGGTTTGGCCTTTGTCCACAAGCACGGGGTGCCTGGGTTGCGTTCAGTTGGGGATGGGGTGGTCCCCAACAGGATCTTGGTGATCTCTTCATAGGAGTCAACCATTCCTTTGTGTGCGTGTTGTGGATGTTGCAGCTGAATCCAATGGAAATTGTCAGTGTTTGTCAGAGACAATCATCATGTACATTTTTATGTACCCTTATCTTGGATTTCGTATTTCACTTCTCAGGAATCCAAATCCCACAAGACTTGCAAGGACTCGATCCATTAGAGACATTTCTTGTGACCCAGTGACTTCTCACCAGAACAGCTTTCAGTGACAGCCTGTGAGGTATTGCACCGCGACCTGACTGATGGCAACTCGCCTGAGCTTAGGAAGACTTTGCCTCCGAAACGCAATGGCGTAATGATTTTGTGGGCTAGTTCTGTGGGATGATCATGGCGGGTGTGGCATGATGGCATGGATCAAAATTATCACCAAATGGATGGTTTCAAGATGTTTCAAGAGCAATGACAAGCCATTTGTAGGCCCCTACCCCAAAGGCCTGATCCATTGTCAAGGCAACCTGCTTATTGCGGAGGGCGGCCTTCGTGTTGTCCTCGCTGACTTCGATTTGTCAGTGGAAACCCAAGGCCACGTTGCCAAGTGCCGGTTGGTTCAGCTGTGTATTAGTCTTCATTTTATGGCTGATAAATTGGGAAAATAATGGTCGACCGTTGTATTGTGGGCTAGAATATTTCTCGGCAGATCAATCAATTGTGCATTTCTGTCATTCATCAAGCATCAAAGCCTTCGAAGATATATATCTGGAACTCGTCAAACTTGCAAGTCTGAGCTGCCGCTGTGCAGGATCTAGCCAAGTGCCATGGACGTGCGGCACACCAGGCTTGGCCATACTGGCAACTGAACAATGGGATTTCCACGACACATGGTTGATGGGTCCCATCTCATGTGTGAATTCTGGAAGGCTTCATGGCTCCGGAGGTTCTCAAGAATGGCAGAGGCAGGGAATATGCAGCCCAGCTGCGATGCGTGGCTACATCTAATGATGACATCTAGAGTCTCTTCACATCACTGGAGCTCTGTAGGCTGCGCTAAAAGCGACATTTTTGGCGCTGGCGTGATCGCGTTTTCAGCTGCATGTGGCAAGCATCCGTTTTGGCGAGAAGACATACAAGACGTACAGGAGATTCTCCGCCGTGTCAACTCATTCTTTTGCCTACAAACATCCACAAACGTGTGCCAACATGTATACTGTATACTGTATTGATTTGGTCGACTGACTTTAGTGGACATACAAAACATGCAGCCACTGCTCAAAGCAGGTCGTCGCTCACACATTCGATGTTTAGACGTCTCGATGTCTCGATGTCGCAATGGTGAATTCTGATGAATTCTGACGGTAGGACGCAGCAAGGGCAACTCTTCATGACGAGCCAGACTTTTGGGGCGGGCGGCTTGCCTGCAATGGATGCACCAAGAAAAGCCCGACTCCTGCAAGACTGCCTCTGAATCTACGAGGCGGACAGAATTAGGTGAAGTACATTCGCCATTTATTACTTGTATTATCTGGTACTGTACTGTACAAAGTTCCATCCTATTTTATAGAAAAGTGGCCAATGCTAGAAGCCTTGTTCAAGTGTCCCAACAAGTGGCTACAAGGTGGCAAAAGGTGAGTTTTTTTTGGGCTAGCATATTATACATACACACATATGTAATCATATGTATGTATGATATAATTACGCAAACAATCACCGTACAAATGCACACAGGGGATACTATTGTTTTTTCCTACCACGACTCAGGATTTGGACAGAGCTTTCAACGCCTTGCTAGAAAGCTAAACCATGGTATTTGAGATGCCTGTGAGAAATTGGCACAGAACTTCCCGCTGGAATCCCTTGCATCAATTCTTTTTGATCGCTGCCACAAGGGCAGGAAGCTAAAACAGTATGGTTTCGCGAGATTTCAGGAGTTTCTTTTCTTTTTTGGAGCCCGAACCCAACACGTGTTATTGCAACATGTACAAGCACCCGGTTTTCAGGCCTTTCATTTGCTGAAATGATAGTTCTTCAGATGCTCCTTTTGAATACACGAGCAATCTCCCAAGGCACGTGCTTCGGCGCAGCTCCAAATGTTTCTTGCCAGGATTTTTAAGAAATTTGCGTTCCTTCAAATCTTGGACGCTGTTGCAACGCCTTACATTAATGGTTAAGTTGGAGAATCTTGCAGCCCCTGGAAACAAGATGTTTTGGCGCAGCGAGCCCATTCCTTGAGCTGGCCCGAGGTCTCGGTTTCGTCGAGCAGCTGTTGCAAAAACAGGCACATAATCTGTGTGCGGAGGAAAACTAGTGATAGCCCTGGAACGCTGTTGGACACTTTTCTTCCCATTGTAGATTTGATACATTGAGAGCTGGGACAAAGTAAGCTAGGGGCAAAGGTTCTCGCACACACCTGCCCCTTGACCTCATCCTTGTAGATAGGCTGCAAAATTCTTGCATCGCACAGTGGATCTTGATCTCGACGTTGGCAATGGCCGAACATCCGAAGTACTCCAGCACCAGAGACTGATGAGACTTTTGCCCCTAGGTGGATGATCGCCCCACTGCCAAGCAAGCTCTTTGTGATCCATGGCTCCTAAGTGGAGCTGCATCTTCCAATCTTTGTGCTGCAATGGAGAGGCCTCCTGCTTGCACCTGAGGTGTCAGCTTCGTACAAAATGCAGCTTGATTTCCTAGAACTAGTACTGAATGAAGATTTTGCGCTAAGCCCCCCTGTTTGCTGGTAAAAATGATGTTCTTTTGCATTTTTTTTCCCGTCAGCCTTTTCATTGAACCCCAGAGGTGAGGTAGCTACATATGTAGCTACTATAAAATCGGTAACCATATTCATATATATATATACACATACATATATATATATATATATACACACATACATACATATATATATACAGTAACCTGTGTGTTGGCTCTGGGTAATCAAGCTTTCGCAATTTCTCTGGTGTCCTCCATGAGATCCCCCAAGATAGCACTCTCTAACAAAGCCATCAGGTACAACAAAGTTCGGTCTGAAGAGGACATGGAGGTCAGACAACCTGCCGCCAGCAGCACAGGTAGAGCCTGTTAGAGCGGTATAGCTCGGTATAGCCCGGTATAGCCTCCAAGACCTCCCAGTCACCTCCCACCATTTGGGATCCTAAGCCTGGTTCCAGGAGGAGCAAGAGGAGATTCCAAGGACACGCAGTCACTTGTTGGAGAAGATTGTTGATTGGGCACTGCAGTCCTAAATTCTCGGTTGTAGATTCTCCAGACAAATCCAATGTGGTTGAAAAGGACATAATGACATCATGTACTGTACATGCCAATGGAGCCCAGTGAACAAGATTCCGTCCGACTTCGGAGCATTTTCAATGAAACATGTTAAGAATTGGCAAAGGTTTTGCAGAGGTACCCACCCTTTGCTTATTAATCCATTCTTATCATCCGCTTATTAATCCATTCTTATCATCCGTCAGGTTGCAGGTGTTCCTGCAATGTTATTTAAAGATTTTGCCAACTCACTCAGATAGTGCAAGACAGCAGTGTGTCTTGTCACCAAGGTATCTTTCGCCGTGCAGTTCACGCTTTGCTTTCCTCTACAAGAACATCTGAAACAAAGCCGAGCAAGGACAGTGCTGGGAAACAGAGAGCACTGTGCAACCTTGAGCAATGCATGGTTCCAAGGGCGCCAAAGTAACTCTGAATTCTACCACTGATCACTAAGCACTGCTTAAGCACACTAAGCAATTAACATGTCCAGATTGCTTCAGAATTGCCAGGACTCCGTCCAGTCTGGCCGGTCCGTCCGGTCCGTCCGGTCCGCCGGAAGCTTCTGGTGGGAGCCCAAGAAGCTGCTGTGGGTTTGGAGTTAGGCGTGTAAAGATGTGTAAAGTGCATATGCCAACTCAGGACGAGCTTGGTACATGCGAGTCATGTTGTTTTCTTGGAGCAGACCTGGCTTGAGTATGTTTCAGTACTTGATGATTTTTTGGTGGCCCAGAATCCTCGAATACCATATGGCGTATATGGTTGGCTCTCTATTGCCGTCGCTTTGGTTCCAGAGATTTTGTTCTGAGAGTGGAGACTTCATACATTTTCACATTGTTTTCACTACTTTTGACCATTCTTGACTGATCATATTTAGATCATGACTAAGCCACTAAGCAGACATTGCCACAGGAAGCTGTGGAGGAAGCGAGGTGATGTGAAGTTCTCCCAGGCAGCTTCTACACCGACGTTTGAGTTTTCTTTTATCCACCCATCAAAGCCTGCAGTCTCAGAATGTCTCAGATAGTCTCAATGGTCTACTTAGTCTACTTGACTGCTTTAGTCAGCTGTGTGCCTAGAAAGTGAGAAGCTAGCAGTTTTGTGAATGACAGCCCACGGGGTTTACCAAGATCTGTGTGGTCCCTTCTTGTCCCGCCAGATCTCTCCAGCATAGTGTCTGAAGTGGCGATGCGTGTGATGGAGAGATGATTGACGATTGGAGTGACCATGCTTGCAGGGGATTCAAAGATCTGGGTGAAACATAATGACCTCACTGTGACGTCACTTTAATGATGATTGGCACGGGGAATCATCCCCAAATGGTTTTATTTGCAAGCCTCCGGCTATTCTGCCAGCCTCTGGCCTAGTGACCTAATGGATGTGGGCCAAGCGAAGCCTGTAGAATAATAAGACATCTTGTGCTTGTTGACGTAAGGGCTTCTTGGTGTAAACGCTAGTTTGTGCAAAAGCTGGTTGGCACAAGAACTAAATCTGGGTTGTCCAAGAGCTAGTTTATGTAAAAGCTAGTTGGCGCAAAAGCTGGTTGGCGTACAAGTTGGTTTCTGTAACAGTTATTTTGTACAAACACCGTATCGTGTAAGAGCTACTGTAGTCCGTGTAGAAGATAGTTTGCGCAAAAGCTGGTTGGTGTAAATCTAGTTTGTGTGACAGCTAGCTTGTGTAAAAGGTATAGTAAGAACCCCATTATAGAAGAGATTCATCTACCATTGTATACCCCCGCTTCTATTTGGTTGGTTTTTTGAAAGCCTATTTCGGTAGAACCCAATAGAAGATAATAGGTAAAGATAGTTACAATTTTGGGAACTGCTATTTGATCGGTCAAGTTTGACTCCCTACTTCATTTGGGGTCGGGTGTTATTTGCAGTCAGCACCAAATAGCAGATATTGGGTTCAGGGTGTATAGACCCCATTTTTGCCTTTGACATTGGTGGAAACACCTGTGTGCTGCACGCCGGTCGTCGGTTTATACAAGAATATATTCTATTTGATAGTAGCTTCTGTCATGGACTCTTTTGAACCCACCAAATGGAAGATATTCCATAGCATCAATTTTATGATTGATACCCCAGAGAGAGTAATTGTTGAAGTTAGTGCGTGTAAAAACTAGATTGTGCAAAAGCTAGTTTGTATAGGTATAGTTGGTGTGAGCAGAGAGTGTGTGCAAAGGCTAGTTTGTGTAAAAGCTAGCTTGTGCAAACGAATGTTTGTGCAAAAACTGGTTGGTGTTACACCTTGACCGCGTGGCAAATTGATGTAAAATTGGTTGGCGCAAAGCCTGTGTGTTGTAGCTCGCTTTTGCCTTGAGCACGCAGCAAAACATTGCGAAAACGTGGAAAAGTACAGCATCCTAGGGGCTGGCCGGAGCAACAACAGACAAGACGGAGATGGGACAAAGCTGAAGAAGGAACAGGAGGAAGCGGAGGACGAGGAGGAAGATGAGAAAAGGAGGAAGAGGAGCAAGAGGAGGAAAACGAGGAAGAGGAGACAAAGGAGGAAGAGGAAGAGACGTACATGTTTACCTACATTGAAAATGGAAATACGAAACCCTTCCACAACTCCAAGGCGGTCAAACGTCGGGGTGTTGCAGCGAACAATTCCAAGCTAGGATATCTTGGTAACACAAACAAAAGCATTGTCTAAAATCTAAAACAATCTAGAGCCGGGTGGGACTGAACCGAAGGTGTGCCAAGCCACAGCAACGCAAACAAAACATAAATCTGCACAGGAAGCTAAAACTGAAGCAAAGCTACTACAAGGATTTGTTGCTTTTGGACGTCCACAAAGCACGCCGGCAGGCCAGCGGACTTCAGCCATTCTCAGGACTAAATTATATAGTGAATTGGTAGTTTTTTCAGCCAGATAAATCTTCCATTCCATTTCCTTGTATTTATTTCCACACTGCGTACAAAAACCTGGGGAGTCTACGTTTTCGTCCTATGTGAAGCATGATAGAAACATACACGAACAAAGTCCACCCTGAGATGTTTGACCATCCGTGTCTTTCTTTCTGTACACTCATTTGAGATCAATGTGCATTTTGTTGTTGACGGTGTTCAAGACAGCATTGCAGAGTTTAACCTGTGTCTCTGAAGTCACTCGAATCATCTGTGTAGCTGTCATCCTGGGGAGAGTGTGGAGAAACTTCATCACTCACTTTGATCATTTAAGTTTTTTTTAAAAGTCTCATGGCCCTTTGCTGTGTTCTTCCTTGCACATGTGAGCGCAACAGTATCCAAATTGTTCTAGAATTTGCTGCCCAGCTTTTGGTGTACCTGGTGTACCTCAAGGCACAGGAGGGCAGGGATCCAGATCATGATTGAGATCATGATCGGGTGCCTGAAATGTTCTTCATGTTAAAAGATTTAAAAGCACCAGCAGCCCGCAGCAGCCCATACCTACTATTGGCCTGAAGAAGTGATAGTACTAATTAGTACTATATAGTACTCGCCTAGTCAGTTGATGCGACATGTCGTTTTGCACACGATTGGCCGCTGCTTCTTGCGCAGATGCTTTGTTGAGAAACTCACTTGATTGTGAGGATAGTTATTCTCCAAGAAATAGGCGCTCTTCTCTCTCCCACACTGTTCAGGGAAGAGCGGCCACTTTTCCAGCAGTCAACAAATAGAGAACGGTCGGCTGCTGTACCCAGCTCTTCAAAGACTTTATGCAGTGGGACCAGATGCCAAGCGTTTATTGAAGGGTCTGAGTCTGAAGGGTTGGGTACGACAAGCAAATTGTTTGCCTCTCATCGCAAAGACTTGCGATTGAGGACGTTTAGCACGTCTTTTAGAACGTGAGTTCAGCAACGGGTGTGGCCGAGCACCGACACTCTCCGTTCAGACGTTCTATGCCCGATGCATGGATGTCTTGGATACCAGCCCTATTTTGAGATGAGTCATATCAGAGAATGTGCGGGTTAATGCATGATCATCTTGTGGAACAGCATATCGCACATGCATAGTTTTGCCCCCTGTTTCCATAGAGAAATACTGAGCTTTGTATGCAGAAACTTTCCGATGAAGTTCTACTAAGACTGTTTCTTTTTGTTATTCACAGCATGATGCAGTCTGTTCACAGCATACTCAAATCTTCAGTGAGAAACGCCTTGACCACTCAGCAGTCTGTGATCATTGTTATGAAGTGTGATGGTAAAGATGAACATACTGGCGCTGATATGATAATTTCATATAATTTCCTTGATCATTCTGCACGACAGTCTTTCTGTTTGAACATGTCCTGAAACATAGCAGTACCATGCAGTACTTCAGACCTGTACTGGCGGAGGTCGCAGTGCCAAGACGTCTCGGCTGTGCCAATGGTGTTTGGATCCTGCCTGGCAGTCAGCCGTTTGGGTCCTTGCCACGCACGCTGCCATGCTGAAGCTTTACCTGACTATAAGATACTATAAGATGCTATAAGATACTATAAGATACTATAAGATACTATAAGATACTATAACATACTACTTATTAAAAGATACTATAAGATACTATAAAAACATGATAGGATATTACAAGATACTAGACTATAAGATGAAAGATACTCTAAGATATATATATATGAGTCATAAGACTTTCCAGATTGACACCTTTAAAACTTTAAGAAACTTCTGACTTCTTAGTACTTTCTTAGTACTTTCTTAGTACTTCAAATGTAGAAGGCATGGCTTTCTCTTGTGTGTTTAGGACTTGAGGAGATGAGGACACAGAACAGCACGATGGCACGATGCTACCGTTTTCCGAAAGCTTTTTGTGCCCACCATTCCGTCTCTGAAAAGCTTTGGCACGGCAGGCCTTATCTGAAAGGCCGCAGCTTGCTCGGTATGGAATAGGGTCCCAGTTGCTTCTACGTTTCCTTTGCACTTCATAGAAGCATCTTGAACAACTGGGATATGTGCCTTCACGTGTACGTAGAACCCGTCACTCTTGCAGCCCTTGGCTGTGCTGCCATTCTGAAGTGCAGTAGCGGAGGGCTAAAGCGTTTGGTAGCCAGCCCTGAACCATCTACACCTCTGGCTGGAGAACTTCCAACTCCACCCTTTGGGATAAGATAGTCCACCATGTCTCATCTGGAACATCAGACTGACAAAGGTGTTGACTAGGGACTATTAAATTCTAGTTTGGATTGTATGATTTCTGGCAGTCGCTTCCGTTGGTTTATGATGGAATTGAATTTCGTTCAGAAAAGAATTGGCTATTGCACGCGAGGAAGTTCTGTGAGCTGTGGTGGCTGGCACCAAGTGCAGGATATCTCTGAAAGGCAAGCTTGTTTTCCAGAATCTGTGGTTTCCTATAGATTTTCCCAAAAACCTTAGAAATTGTTGTTCGATTGGTGAAGCCTGCTAGTTGGCTTCAGCACCTTTACGCTTAGTGCCTTGCAGGGAATCCTGAATTCTTTGTTCGCCTGGTTTTATCACGACCTGGTTGGGAAGTTTTATGGTCGATGCCTCCGAACGGTGGCAGATTGCTGCTACCAGCCAAGAAGGTGCGGTCCCTCCAGCAATCTTCTTCCATGAGCAATGAAGTCCAAGACTGCGCTCAACCCCTCCAACAATCTCCAATATCAACCACACAGACTAATTGATGGACCAAGTTGCGATGTGGCGATGCTTTGGCTGCGAGTTGGCCAACTGTCCAATCCGTTGCAGATTTCGTTAGGAGTTTTGGAAGTGGAGCGTTTGGACTACAGGTCCATGGATCTTGTGGTTGCGCGAGGGCCGCACACAATGACTTGGTGCAGCTTTCAGACAAATCGCTGACCCACAGCGAACGTTTGAAGAGGGATGAAAGGCTTGGGATCAGTGGAATGGGCCACCAATCTCGTTTCCTTGAATTGAATGCCTTGGAGTCCCATGGAAGCCAAATCATTGATGAGTCACGGTGGATCAAAGTCTCAACAATCTCCAATATCTGATAACATCTGTAACATCTGGTATTGTCTTGAGAGTATCCTGAAAAAATCCAATGATTGATAATCATCTTCCTATTGCAATGGCCAAATCATGGGTGAATTCCTAATTTTTGGGCAAACCCAACGGGTGATTTTGGTGTCGAGAACATAATTGGACAGCCATGACCATTGCCAGGTTGCTGTGGGACATGGCGGCCGTGGCGCCCACACCGGTTTGAAGTCAAAGTCAAGGCCTTGGGATTGATAAACCATTGCATTTTGGGCACCTTCTTTTTGGACAGACCCATTTTCGAGATCTGGTTTTGCACTCAACAGCTACTGTGACCACCATCTTTTTTCTCTATCCGGACAGAATGAGCCAAGTTAGGATAGTTAGGCAGGTTGCTCATGACGCATGCTGCCTCCAATTTTTGTGTGCTCCAGCTATCAATGCAGGATCGACGGAGGTAATTGTTCAGACCACTGTCTCTGAGCTTGCACATTCCGTTGGTTTGGCTCAACAGCGAATCAAAGGTCAGGACTGCTGGCTCCTATCAGGGACAGGTTCCATCCCAAATCCCATTCAAGAAGAGCTCATGTGGCCAGCTTTTTGACGCAGTTTCGACAGCATCATTTCATCCCTCCGGGATCTTGAAACTTTGGTGACAGCTTTCTGAACCGCACCACCCTCAATATGCTTCAATCTTCACCCAGGGATTGTAGCACTGCTCAATTCATGGCGCCATGGGCCGAAAAGCCAACAATCTGCCAGCGAGGCTGGTGATGCCCAGTTCAGCAAATAATGCCAATAATGCAGTAAATTCAGGTAGATACCATATCATGTATATATATATACATATATATATATATCTCCATATATGATCATATATGCCTTGGACACTTACGGATGATAGACCTTACAGGTTGCACAATTCATTTTGATCTCTCAGCTTTGCACACTGGTTAATGGCAACGCTGTATTTTTGCATCAGGAGACATTACCTATACTACACATGCAACATGAACGCATGAAACTTCATGAAACTTTACAGTAAGCAGGTGGGGGTTCCAAATCGTCTGGCAATGGTGTC
>CAMXCT020000098.1:247500-304839 GCA_947184155.2 Cladocopium goreaui
TTGATTCACATGTTCTTGATATTGTGTTTGATTGCTGAAAGAATGGCTGCTAGTTCAATATGTCATCGTGCAGGCCGACCTGAAACGAGATGATACCCTGTATTTTGGCGAGGACTTGGACACTGACTGCTGGTTTTCTTGATCAATCTGCCATCCTCGGTGTGCCATTGGCACACCAAGATGTGAGGACCGGGCTCAGGAAGGAAACGATGGCCCTGGTCTCAGTGGAAGTACAAGTCATTCCAAGTTGATCTCGATGCCTGCGATGCGCTGTTCAACCAAAGGTGAGGAGAAAGGCCCTTTGCCGAAAGCATCAGCCATCGAGGTGGATTTGAAGGAATAGATGAAGAGAGATGTTTCTCATTACCAGGAGCTGACATCTAGATTCAAAGCCTGTGTGAGTTGTGCAATTAAGTTGAACAAGAAAGCTGATGAAAGCCCTAGAATGAAGATGAGCAGAGATGGTTTGACGTTGATTTTTCACATCAACGCTACTCTTGTATATTTCACTGACCTTCACTATAGTTCGGAATCACAGCTACCTTCATGACTGCTTGGATGGGCCATTCTTCCAACTGACGTCCAGCTGTGCACGAACCAGTTGTCTCCTGGTATGCTGGTGCGAATTGCTGGCCTCAAAAACATGACCACGCTGCCGCTCAGTTGCGCTGGAAAACATCACCTGTGTGTTTTGAGTCTAGGAAGGAGGCGCCCCTTTTACACATGAATCAAGTCAATCAAGTCAATCAAGTCAATCAAGTCAATGAAGTCCATATTCAGAGAACCCGTGGGAAACTTTGTGAAAATTACAGTGCCGACCGTGCCCAAGGAATGGCGAGACGTGCACCTTACAGTCCTGGAATGCTACCTGGCTCCAACTCCCACAGGATCATGTGGAATTCGCGTTGTCAAATGTTTTCATTGTGCAAATGAGGCACTACTTTGTTTGAACAACCTGTGACTCTGTGACTGATAACCTTTCCCTTGAGAAATCTTTGCGTGAATTTGTCTTTCCTCGCCATTTTTCTGTTTTCGGCCGAAAAGCGGCATCCACGAAATTCAGGTTGCGGCTGAACGTTGGTCTGTGCGTATTGAGGGCAATGACAAGCTCCTCAAGAAGGAGAATTTGGAAGTCAAGGTGAGATGTCATGGAATTAGACAAAATTTGACAATGGGTTCCCTCCTGCCTTCAATGATTGCAGCGAAGGCTAGTCAAAGTCTGTATCGTCATTCATGGCACTGAAGCTGCCAAGCTGTCGAAGTTGAGCTAAACTTTGCCGTGCATCGGCTACTGCAGGCCTTGCTGCGTCCCCACACTCCTGTGCGACTGATTGGTCTTCGAATGCAGGAGCTGAAACCTTCTGAGACCTTGGCAAATTACACGGGCTGGTGCTGGTTGAGGTTGGAAGCAGCGTGCATTGCAGCATTGCACTTGCGCCCATAGAAACTCATGGTAGATCACTTTAGTCTTTGGTGGCAATCTTTTTAGACATATTGAGCGGGTCCCCACATGCGCGAGCTTTTCACAAGCTTCGGAAAAACTCATATTCGCGCACGCTTCGCGCAGGCTCAAAATTAAATAGATACAGCAATAAATTAGGATGAACCAATGGTGCAATCACACAGCATGATGAGGTGACATAAGTAGCAACTTCAGAGCGCCATTTTTCGACTTTGAAACTTCTGTACCGCCGTGCTCGGCTACAATGTTGCCTGCTGCTTTGTTTTCCCGCTAAAGTGACATGCGCCATTCGCGTCAAAAATTCATCGGAAACAGCTCAGAAACAATGAAATGCATTTTGATTTTAGACTTCATGTTGGCACTAGTGTTAGCTCAAGCACGGAAGGACACAGAACCCATGTCAGTGCACATTCCGACATGTCTCCTCGTGCGATGCAACGGAAAATCATCAAAGAATTAGAATCCACAGTTTACGCCCTCGATCGTCGCAAGCTCGTGCAAACGCATGTTAGAAAAATGTGTGCGCAGGCACCCCCTCAGGCCGAGCAAGGTTTGCGCAAGCTTTCGCGCATTACAGAAGCACACATAATTTCCATTTGTTTTTAAGCAGAGGCTTCGAACACCGCTCATTTAAACTTCAAGGTCTGGATGGATGCCGCTTCTCCATGTCCATAGATTCCATAGCCATAGTGGCAACAATTGCGAAGCATGTTTGATCATGTTCTCCTCGCATGGGTTTGTTCGATTGCTATCGATTGCTCAGCAGGAACTGAATGGCAAGAACGGCCTTTGCAGGCTGGCAGCTTCTGTGGTGCTGTGCTAGCCCAAAACACCAAATCTGAGTCCTCTTGGCGCAGGGAGTGGAAGGCTGAGAAAAGCCGCTGGCTTGCAACTTGGCTCCGAATTTATGATTCCCAGTGCCGTGGACCCATTCGGTGGTGTGCTGCCAACGAAGACCATGTTTCTTGACTGTAGGGATATGTGTACTTATTTGTTTCTATCAAAACTCGACACATATAATATACATATTTGATCTGGCTGCCTCTGAACAGACTAGAGCCGGGTTCCACCAGTTTCACAAATTGAAGAGAACAGCAGAAATTGGTTTGTATGATGATCAAATCCCGCAATCAACTCAATACTGCTCTGATGATGGCCGTTTTTTGAGTTATGTCACAATTCGAACCAACCCCTTTTTAATCATACGCGTTCCCACGCTTGGTTGAACTAGTCGCAAACTCGGCATGAAAAGCGCTCTGACCTCAACAACTTGGCAAAAATCACCATGAAATGTTTGATGAGAGGTAGCAGTTGAAGGACATGGGGACGTATTGATGAAAGCGGAGAACCTGGAGGCCCATGCGTGGCGCAGTATTTGAGTGTGATACCTCGAAATGAAAATCAGAGCATAGCGCATGACTGGTGATAGCATGACTGTGATCTGAAGAACATCCCATGGCACTGGACCTCACATGTTGAGATCTTTTGAGTCGGGGAACTGCCCAGGGCCTTCCCGAACAGGTAAACTTGAGAGAGATGTTGGAACTTAATAGAACTTACTTCAATCGTGACACTGGCACACCCCAGGGCAGTTGCTTGATTCACAGATTGACTGTTCGTCATGGCATATATGGACATCTTCGCAACGTGCTTACAGCAGTGCTTACATTTGTTCAAGTGGTTTTTCGCCGGGTGAGCTGAAATTGATAGGTGCTACTGAAACCGGGTTTGCAGCTTGGCAGCAACTGGACTTGATCCGCAGCACCCAAGGAATCCCAAGGATTTGTTCCACTTGGAGAAGCATCAAAACGGTAGTGATGCTAGTGGAGATGTATGATAGCTGATAGATGCTGATAGCTGGTTTTAATAAGTTTTAAGTTTTAATCATGTTCACTGTAGCAACGAGGATACAAATCCGTCCTGAAAATGCCAACAAAGATATAGACACCTGAGGCAGGTTCAACTCTGTGGACTTCAAACATCCGAGCTCAATGGAGCTGAGGTGCTGATGGCAAGCTTCAATGAATAGAGGATCCAACAAAACATACAAAACATTACAAAACAATTGGATCTGGGATAATATGGCAATGTTTATCATGTTTGGGCTTGTCCAATTTCTGGTAACCATGCAACACACGGGAAGCGGGTGTTAAATCTCCAGTGGCGAATTTCGACCTGCTTCAACCTTTAATTGAGCACAACTTTTATAGTGTAAACTGAAGGGTTTGAAGATTCTCCCCCAGCCAAATGAGAGGCCGTGTGCTTCTCAGCTGCACATCAGCCTGGGCGCACTGCGTGGCTTTCCACAAGTTTCCTCTGAGCAGATTAATGGGTTGTCGGGGTCGACAAACATTTTTCCAATAGCTATTCCGTTTTTCCCCTTTTTTTGGGTAAAGCGAGTAATCATCTAAGTAATCTACTTTTGATTGAGGGAACTGAGGGAACTGGATGAAGAAAGGATAGAAAGGATGGGACTCAACCAAGGCCCCCACCCAACTGAGGCCTCGCACCGTTGCAAGGGCGTTGGCGTGTTCGCCTGGAAGGAGGGGCTGAAAAGGTGCCGTCCGAGGCTTTCTCAATGGAGTTCTTGTGACTGAAACTGTCAGTTGCTTGGAGGCTCTGCGCCCTGAGAATCTGGCGGTCCTCAGTCAGGACAGGGCTAATGTTAAGATATTATCATCACATCCACAAACATTGCGATCATTGCGACCCACTGCATTCGTTTTTTGGGAATGATCCCATGCAGGGAAAGCTGCGAAGTGTGAAGTTCTTCAGGAAGCAACTTTTTGTCCAGCTGTCACGCAACACGTGGAGGCTCCGGGAGGGGAAGTGGATTGTTAAAGTGCACGGAATATTTGAAGGGTGGTAGAGAGGTAGGATGTGGGAGGTCTCCTTGTGATATGAGTGCTACCTCACTGGGATCCCATCATGTGGGAATGACTCAAAAGGATTGCCCCCGAAGCTTCAATGGTTTCAGAATAGCCAAAACATGCTGGCTAAAACATCACATTTCCCAGGGTTTTGATGGGTTTTGTTTGGTTGTTTTTTCCTGTATCATTGGACCTTTTGATCCCATTTGTGGTGGTTGTTTCTTCCCATTTTCATCAGGTCTTGGAGGCGGAGGAAAAACCCTCAAGGCCTCAAGAGGGGATTGACAGTAGCTAGGATTGTCTGTGGGTAGTAGGTTATGGTATTTGGATGTATTTGGTCAATCAGTTTGAACAGGCAAATGCTACTGGTTCAGTTGGCAAGCCCACCGCCACCACTTGGACTTTTTGTATTTCTTGAGAGTCGTGAGAGCCGAATTTCCCGTGCGGTGCATCGGCTTTTTGTTTAGGCTGCTGCGCATCCTGAGGCCTCCATGTTTTCATCACCAGCTTTTGCTTTTCAATTTCTGCCCGCAGAACTTTGCATCGTGCCATATTGTGCCTGCTGTGCCTAGGGATGTACAGGAAGCAGAGCGGAAGGGCTTGGTCCAGCGATCCTTGACGTGACGCGGCCGCAGACGCGTTTTGTGAAATGGTATCACACGGCTTTGTTGTTGCTGTAATCCAATAGAAATGATTTCGAGAGCTGTTTTTGGGGTTAATTGTCTACGCTGATCCACAACATGTCTTCGAAATGATCGGTCCCAGATGGACAATGTGTTTGTTCGAGAGCTGTGTTTGGGCTTTTCCTCGGCTGGCAGAGGTTGGTTTTCTGCTTGGAAGCTTCCATTGCTCCGGTTTCTCTTGCCCTTGGGCAGCGACAGGTGGCCGCTCAGAGCACATCAGTCGGGAGGGGGGCTAGGGGCCTTCCAAAGGAAGAAATGGGATTCACCACTTTGCTCTGCTTGAGCAACTCATTTTTCCAGGCTTGTTCGTTCACATTATAGTGAGTAATAGTGAGTATTCTTTTGTTCGCACCGGTCACAGCCTTGAGGCTTGTCTCAAGCTCACAGCTTCCAACCAACAGGAGACTGATGGTGTATGGCACTGTGCGGTAGAAGTGAAAGTCTCAGAAGGACTTGGATTTAATGCAGCTCCCTTTCATCTACTCATTGTTTGGGTGTACCATGTTCAGATGCCTTGCTGCGAGTTGTGGGATTGCCTCACGTTTCCAAAAGAACGAAGTTCGCAAAATGGGAGAAAAGGCAGTGAGAAGACATAGCCATTTCGGCACCTTCCCGAGCTGTCCACACTTATAAATCTGGTACCAGAGATCTGATCTAAAGCAGAGAAGAAACGACTTGGCAGGAGCGCCTCAAGGGGTTTCATCTTGATGGAAAGCGAGTACTGCTTTGCACGGATGAAGCCCTTTCGGCATATGGTGCAAGTTCTATTCCAGAGGCCACTGCTCACAGCTGACCTGCCGAATGTCCAAATGTCTAAATCAAGTCAGTCAAACTGACCAAGTCATACCAAGTCTGCCTTGATTCCTGCTTGAGTCTCAGCTGCTTTTAGGTGGCCCGAGCAGCACCGACCTGAGTTTCTCAAGGCTATGAGACTTTTGATCCATGATGAGGTACCTGGAATCACCCAGATCTGGAGATGAGGTGAGCTATGATCTTCCAGATCTCCAATGTCATCGGAAACGGCTGGTCGTGGCCTGAGAAAGCCAGCTGTTAAAGGCAGGAAGACAGTTTGCTTAGTAGAACAGGTTGGAGCAGCTCTTTGCTCTTAAGATTTCGTAAGTCTTAAGATAGTGGAATACCTTGATGGAAGATAGGCACACAAACATAAAACATCATTAATGCTTTTGCCAGATTGATTCATGGCACCCATGAGGAGCGACTCAACAAGTCTGGCGAGGACTGCTGGTGTTGCGTGTACCCCGCGAACATGCTAAGCTCATACACTATTACTGTACCTACCTGGGACCTATAATGTCAGATTGTTGTCATCTAAAATAGTGGGCTGGAAAAAATGTGGTCCACTGATGTCCAGAGTCCAGTTCGTTTTGAGCTCCAACGTTTTGAACTTGGCTGCAGGAGCCGGGTGGATGCTATCATGCCTTCGTCACAGACCAGGCCGCTCCAACATCCTTGGACAGATTCCCACAATCAGTGCATTACCAGGTAGTTCTCTTTTGTATTGGCTGCCTCAATTGTGCCATATCATCTCACATCCATGGCAAGGCCATTTCATCAATTTTTGGCCACTGAGGTGCCAGCAGAGGTTTGCAGAGGTCTTTGCGAGATGTTGCAGGCGGCAAGGATTCCCATCCATCCACGGCTGAAGGAGACATGTGGGGGTTATGTGCTGAGCCATGAAATCTGGAAGGCAAAACCCGAAGGCCCGAAGGCCGAATGCTGAAGCCTTGTGACATAGTGTGCCACTGGGTGAAGGAATTGGATGAGATTCATGCCTGCAGACTTCTCATTTGCCAACTTCCTGCATTACCTTGTGTGCTATGCCACATCTTTGAGAATCTGATGTTTCTAAGTGTTTGTGAGGTTCGGTGGGTAGATTGCTCTCCATCATAACCCATGAGTTCTATTCCCTGGGCAAACATTTGCTTCCAGGAGCTATCCACACGGGAGGCGCTTTCCGTGCCAAACTGTTGGAAGTTTGAGCCAGCAACGTGAGATTCCTGCGGATTTCTGGTGATGCATGAAAGATATCATATTCTTGAAGTTGGTTTTTATATGCGACTGGTTTCAAGTACACTGAGACTTTGAAGAGTGCGGCTTTCCAATGGTCGATGCACCTTGTAGGACTTGCCACTATGCTTCTCACCTTTCAAAATCACAGCATGAGGACCATGGACAAAGATGGAGCAGACGGGCACAGTCAAACACCAACAGCTTCACCAGCTCATCCAGCAGACATGACGGATGTTCGAAGGATGTACAGATAACAGTGCGCTCGAAAGACTTAGTTCGCTCTCTGGGCGGCCAATGCCCTTCTCGATTCGTGCCGTTTCTCTCGCTGCCCATGCGCATTTTAGTCATCGGTCCTGTCCTTGGTGAAACTGCATCCCATTTGAGAAGCAACCAGAAGATTCATGCAATTGTCATGGGTTTTGCCGGAAATCTTGACATCAGGAAGTGTAATGAATGAATCATACACAATCGAATCTAGTTAAGATCTACTTGATATATAATTGATACATATATATATATATATAATTGATATACATATATATATATATAATATAATGAGAAAATATGATACATGACCTCCCATTCCATCCGGTGAATCGATGGAAACCATGACTGTGTCAGGTGCTGGAGCCTCGGGGCTGGTGACGGCAAAGACCGCCAGGGAAGCAGGGCATGAGGTGACCGAGTTGGGACATGGCATGGGCAACGATTCAACAGTTAACATTGGGAAATAACATTGGGAAAGAACGATGATATAAACCATGATATAAGGATGATATATGGTGATTTAAGCAGATCTGAGCATGATACCGTATTGATACTTTGTTTTTTTTGGGATTCACCAGGTATATATATATATATACACGTATATATCCATGATTAATGGGGTTCACCTAGTTGACAGGTCAAGAACTGCTGGATGAAACTGATGACATGAGATTAGATATGTTTAGATATGCTCAGATGAAATGATCCATAGGGTTTTGACATGTTTTAGGTGAATCTGCAAAAGCAACAAAGACAAAAGGGAAGCAGCGGCATGACAGGTGAGCATCGTTGAGGCCGGTTCTGCCATAGGTGGCACCTTTGTGAACAAGACCTACAAGGAGCGATGGCTGCATGCCGTTGAAGGTCAGTGAGAAAGCGATGTTTGTGGTCAAGTTTTACCGTCTTTAAAGTAAGCGAGAGAGACTTGAAGTTTCAGGATGCGAGAATGGTATCGAGCTGCTCGGCAAAAAAACATAGCGTTGGCGGACCTGGGTTGATCATGCCCCAGAAGTGTCAGGTGCTACGGAAATTAGATGGTCGAGAGGCCACGCCTCGGCCAGTCGTGCTTTGTTGTGTGAACCAGCATTCTGGTTGTAGAAACTACTCCGCCAGTGAGCCGAGAACCGATGTGAACGGCTTTGCTCCGATCTCAGGTAAATACCTCACCTGCTTTTCAGATTTTCGACGCCCGGAAGCTGAGATGCACCTTGGTGCCAATGGTGCAGTCATGGCCTCCATTTTGTTGACCTGGAGAGGGTTGATCGTTGATCCCTCCGCGCAAGGCACATGACCATGACAGACTACGTGCTTTACCTCCAGGAATACTCGGCTCACTTCGGCTTATTGGAGCTGATTCGCTTCAATGTCAAGGTGGGCGAAAACATGCTAACAGATCTAACAGCTGGCAAACCAGAGGGCAATGCAAAGCTATGCAGCGGTTGGAGGATGAAATGGCGATGAATGTCTCAGGTCATCAACGTGCAGAAGGGCTGCAATACCATGGACTCCTATGATGTGTCACTTGACTGCATTTGAATGCATTTGATACATTTGATACATTTGAATAAGATTGCAAGAAATTTGTCTAACTGCCATCGGGCCTGAGAATTCTTGGCTCTCCGGAGTTCCGGAACAAATCAATTGTCTCCCAGGAACGTGTTCCTACTCCTTACAGATCATGAAAGTCACGCCCGAGTATCACGTCACCACAGCACTGTAGATGCCACAGAACACGGCCCCGCAGCTCCTCCACGATTTGCGACCCAACAGGACGCTGCAGGCTGATGGCGATGACTCTCATCCATATGTAGAGGCTGGTGAGTGGGGCATGAAATGGCATAGGTATTGTGTGCTATTGTGTTGGACAAAAGTCTTTTCTGATCCAATCTTAATAAATCTTATTTATATCCTTCAGCCAAAGATCTCTGCCAGGTGTGGGACGCAGTAGCTATCTGCTCCGGTCTGCACAATGTGCCAAGAATACCTGAGTTCCCAGGCAAGGAACCCGCAGTTGGGCAGTTGGGTGGAGATCAGAAGTACTTCATTAGCCATAAATTCTTAATGCAGACAGCTCATGTCATTGCAACTCCGAGGTAAACTGGTTCGTTTGGTAGGAACTTCTAGCTAGCCAACAGAGAAGGTGCACAAGCTTGCATTTTTTCATCAGCGAATTAAATTGACTTAAGCTAGTTGGGAAACAGCATGAAACACGTCTGCTCCGCCATAAGAGGTCAGCAGAAGTTCGAGGGTCAGATTCTTCACAGCCACTGTCTCAGCATTGCTTCCTCAGCAAAACTGGATATGATGTCTGAACATGTCTGAACTGTATTCCTCTTTCATTTTGAACATGTTGTCTCGAAGCATGTTCAAACCATGGACCAGGTGCCAACTACAAGGCCCTGGGGCCCTGGGGGTTCATTTCTGACAGTAAAGACATACACTGACGCTGCTCCCTGCAACACGGGTGCCAGGATCCGGAGATTTTCAAAGGTCGAAAGGTGCTGATTATCGGCACAGGAGAGATGTTTCACAAACAATGATCTCAGTGAGTTCAAGCAGCATGTTGCAGCCGAAGTAAAGACACATCAACATTTATGTATATTTATGTACCTTTATAACTTTATATTATATGATTTATATGTAATTTGTTCAATGATTAAAGCTTGCAGAGCGATTGGTTTGACACCCCTGAGCGTGAGGAGAGACAGCATTTGATCTCGGCTATGCTGCTGCACCCTGGTTGCATGTAAAACGACTGAGATTCATGTTGAATTGTTGAACTTCTTTCTGAGAGAAAAGATAGACAAGGAATGACAAGGATGAAAAGGGTGCCATTGGATGGAGTTGAACACGTCCCATCTGCCACTGGATGGATCATGGGAACCCATTTCACAATTTTCACAAGCCTCCAACCAGCTTGAGCAGCTTGGTGCAGGCGACCAATGGTGCCCAAAGTGTCACCATGTCGACACGGCATGGCTTTGTCTCGGTGCCTGCCTGTTTCGGTGCCTTGGCGCCACAAACACAGTGGCTTTGGTGACATGGCCACAAAAAACAGTCACCACACAGGATTACCATGGTGAACAGCCCAACATCTGCCAGGCGAGAACAATCCGCCTTTGGATTGCGTCATCATGAACTGGGCAACCCATGTGCCTTGGACATCCTTGGGCCACAACTGGACCACGTGAAAAAATATGCAACCCACGTGGCCGGTGCAGCTGAGGCCTGGGAAAGCAAATGGGCGCAGCGTGTTGGAATGCATTGGTGGGTCACTGGCTTGGATACACAGTTTCGATTGATGGGTTCATCATAAGTTATTGGCTCGCACGACCATCATCAACTAAAATAATTAACTAAACAAGCTTTTAGGAATGCAACGTATATTTGATGCAATATTGACCAGGAATTCTCACTTCACCATGCATGGCCTTCTGCGGTGTCAAGGTAACTACAAAGTTTACTCGCTTGGGTTTTCTCTTCACCACAGGCCGGAAGGTTTTCGCAGACCACTGAACAAACCTCTTCAAAGAACAAGCCTCTTCAAAAGCATCAGGCTGTTCGTATGGCTTCAACCAGTGGGTTGGCAAGCGGCGTCTTGGCTGGGTGCAGCCTCATGTATGGGTGGGGGTCAAATCTCACTGGATTCTAGTGAATTTGGGCGCTACAATACGTGTATGGGAATACTGCTTTCGCAGCCAAGTTCTTTGGGATCGTAGGTGCCCCCAAGCACCAACGGCTTGGTGGAGGAATTTAGCTTTGAATCAAACGGTTACTGGTATGCACATCGGCACTGACCACAAGAACCAGAAGACTATACAAAATCAATCTATTCCTGGCCAGTGAAATCATGGTAGCTGTGAGACTTTCCTCAATATAGCTCAAGAATGGGCTAAACCGCCTATATGGCCCGTCTGCCCTGTTGAGGTACAACATGACCTGGGATGATGGCCGAAAACATATCGTGAACAAATCCTCGCAGCCTGGCACGTAATGACGATGTGACAGCACCTGTTGGGGAAGAGCCCACAACAGAGACAGTGCTGCATGTAGATTTTCTTTTCGAGTCGACACGGGTGGAACAACTCTACAAGTTATAGGCTATAGGAGACACTCAGACAGGGGTCACCAGTGGGCGACCAATTCTTATACAATGTTTCATCTAGTAGAGATGCCCTTGTGACTTGTCGGCTTTATGTTTCGTGTCTCCTCTTTAGATCTCAGAATGGAAATTGACTGTCAACCCATCAAGCAACAACGATTTCGGCACCGTTCCTTCAGGAAATGCATGCCTCTGTTGAGCCGAGTGGCCAAGAAGAAGGTTAGTTGGTTGCGGAGAATTATCTACTCATGGCATCTCAGCCTCAATGGATCCGGGCAAGCGCAAAGCGCAATGGCTGGGGGAAGATTCACCTGGTTAAAGATGAAGTGCTGACTACAGGAATAAAGCAATTCCCAGACATATCCTTGAATGTGTGCTGGACACGTGAGCAGCGTTCAAAAACCCTTCTGTAAAGGGCTTTACTTGGGCTTAAACTGGGTAGTGCCCGCGAAAGATAAAACCCAGCTCGCGAAAGTTGGGCGAAAGCTTGGCAAAGACCAAATGGCCAGAGACCGCCGCGAAAGCTTCGCGAAAGTGGCTGATTGACCGATTTCAAGTAGCGATGCATCATATCATATATGTGTATCACAGGTTGTTTTGATCTTATAAACTTCCCAAATACGGGGAAAGCTCCGCGAAAGCAGTTCTGCCAAATGTTCATTGCGCGAAAGCCGGGAGTGTGGTCGCGAAAGCACCTCGAAAGGATTTGCGAAAGCACCACAGTGAGTACAAATAGATATAAATAGTATAATGTATAAATAGTAGGGATCTGCATTGTGAACCCTCCACTGCATCCACAGCATCCCAATGAATCTTTAACGCCCAGAAAGCTGCGTTAAGGCCCGCACCCATCATAGGGATGGATTTTCAGTTTTTTTTTCAGCCTATCTGTGAGGATGGACGGTGAGTACAACGACATACCCTTGGACATTGACTTGGTAGAGGCTGGTGGATTGCTAGTGGACCATGCATCAGACCCTCAGAACTGGTGGTGATGCACAAAATGTATGAACACGTACTGTAAGAATCTGTAAGACTCATGAAATGGACTTCTAATATCTTCTAATCAGTATAATACTTTTCAATGCTTTCCCATCAATGCCTGGCACATGAACTTACATCCCTGGTTTTTGCCGGTGGAAATACTGGCCAGGGCTCTGTTCTGGAGCTGCAACCAGATGGCGTGGTCTATGATACTGCGACCGGGGAGCAGCACGTGAACACAGATCTTCTGGTGCTGGCCACCGGCTACCGCCTCTTGGCCCAGTGGCGAAATCTTTTCGGATGTCTATTGATACTTCTCCGGGTATGGCTCGAAATGATTGACCACAACGGTTGGCTTAATAGGTTTTTGACCGAACATGATCAATTGTGTGCGTCCATTTGTACCCCATTTTGGACCATTCCGATTTATTTCTATCTATCTTCATGGTTCGTACCTAATCAATAATCAGCTATCTATTGATCTACCCAACCATCTATCTATGCATCATGTACCATATATCTACAAATACGGTACACTGATCTGTCTATCTACTTACGTCAATCTATCTCTCCATCCATGTAGCTATCTATCCAGAGACACACATACATTGCACAGACACAGATTATGTATCATGTTGCCTTGGCCACCCATTGAACTTCTTTAAACACTGACTATGAAAGCACTGTGGACTGTGGATACTGACATCTCTTCAGGGCAGCGCTTTCCATTCCTGCACGGCGAAGGCAGGAGGCTACACGTCTCAGGGTGCGCGTAGCTGAGATGAACTGAACCTTGAGGCATGTTCATCCACGATTGGGGATTCCTTGTATTGGATACATCAATCACTATTGCAGTGGGTAGGAACATCCCATCTCTGCAGGGTGAATCCCTGTAGGTACCAGAGAGGATCCACTGCCCCAGCGCCATTTCCTTGTTGATCCGCAGCAACCGCGGCTGAGCTACATAGGCTCCTTGGTAGCAAGTAGTTTATCATACCCTTTTGGTAACAATAGAAGTTTTACAGTTTTACATCATTTTTACGAAAGCCAGCCGATAGGCTAGGCAAAGTTGTTTTCGCGAACGAAGTCTGTATAGGGGGTGTGGGGGGTGGAGGTTGCCCAGGTGCACCGAAATCTCGATATTGGGTGGTGATTAGGGTGGCCAATTGGAATTTTTTAGGGGGGCATGTACCACTAGGCAATGTGGCGATGGCGGGGTTGGATTTTCCTTAGTCCCTTGAAAACGGAAGGAAAAAGGTAGGAAAAAACCAAGGAAAATCATTAAAACAAGGGAACATGGAGGAAAATTGTGAAAAAAACCATTAAAATGGAGGAAAAAATGAATGGCAAGCTTGGAAAAACCAAGGAAATCGAGGAAACCGTTGGGAACTCTGGAAAAACCGTAGGAACGCAGGAAAAGGTTTGAAAAAAAGGCATGAAATGGAGGCAAGGCAAAGCTTTGAAAAAATTAGGAACATAGAGGCAAACATATTAAAAAAAAAGGATCCGAAGCTCAATGGAGAGCAGCGTCCGTTGGGGTTCGGAGCAAGACGGTTTGCAAGGGGCCGAGGAGTGATGCTGAGGAAGGAGTGGCGAAGGGTTGCAAATGGAGGAAAGTGGATGAAAATGTTGAAAAAACCATTAAAATGGAGGAAAAAATGAATGGCAAGCTTGGAAAAACCAAGGAAAATTGAGGAAACCCTTGGGAAAACAAGGAAATTGCAGGAAGGAAAAGGTTTGAAAAAAAGACGTGAAATGGAGGACAGGCAAAGCTTTGAAAAAACTAGGAACATAGAGGCAAACATATTGAAAAAACTAAGGATCCGAAGCTCAACGGAGAGCAGCGTCCGTTGGGGTTCTGAGCAAGACAGTTTGCGAGGGGATGAGGAGTGATACCGAGGAAGGAGTGGCGAAGGGTTGCAAAGCAAGGACAAGTGTGACAAAAAAGGAACATGCAGGCAAGTTCTGCCATATATATATATATATTGATAATGTGCTTTAAAAAGAATTCTTGTTGCTGGAAGTAGCAAAAATGGAGGGAGGCCAGACAAAAACGGACGAGACCTAACGGCTATGGCTGAAATATCCCATAGTTGTGGAGATTACGGTGTTTGGTATGGCAGTTCGAGAGGTCAGTGTCGTGGCCCCGCCAGGTACGGTGATCAATCCTGGCCTTTGGAAGTAAGTATTGCTGGATGGTGCCCGGGCTTGGCTCCATGAAAACATTTTTGCGCAAGCCCTGTTGGCCGACCTGGCAGAGCTACATCGGCAAAGGTTTCAATTACGAAAGCCAGCCGATAGGCTAGGCAAAGTTGTTTTCGCGAGGTTGCCGAGGTGCACCGAAATCTCGATATTGGGTGATGATAAGGGCAGCCAATTGGAATTTTTCAGGGGGGCATGTACCACTAGGCAATTTGGTGACGGTGGGGTTCGATTTTCCTTAGGTCCCTTGAAAACGGAAGGAAAAAGGTAGGAAAAAACCAAGGAAAACGAAGGAACATCGTTAAAAACAGGGGGGACAATGGAGGAAAATGGAGGAAAATTGTGAAAAAAACAATTAAAATGGAGGAAAAAATGAATGGCAAACTTGGAAAGACCAAGGAAAATTGAGGAAACCCTTGGGAAAATAAGGAAATTGCAGGAAGGAAACTCTTGAAAAACCGTAGGAAAACGCAGGAGAAGGTTTCAAAAAAAAGGCATGAAATGGAGGAAAGGCATAGCTAGGAACATAGAGGCAAGCATATTGAAAAACTAAGGATCTGAAACTCAACGGAGAGCAGCGTCCGTTGGGGTTCGGAGCAAGACAGTTTGCAAGGGGATGAGGAGTGATACCGAGGAAGGAGTGGCGAAGGGTTGCAAAGCAAGGACACGTGTGACAAAAAAGGAACGTGCAGGCAAGTTGTGTCATATATATATATATATAGACAGTGTGTTTTAAAAAGGTCTCCTTGTTGCTGGAAATAACAAAAATGGAGGGAGGCCAGACAAAAACGGGCGCTACCGCGACATTTCTTTGCAGAACCAAAAAGATTCCGGCTAGGGGCTGGCTTTCGTCCGCCCTTCTCAGGTTTTGTATGTATCTTGTTCTTCTTGCAGATTCTTGCATTCAAAATATTCATACGATTCACATGCCTTATTGACATTTTCACGGTATTTCACAGTCCTGTAGTCCTGCAACACCTCTTGCTGTCCTGATAGACCTTCAGCTGAGGCTTCATCCGGCCAAACGTAGGCGCCCGCATCAGTTGGCTGGAAATTGGCTGACATTTCAAACAATATGAGTACGAAAGATACATGGATGTGTGTCAAAGTAAAACATGGCTAAGATTATGCTAAAATCAATGGCCTTTGCCACTTTGCCTCAAAATGTGACCCATACTCCATGTGAAAAATGAATCAAAATGGCATTTGGCTCAAGCTGATCGGCTGACAGTCTTCCCCTGCAACCTGCGGAAACCTTCCGTTTGTTCTTGGAGGATCTTGGAACAAGTCCAACATGAAGCTTTGGGAGGGATGGCCAGGGCGCAACCGCTTCTGTTGCTTTGGCTCCTTCCTGGTGCCTGGGAAGCTGTGCCCTAGCGTGGCAACTCTGCCAACAATTCTCACAGTTGTAATCGTTTTTTGCCTGGCAGAACTGCCACGGCTCTCGGCCTTCTGGAAAATTCTTGTTGTGGTGACAGCCGGGCTGCTGCTGGTTGGAGTGATCTTTGGATTTCTTCAGGCCATGGCAACAGAGCCGGGGGTACAGGTGAGGCAATCTATGCTTCCCGCCCTCACAGTATCTAAGGATGGCCGGAAGACAGTGCTGAAGTTATGCGACATGTACGCATCTGTGAGCAGGCCGCCTGGGCGCCCTTTGGAGCCTTGGCGCCCTGCGGAATCCGAAGAGCGAAAAAGGGTGCAGTCGAAATTTGCAGAAGAGATGAACAAGAAAATCGAGAAGATGCCGTACTTTGACGAGGACGATGAGGCCGATGAGTTCCAGATGAACAGGATTGACTGGTTCTGGTGCTCACTCATGGAGGATGAGCGCATCCAACACTTGAAGAATTGCACAACCTGCCAGGTCCGGCGTTTGCCGGGGACCTCGCACTGCAAAGTTTGCGACAACTGCGTGCGCGACTTCGACCACCACTGCTATTGGATTGGAAACTGTGTTGCTGGATAGCCATAGATACATTTAGACTCTTCGTGTTTTTGGATGTTTTGGGGGTCAGATGGATTTACCACATAAGCAGTCATAAGCATACATAGGCATGCATAAGCCACATGAACCCACTAGTAGAAAAGACTTTTACCAGGGAATCAACAAACCACCAAGGTTGGAGCGCGCAATCATCGCTCCTTCATTTGTTTCCTAACATGCTTGGCAATGCTGGGATGGCTGTTACTGAGCGTTTCCGCGATTGATGGTATTCTGGGAACAGAATACCATCACCTTCTCTCAGTCCACACCACGATTGAGAAAGTACTTGCGGGGCTGGTGTTTGCAGCTGCTGTGCTGGTGATCGGAATCGTCTGCTGCCAGGCCCTAAAGTCTCAAATGCGGCGTGTGGAAAGGGTCCAGGTGGTGCTGCAGCTACTGCTGGCAATTCTGTGTATGGCTTACGTAGTCCTTGCTGCCGTGTTTGGCATCATCCCCATGGTGCCCTTGGGAATGGCCATCGTCATTGCCCCACCCACAGTTGCCCTAACCTCCATGCTGGAGCAACAGCTTCACAATCTGGCCAGGGGCCTGAACATGAAGAAACGATCCAGCTCTATGAAAGGTGGTAAATTCAGTTTTAAAACATTCAAAGACTGGTTGCAACAGGGGGCCCCAGAGTCCATGGCCTCGATGGATTTAGACGTGAACGAAGAGATTCTGGAGCAGGGCCTGGCCACTGCTCCCAATCCGTGGCAGGCCGAGGATGACGAACTATGCCCAGAGATCAGCATTCCTTGGTTCCAAGTCAGCCCTGCCACCTATGAGCGCATGTCCGATGCTCCGGAGAAGTGCCCGAGCCCCTGCCCCGAAGATAATGTTCCCGGCGTCACAGGCTGGAATCCGAACACCGGAGCCAGCCACGTGGTCGACGCAGTTTGAAGCTTGAACAAAAAAAAAGTCCATGATGTCCATGCATTGCCAGAAATTTGCTGATCTCGAGCATGATTTTGGAACTTTGACACAGTCTCCTTGCCCAAGTGTTTTCAGATGTTTTCAGTGATTTTCATCTCCATCAATCCTCACCGCACAAGTTCATTGGGTTTTCATCCTCTGCAGGTGCGATTCCACCCATGGCAGAGATGCAAGCAATGTGGTGGTGTCGCCTGCTGGAAGATAAGGTCAAGGACAGCTTGGGAACCGCATGGTCCCATTTGTCTTTGGCAAAAAATTGGGTTTTGGGATGTTTTGGGATGTTTTGGGATGTTTTGGGTCCCCAAAATCTGCTCTTATTGTCAATAATTTTTGGGTATCCCACGGTGTCCTTCATTTTCCGACGCCATGTCATCTTGCGCCAGGAGGGACATCCTCTGGACAGCTCCTGCTATAGACTCACCGATTCCAGGCTCTGTTATGGCCAGGAGCCCAGGACTCTAGCGCCGCTGCTTGGACGAAGTTGCTGGATACTTTTGCACCAGAAAAGCCTAACATCATATACTACCTGCACAGATCTGCACATCTGCACAAACAAAAACTATGCAAATCTGAGGTGTGGACTATGGCCCCAGACTCAGTTTCAAGTCGATTCATTTCCAGCTGTTGTGACGGGCAGCTGAGGATACTACATGTTTGCTTTGGCAAAGGAGATGGGAGCAGCACCATCTCTTCGACACTGGCTCTGGCGCGACTGGCGAGTCATGCTGACCTGTGCCTTTGGCCACCTGGTTGAGCCTGGTTGCATGCTTTTTGTATCTTTTTGTTATGCTTTTATCAGTTTACTTCGGTGAAGTCTCCCAGGTCAACTCAGGTGAACCACTCAAGGTTGCTGCAACGCAACCGTGGGAGAGGTTGATAGGACCTTGAGACGATCCGAGAACCGATGGCATCCGACCCTAGGCCAAGCGCACGTGCCTATTTTCCGTCTTCAAGGACCATTCCGCAGTGCAGCTTGCCAGGCTGACCGGACCCCGGGGACATTGAAACATTTGATCCACTCTTTGTATAGAAACATGTGAGCATTCCAACATTGTTATGCCATGTTATTCCATGTTATGCCATGTTATGCCATGTTATGCCATGTTATGCCATGTTATGCCTCTAGAGGCTTTGAATATAGGCTTTGCTTGGAATTTGAATGTGAGGCTTCAAATTCCGAACCTGCGGAATGTCCGCAGGCCACCTGCCGCTCAGAGCTATACAATGTCTTGTGGACAAGACCAGTGGTTCAGACCTCAAAAGTGGCAGATGTGGCGTATCAGAGAGGGTTTGCGAAGGGTGCAACTTGACACTGCCTCAACAGATTGTGCATGTTGTGCACAGAGCATCATAGAGCATCATATAGCCCAGAAAAGCAAGTCATGGCTTTTACCAACAAGATGATGGTGTAATTTTGAGCAATACCCACTTGGCTTTCCAGGATGACATAGGATGACCATGGCCAAGCATCAGGATGCATTAGGTGGTGTGTTTCTACGCTCAAGGTGGTGGACAATGACTGTATAATACTGTATATATGATATGATATAATTAAGTGTGTATATATATATATACACACACATATATATATATATACATAGCGGTCTATATCTTCAGAAATGTTGGAATGAGGTGATGAATCTCACCTTCCTCATTGAAGCCATTACCTTTGGAGCGCTTTGGTTCAATTTGGCTCATCTAGATTTCAGCAAATATGCAGGTCATTTCACAAAGGATGATTTTGGTCTGGTGTGAATGGCATGTGAATGGCATGTGAATGGCATGTGAATGGTATGTGAATGGTTTCATCAGATTTTTTTCTTGATGTTTTTTGATGTTTTTTGTGTCTTTGCAGTTGAAGCTCCAGGGATTCAGGGACATTCCGGGACATTCCGGGACATCTGTAGGGTGCAGCCGCTTGCATCATCTTCTCATCGTGCAGATTTGTGCAGGTCATCAATGGTGTTGCGACTCTCCTGGAATCTGGGGGACGTTGTCTGATGGGAATGGGACTTGGAGACTCGTCAGCAACTAACCCTGTTGCGCCAACGGGAGTGGCGGCGACGGCACGGCCGGCATGACGGGTGCATGGATCTTTTAAGTTGTGATCAGTTTCCGCCCATGATTCCTGCTTACATCAGTTACATGACGGTTACATGACGGTTACATGATGTTACATGTAGTTACATCATGTTACATCCATCAGACCAATGATGAGCAACAACAATCAATTGCGTGAGTCGTATCCTCAATCCATCCTAATCCTTAGCTTTAAACTTTAAACACATTTTGAGGCGTTTTTAGATGTCTTTAGTGGTGAAACGTTGGTGAAACGTTGGTGAAACGTTGGTGAAACATCCCCACGTTCCAGAAATCTATGCAAAATTGCTGCGTTGTGCAAGGCATGCTGGCTTTTGCGGGCCGGAACTCATGGCCGAAGCGGATGGATTAGGAGATCGATGAATCGACGAACCAATCATGGCAGATCCGTGATGGCTGCCATGCCTTTCCGATTCCGGGCCAGTCATATGGTGTTGGTATGTGTTGGTCATATGGCGTTGCCGTTTTTGTTTTCAGAGGTAAGTTTGATTCAATTTTCCAACCGGAATCCTCAATCGTTCCCTTACTTCACAGCGTTCCAAAGTGTGCGAGTTTCAATGCTGCGTGATGCTGCGTGATGCTGCGTGATGCTGCGTGATGCTGCGTGATGCCGCGATGCTGCGTGTGGTGTTCCAAAAAGCTGCAAGTGAGGGCAGGTGATGTGGATTGATGATTGATATGATTGATGATGATTGATGATGATTGATGATAATTGATGATAATTGATGATGATTGATGATGATTGATGTGGTGGGTGTTTCTACAACCAGTCACCAAAGGGACTTGAGGGATTGCCGACTTGACCGACTTGTTTCTAACATAATCTAACATATCTCCATTGGTTGGAGCTCTGCGAGGCTTCACAAAAGGCTGAAGCGCCGACTGTTGGAAAGAAGCGGAGGAGGCATCAGACAAACTGAGAGGATGTAGGATGAACTCGGATGAAGATGCACTGGTTGCGGGGCATGGTGGATTTGCTGGTGCTTCTGCTTTGACAGACTTGTTTCTGACTCGCGCCCTCGGATCAAGCTTTCCTTTCTATTTGCTACCTGCGAACCTTGGATCTGGATCAGAAACCCAATTGGTTTCTTTCCCCTCATGTAGGTTGGTGGACCAAACATCTGTCGGAATGCTGATGGAAGGGATCAGAATCGACCATAATCGACCTTGACATTGCAGCAGAACACCACGAGTCCAAGTTGTACTCCCCCTCCTTTTACCGTAGCGCAAAAAACAAAAATATATATTTTTCTTCCACGTTAACTAAAGTGACAATTCAGAGGTTTACTTCCATGTTAGTTGCAATGGGGGGGTAAACTGCAAATTTGTGTTCTTTGGATCTGAGCCTTTTTTTTTTTTGGGCTAGTTCTTTTTGCCACGAGTTCCCCGGGAATCCTGGGCATTTGTTGATTAACGTAGACATTTTGAATTTTTCAAGATAAAGCTAGGAATGCCTCCATTTTTTAACAACCAACGATTGGAACGGATAACTTACATAGAAATTTGCTACTTGAAGTAGGATGTGGGCAGTGCCATGTTAGCGAGCGCTCGGTCCTCCTTTTACCGTAGTGCAAAAAAAAATTTCCACGTTAACTAAAGTGACAATTCGGAGGTTTACTTCCATGTTAGTTGCAATGGGGGGGGTAAACTGCAAATTTGTGTTCTTTGGATCTGAGCCCTTTTTTTTTTGGCTAGTTCTTTTTGCCACGAGTTCCCCGGGAATCCTGGGCATTTGTTGATTAACGTAGAAATTTTGATTTTTTCAAGATAAAGCTGGGAATGCCTCCATTTTTTAACAACCAACGATTGGAACGGATAACTTACATAGAAATTTGCTACTTGAAGTAGGATGTGGGCAGTGCCATGTTAGCGAGCGCTCGGTCCTCCTTTTACCGTAGTGCAAAAAAAAAATCTTCCACGTTAACTAAAGTGACAATTCGGAGGTTTACTTCCATGTTAGTTGCAATGGGGGGGCAAACTGCAAATTTGTGTTCTTTGGATCTGAGCCTTTTTTTTTTGGGCTAGTTCTTTTTGCCACGAGTTCCCCGGGAATCCTGGGCATTTGTTGATTAACGTAGAAATTTTGATTTCTTCAAGATAAAGCTGGGAATGCCTCCATTTTTTAACAACCAACGATTGGAACGGATAACTTACATAGAAATTTGCTACTTGAAGTAGGATGTGGGCAGTGCCATGTTAGCGAGCGCTCGGTCCTCCTTTTACCGTAGTGCAAAAAAAAATCTTCCACGTTAACTAAAGTGACAATTCGGAGGTTTACTTCCATGTTAGTTGCAATGGGGGGGGTAAACTGCAAATTTGTGTTCTTTGGATCTGAGCCCTTTTTTTTTTGGGCTAGTTCTTTTTGCCACGAGTTCCCCGGGAATCCTGGGCATTTGTTGATTAACGTAGAAATTTTGATTTTTTTCAAGATAAAGCTGGGAATGCCTCCATTTTTTAACAACCAACGATTGGAACGGATAACTTACATAGAAATTTGCTACTTGAAGTAGGATGTGGGCAGTGCCATGTTAGCGAGCGCTCGGTCCTCCTTTTACCGTAGTGCAAAAAAAATCTTCCACGTTAACTAAAGTGACAATTCGGAGGTTTACTTCCATGTTAGTTGCAATGGGGGGGGTAAACTGCAAATTTGTCTTCTTTGGATCTGAGCCCTTTCTTTTTTGGCTAGTTCTTTTTGCCACGAGTTCCCCGGGAATCCTGGGCATTTGTTGATTAACGTAGGAACTTTGAATTTTTCAAGATAAAGCTGGGAATGCCTCCATTTTTTAACAACCAACGATTGGAACGGATAACTTACATAGAATTTTGCTACTTGAAGTTGGATGTGGGCAGTGCCATGTTAGCGAGCGCTCGGTCCTCCTTTTACCGTAGTGCAAAAAAAAATCTTCCACGTTAACTAAAGTGACAATTCGGAGGTTTACTTCCATGTTAGTTGCAATGGGGGGGGTAAACTGCAAATTTGTGTTCTTTGGATCTGAGCCCTTTTTTTTTTGGCTAGTTCTTTTTGGGCATTTGTTGATTAACGTAGGAATTTTGAACTTTTTCAAGATAAAGCTGGGAATGCCTCCATTTTTTAACAACCAACGATTGGAACGGATAACTTACATAGAAATTTGCTACTTGAAGTTGGATGTGGGAAGTGCCATGTTAGCGAGCACCAATTGTGGCACCATTGATTTCGAAAGGTTGCATCCTCAATCGCTCGGACATGACAGGGGTGAGAAGATAGATGCAAAGAAGAAAAAATGATGTGGCGGTCAGTCTGTGGGTTTTAGGGATCGCCCTAGAAGGATGTATTCAACATCAGGGGAGAACATGTTAACATAGAAGTTGCCAACCTGATGTCTGGACCCTCAAGTTACTTCGACGTAAGGGTTTTTAGTCTCAGTTTTCACACTTCCATGATGAATATGTTACTGACATATCTGATGAGCTACTTCCATGTAAGAGATTCACGGTCAGTTTTTCTGCATCTGCTGGCCCGGTGGCCCAGTTTCACTTTTTCCCCAGGAATTGGACGTAAACGACTTCCATGTAAACCGACAGGTTTTTCCATCCTGACTTCCACTGTAAAAGGACCCGGTGTAGCGTCTTTTGCAACATCGTACTATGGTAGATAGTACATGGGACTATTGTCGCTATGGGAAGAACAATCTAATCAGATCTAATAAGGATGATAGTTGCATATAATTGCCAATAGGTAGTTATAATGGCCGTTTACTTATCCACTGGGAATACTGGGTTTTGTTTCTTACAGTTCTGCTTGCTTTGGATACTGAAGCCAGCCTTTATGTGATAGGTGAGGACTGCAATGAAATTTGATCAGCTTAGATGGGCCCCAGAGAAACACCTGTACGCCCAATGCCTTGGAACTTGTGAACAGGTGAAGATCTTCGCGCAAAGCCAAAGATGCTTCTGCTGAAAGCGAGGAAAAAGTGCAAACTGTGAGGCAGGCTTTCAGTTCAGAACCATGCTGTTGCAGAGACTTGGGCTTTCTAAATTTACAGTCCTTACAGCTGTTCAAATCCAGGACATCCAGGATTCTTTGCCGTACGCAGTGCGCCTCAGCCCAGGTGTTATGGGAACTGGCGGAAAAATTGCTGCGCTGTGCATTCGCTTCCAGGACGGCCTTTGGTTCAATCGGTTCAAGTTGAGCGTTGTGGAGCCAGTGTCAACTAGCAAGTCTGTCAACAATTTTCAACAAGCGATCGGAGCTTTTTGTCAGCATTTTGTGACTTGCTGGGGATGGTTAGAACAAATGGTCTGAACAGTACCTGCAATCTACATTTTCCTTGCCGCGCAGCGGCATTTCAAGCACTCTTGGCCGACCTGCCAACTAGATCCAATTACAACTCGATCCAATTAGTTACCAATTAGTTCGCGTTACCCCCCACCATTGAATGAGCATTGCCATGATACGAGAAATGGATGCAAATGGAAGAGATTCGCAAACTAAAGCTGTGGTTAATATTTGTTAATCAGGGTTATGGAAAATTTGAGTCTGGCAGAGTTCTGACTGTATTGCAAGCAAAGGGGTTGGCTGGGGATTTCTGCGAACATGTCTGCCACTTTGGTTGCAGCTTCCTTATTTCAAGGCTTGTTATTGGATGTTTTGGGCCCTTGTTTTGCTAGTCACTCTCTCCGGCGACTTGAATTGCTCAAGGCAATGCCTGCGGGAGGGGGTTTGGACACAAAACCAGTGAAGCCAATGGAACAACTCGCAGCTGTTTCCTACGTCACAATGAGTGGCAGCCTTCAGCTGCTTGACATGGATTGGAACATCATGGAACATGATGTCATCATGTCTCCTTGGAATGTTTACTGGAAAGGTTGGGAAGAAAGAAGATAAAGAAGGAGCTAGTCAAAAGATGTCAAAAATGCAGAGTATTATGTATGTATGTATGTATGTAATGTAATGTAATGTAATGTAATGTAATGTAAATGTAAATGTAAATGTAAATGTAATGTAATGTAATGTAATGCATGGTTGGTATGTATGGTTGGTATGTATGGTTGGTATGTATGGTTGGTATGTATGGTTGGTATGTATGGTTGGTATGTATGGTTGGTATGTATGGTTGGTATGTATGGTTGGTATGTATGGTTGGTATGTATGGTTGGTATGTATGGTATGTATGGTATGTATGTATGTATGTATGTATGTACGTACGTACATACGTACGTACGTACGTACGTACGTACGAACGTACGTACGTACGAACATACGTAGGTAGGTAGGTAGGTATGTAGGTAGGTAGGCCTGTATGTATGTATGCAGGGGGGGGAATACCAGGGGGGGGATACCATTGGGGGGGGTTGCCGGCCGCCGACCGGGACCATATATGTATATATATACATATACATATACGTATATATATATATATAGGTAGGGTCACTAGCCGAGAAAAGAATACCCATGTACTTTCACACATACCCAGCCAGCACGCCATACATACATACATACATAGGTACATACATACATACATACAGACAGACATACATACATACATACATAAATACATACACACATAGATACATGCCTACCTACCAACCTACGTAGGTACACACATACTACACCCACCCCACCCCACAGGGGGGGACGGGGAAGCATACCTACATACATACATACATACATACATAAATACATACACACATAGATACATGCCTACCTACCAACCTACGTAGGTACATACATACTACACCCAACCCACCCCACAGGGGGGGGGGGAAGCATGAATACATACATACATACATACATACATACATACATACATACATACATACATACATACATACATACATACATACATACATACAGTACATACAGTACATACAGTACATACAGTACATACAGTACATACAGTACATACAGTACATACAGTACATACAGTACATACAGTACATACAGTACATACAGTACATACAGTACATACTGTACATACTGTACATACAGTACATACTGTACATACTGTACATACTGTACATACTGTACATACTGTACATACTGTACATACTGTACATACTGTACATACTGTACATACTGTACATACTGTACATACTGTACATACTGTACATACTGTACATACTGTACATACTGTACATACAGTACATACAGTACATACATACATACATACATACATACATACATACATGCCTATACCTACCAACCTACGTAGGCACATACATACTGCACCCAACCCACCCCACAGGGGGGGGGCGGGGAAGCAGAGATACCTACCTTGCATGATAGTTGGATTCCAGGGAGATAGTACGCCCAACCCTAGGAACCATCACCATCGCGGGGGGGGAGGGGGGGGGTTGCAGGCCTGTACCATATATACTTTGGCAATTTTGATATGTTTGAGAGGCAAGGTGGGCTTCACGCAAAACTGCAGGTTTGTTTCCGTCCCCGACATGAAGCAGAACCAAGGACAGCCGTGGAAACCCATCAACTTAGGAATTCCACGGTGAAAATTTCGGCACATCTGCACCCTAACTACAGTTGATTTGACCTCTTATTGGATGGAAAAACAAAGTTCTTTCGTCTACACAGCGAGTTTGTCCATAAGGGGCGAATACCCCAAATTTGCAATGCTAGTATCTGCTAGAATGGAAAATGATGAAACCTTACGGGATTTTTTGGGTCTATTTTCAGACAATCCGGAGGTTCTGTAAAGGCTCTTCGCAAAGTGCTCCCTCTGTCCCAGGAGACACCTACTGCAACGGTCTGATTCAGCCTGTGCACAACTGGGCCTATCCGCCATACGATGAGGGCTATGACGCATCCAGAGGCAGGGCCCGTGGGCACCCTAGTATACAGAATTCGTGGTTGTTTGTTCTTGGGTAAGAACTCAAGTCCACAAAGCCTGCAGATAGATTTCCATTTTTTTCCCACAGCCATGTGGAGCAGGCTATAGCCGCAACGAGTGGAATGAGGGCGACTATGGCTGTGATGAGGACACACTCGTCGCACATCCCCTAGCTGTTGCTGGTCAACGACATCTTTTTTTGGTATCTTGTTCTTCTTGCAGATTCTTGCATTCAAAATATTCATACGATTCACATGCCTTATTGACATTTTCACGGTATTTCACAGTCCTGTAGTCCTGCAACACCTCTTGCTGTCCTGATAGACCTTCAGCTGAGGCTTCATCCGGCCAAACGTAGGCGCCGCCCGCATCAGTTGGCTGGAAATTGGCTGACATTTCAAACAATATGAGTACGAAAGATACATGGATGTGTGTCAAAGTAAAACATGGCTAAGATTATGCTAAAATCAATGGCCTTTGCCTCAAAATGTGACCCATACTCCATGTGAAAAATGAATCAAAATGGCATTTGGCTCAAGCTGATCGGCTGACAGTCTTCCCCTGCAACCTGCGGAAACCTTCCGTTTGTTCTTGGAGGATCTTGGAACAAGTCCAACATGAAGCTTTGGGAGGGATGGCCAGGGCGCAACCGCTTCTGTTGCTTTGGCTCCTTCCTGGTGCCTGGGAAGCTGTGCCCTAGCGTGGCAACTCTGCCAACAATTCTCACAGTTGTAATCGTTTTTTGCCTGGCAGAACTGCCACGGCTCTCGGCCTTCTGGAAAATTCTTGTTGTGGTGACAGCCGGGCTGCTGCTGGTTGGAGTGATCTTTGGAATTCTTCAGGCCATGGCAACAGAGCCGGGGGTACAGGTGAGGCAATCTATGCTTCCCGCCCTCACAGTATCCAAGGATGGCCGGAAGACAGTGCTGAAGTTATGCGACATGTACGCATCTGTGAGCAGGCCGCCTGGGCGCCCTTTGGAGCCTTGGCGCCCTGCGGAATCCGAAGAGCGAAAAAGGGTGCAGTCGAAATTTGCAGAAGAGATGAACAAGAAAATCGACCAGATGCCGTACTTTGACGAGGACGATGAGGCCGATCAGTTCCAGATGAACAGGATTGAATGGTTCTGGTGCTCACTCATGGAGGATGAGCGCATCCAACACTTGAAGAATTGCACAACCTGCCAGGTCAGGCGTTTGCCGGGGACCTCGCACTGCAAAGTTTGCGACAACTGCGTGCGCGATTTCGACCACCACTGCTATTGGATTGGAAACTGTGTTGCTGGATAGCCATAGATTCATTTAGACTCTTCGTGTTTTCGGATGTTTTGGGGGTCAGATGGATTTACCACATAAGCAGTCATAAGCATACATAGGCATGCATAAGCCACATGATCCCACTAGTAGAAAAGACTTTTACCAGGGAATCAACAAACCACCAAGGTTGGAGCGCGCAATCATCGCTCCTTCATTTGTTTCCTAACATGCCTGGCAATGCTGGGATGGCTGTTGCTGAGCATTTCCGCGATTGATGGTATTCTGGGAACAGAATACCATCACCTTCTCTCCATCCACACCACGATTGAGAAAGTACTTGCGGGGCTGGTGTTCGCCGCTGCTGTGCTGGTGATCGGAATCGTCTGCTGCCAGGCCCTAAAGTCTCAAATGCGGCGTGTGGAAAGGGTCCAGGTGGTGCTGCAGCTACTGCTGGCAATTCTGTGTATGGCTTACGTAGTCCTTGCTGCCGTGTTTGGCATCATCCCCATGGTGCCCTTGGGAATGGCCATCGTCATTGCCCCACCCACAGTTGCCCTAACCTCCATGCTGGAGCAACAGCTTCACAATCTGGCCAGGGGCCTGAACATGAAGAAACGATCCAGCTCTATGAAAGGTGGTAAATTCAGTTTTAAAACATTCAAAGACTGGTTGCAACAGGGGGCCCCAGAGTCCATGGCCTCGATGGATTTAGACGTGAACGAAGAGATTCTGGAGCAGGGCCTGGCCACTGCTCCCAATCCGTGGCAGGCCGAGGATGACGAACTATGCCCAGAGATCAGCATTCCTTGGTTCCAAGTCAGCCCTGCCACCTATGAGCGCATGTCCGATGCTCCGGAGAAGTGCCCGAGCCCCTGCCCCGAAGATAATGTTCCCGGCGTCACAGGCTGGAATCCGAACACCGGAGCCAGCCACGTGGTCGACGCAGTTTGAAGCTTGAACAAAAAAAAAGTCCATGATGTCCATGCATTGCCAGAAATTTGCTGATCTCGAGCATGATTTTGGAACTTTGACACAGTCTCCTTGCCCAAGTGTTTTCAGATGTTTTCAGTGAATTTCATCTCCATCAATCCTCACCGCACAAGTTCATTGGGTTTTCATCCTCTGCAGGTGCGATTCCACCCATGGCAGAGATGCAAGCAATGTGGTGGTGTCGCCTGCTGGAAGATAAGGTCAAGGACAGCTTGGGAACCGCATGGAGTCCCATTTGTCTTTGGCAAAAAATTGGGTTTTGGGATGTTTTGGGATGTTTTGGGTCCCCAAAATCTGCTCTTATTGTCAAGAATTTTGGGTATCCCACGGTGTCCTTCATTTTCCGACGCCATGTCATCTTGCGCCAGGAGGGACATCCTCTGGACAGCTCCTGCTATAGACTCACCGATTCCAGGCTCTGTTAAGGCCAGGGGCCCAGGACTCTAGCGCCGCTGCTTGGACGAAGTTGCTGGATACCTTTGCACCAGAAAAGCCTAACATCATATACTACCTGCACAGATCTGCACATCTGTACAGACAAAAACTATGCAAATCTGAGGTGTGGACTATGGCCCCAGACTCAGTTTCAAGTCGATTCATTTCCAGCTGTTGTGACGGGCAGCTGAGGATACTACATGTTTGCTTTGGCAAAGGAGATGGGAGCAGCACCATCTCTTCGACACTGGCTCTGGCGCGACTGGCGAGTCATGCTGACCTGTGCCTTTGGCCACCTGGTTGAGCCTGGTTGCATGCTTTTTGTATCTTTTTGTTATGCTTTTATCAGTTTACTTCGGTGAAGTCTCCCAGGTCAACTCAGGTGAACCACCCAAGGTTGCTGCAACGCAACCGTGGGAGAGGTTGATAGGACCTTGAGACGATCCGAGAACCGATGGCATCCGACCCTAGGCCAAGCGCACGTGCCTATTTTCCGTCTTCAAGGACCATTCCGCAGTGCAGCTTGCCAGGCTGACCGGACCCCGGGGACATTGAAACATTTGATCCACTCTTTGTATAGAAACATGTGAGCATTCCAACATTGTTATGCCATGTTATGCCATGTTATGCCTTTAGAGGCTTTGAATATAGGCTTTGCTTGGAATTTGAATGTGAGGCTTCAAATTCCGAACCTGCGGAATGTCCGCAGGCCACCTGCCGCTCAGAGCTATACAATGTCTTGTGGACAAGACCAGTGGTTCAGACCTCAAAAGTGGCAGATGTGGCGTATCAGAGAGGGTTTGCGAAGGGTGCAACTTGACACTGCCTCAACAGATTGTGCATGTTGTGCACAGGGCATCATAGAGCATCATATAGCCCAGAAAAGCAAGTCATGGCTTTTACCAACAAGATGATGGTGTAATTTTGAGCAATACCCACTTGGCTTTCCAGGATGACATAGGATGACCATGGCCAAGCATCCGGATGCATTAGGTGGTGTGTTTCTACGCTCAAGGTGGTGGACAATGACTGTATATATGATATGATATAATTAAGTGTGTATATATATATATATTATACATATATATATATACATAGCGGTCTATATCTTCAGAAATGTTGGAATGAGGTGATGAATCTCACCTTCCTCATTGAAGCCATTACCTTTGGAGCGCTTTGGCTCAATTGGCTCATCCAGATTTCAGCAAGTATGCAGGTCATTTCACAAAGGATGATTTTGGTCTGGTGTGAATGGCATGTGAATGGAATGTGAATGGTATGTGAATGGTTTCATCAGATTTTTTACGAAAGCCAGCTGTCAAGCATGGCGAAGTTGCTCATTGCGAACGAAGTGAGAATAGGGGGTCTGGGGGGTGGTCGTCTCCAAACGGACGATTTTGAGGCACTTCCCCACCTAATTAGGGTGGCCACCGTGGTCGATTTTGAGGCTGATGTACCAGGTGGCAATTGGGTGACGGCGGGGTTCGATTCCCCCCTGGTCCGTCCTCCGACGTGCATTTGGAGGTGAGTGGAATGGAGGGTAAAAGGATGCAAAAATGGAGTCAAAGCATAACAGAACAATGGAAAAACTTGGAAAGAGTAATGGAAGAAGAGAGGGAATGGAAGGAAAAAAACAAAGGGGACGGATTGGAGTTTCGGGGCGGGGTGTACGATGGGGGGAAGGTTGGAGGGACAAGAGGGTGGCTTGGGCGGGCTCTTTGGGGCGTGGGCAGGCAATGTGGAGTGAGGCTCTTTTAGGTAGCTGTTGGGAAGCAAAGGAGCCCGCAGGGTGAAGGGTGTAAGGTGTGGGAGTGTAGAGTGTCAAGTGTAAAGTTTCAAGTGTAGAGTGTGGAGTGTAAGTGTAGAGTGTAAAGTGTAGTGTGTAAAGCGTAGAGTGTAGAGTGTAGAGTGTAAAGTGTAGAGTGTGAAGTGTAGAGTGTGAAGTGTAGAGTGTGGAGTGTAAAGCGTAGAGTGTAAAGTCTAGTGTAAGTCGCCATGTGAACCGTTTTGCTGAAGTTCTTGCAATTTTGCTTCTCTGTGATTCCCGGAAACCTCGACTTAGCCTCGTGTACCGCTGTCGGCGTTCCCGCAGCCAATGTGGCACGTGGGGTTATGGAGAGATACAGAAGGTAGTTCTGCTTACAATTTCCTCATGTAGTACTTATGTGGAGTGCTTGGAAATGACGTATGGAAACATGATGGCTGGGGCGGGATGTACGATGGGGGGAAGGTTGGAGGGACAAGAGGGTGGCTTGGGCGGGCTCTTTGGGGCGTGGGCAGGCAATGTGGAGTGAGGCTCTTTTAGGTAGCTGTTGGGAAGCAAAGGAGCCCGCAGGGTGAAGGGTGTAAGGTCTGGGAGTGTAGAGTGTCAAGTGTAAAGTTTCAAGTGTAGAGTGTGGAGTGTAAGTGTAGAGTGTAAAGTGTAGTGTGTAAAGCGTAGAGTGTAGAGTGTAGAGTGTAAAGTGTAGAGTGTGAAGTGTAGAGTGTGAAGTGTAGAGTGTGGAGTGTAAAGTATGGAGTGTGGAGTGTAAAGTGTGCAGTAAGGAGTGAGGAGTGTAACGTGTAACGTATAAAGTATGGTGTGTAGAGGGAAGAGTGTAAAGTGTAAAGTGGAGTGTGTAAAGTGTAGAGTGTGCGGTGTGGAGTGTAAAGCGTAGAGTGTAAAGTCTAGTGTAAGTCGCCATGTGAACCGTTTTGCTAAGTTCTTGCTTGCTTCTCTGTGATTCCCGGAAACCTCGACTTAGCCTCGTGTACCGCTGTCGGCGTTCCCGCAGCCAATGTGGCACTTGGGGTTATGGAGAGATACAGAAGGTAGTTCTGCTTACAATTTCCTCATGTAGTACTTATGTGGAGTGCTTGGAAATGACGTATGGAAACATGATGGCTGGGGCGGGATGTACGATGGGGGGAAGGTTGGAGGGACAAGAGGGTGGCTTGGGCGGGCTCTTTGGGGCGTGGGCAGGCAATGTGGAGTGAGGCTCTTTTAGGTAGCTGTTGGGAAGCAAAGGAGCCCGCAGGGTGAAGGGTGTAAGGTGTGGGAGTGTAGAGTGTCAAGTGTAAAGTTTAAAGTGTAGAGTGTGGAGTGTAAGTGTAGAGTGTAAAGTGTAGTGTGTAAAGCGTAGAGTGTAGAGTGTAAAAAGTGTAGAGTGTGAAGTGTAGAGTGTGGAGTGTAAAGTATGGAGTGTGGAGTGTAAAGTGTGCAGTAAGGAGTGAGGAGTGTAACGTGTAACGTATAAAGTATGGTGTGTAGAGGGAAGAGTGTAAAGTGTAAAGTGGAGTGTGTAAAGTGTAGAGTGTGCGGTGTGGAGTGTGGCGGTGCATATGGTTCGATTGGAAGGAAGAAAGGGCGTGGCTTGGGGAGGCCATTTGGAGTGATACTCTTTTAGGTAGCTGCTGAGAAGTAAAGGAAAGGAGCCCGCAGGGTGCAAGTTGCAGATGGGTGCTGATGCCCGGCGATAGGACAGAAATATAAAATGTAAAGTGTAAAGTGTACGGTATGGAGTGTAGAGTGAAGAGTGTCGAGTGTAAAGTCTAGTGTGTACAGTGTCGAGCGTCGAGTGTGGAGTGTAAAGTGTAGAGTGTAAAGTGCAGTGTGTAAAGTGTACAATGTAGAGTGTAAAGTGTAGAGGGCAGAATGTGAGTGAAGGGTGTACAGTGGCAAGTGTAGAGTGTGGAGTGTAGCGTCTAGAGTGTCAAGTGTAGCGTGTCAAGTGTAGAGTGTGGAGTGTAAAGTGTGGAGTATTGCGTGTCAAGTGTGCAGTGAGGAGTGAAGGGTGTGAAGTGTAACATCTAATTTATGGGGCCCAGAGTGAAGCGTGTACAGTCTAGTGTGTCAAGTGTCGACTGTGAAGTGTATAATGTCCAGTGTACACTCTAAAGTGTCGAGTACCGAGCACCCACCCGCCTTCCCTTCACTTCTCAAACACACCACGGAGCTTCTTTCTCCACAGGCGCCCGCTTCCCCTTCTTCCTTGCCTTCCCTGCCGCCGACACGTCCTCTCCCCTTCCGGGCTTCTTTGCGCCCCGTCAGCTCTTTAAACGAGCCCCCCGTTCCACTTCCTCCTACGCTCTCTTCACCCTTCCCGACCTTTCCCACACTTCTTCCCTCCGCTCCTTCTTCCTACACATTCCTTCCTTCTCTCCAAGGGCTCCCCACGCCCACACCCAACACAGCCTCACCCCGCCGTCCCCTCCGCCCTTCCCCCGATGCCCCCACCAACCCCCCGCCGCACTCCCTCCCATGCTCTCCACTCTCCTGTCCCCGTTCAAACTTGACCCTGGCTTTCGTCCCCTCTTCTCAGGTTTCTTGAGGTTTTTTGATGTTTTTTGTGTCTTTGCCGGGGCATTCCGGGACATTTGTAGGGTGCAGCCGCTTGCATCATCTTCTCATCGTGCAGATTTGTGCAGGTCATCAATGGTGTTGCGACTCTCCTGGAATCTGGGGGACGTTGTCTGATGGGAATGGGACTTGGAGACTCGTCAGCAACTAAGCCCTGGTTGCGCCAACGGGAGTGGCGGCGACGGCATGGCGGGCATGACTGCATGGATCTTTTACTGTAAGCTGTGATCAGTTTCCGCCCATGATTCCTGCTTACATCAGGTACATGACGGTTACATGATGTTACATGATGTTACATCTAGTTACATCATGTTACATCCATCAGACCAATGATGAGCAACAACAATCAATTGCATCAGTCATATCCTCAATCCATCCTAACCCTTAGCATTAAATTTTAAACACATTTTGAGGCGTTTTTAGATGTCTTTAGTGGTGAAACGTTGGTGAAACGTTGGTGAAACGTTGGTGAAACGTTGGTGAAACATCCCCACGTTCCAGAAATCTATGCAAAACTGCCGGGTTGTGCAAGGCATGCTGGCTTTCGCGGGCCGGAACTCATGGCCGAAGCGGTTGGATTAGGAGATCGACGAATCGACGAACCAATCATGGCAGATCCGTGATGGCTGCCATGCCTTTCCGATTCCGGGCCAGTCATATGGTGTTGGTATGTGTTGGTCATATGGCGTTGCCGTTTTTGTTTTCAGAGGTAAGTTTGATTCAATTTTCCAACCGGAATCCTCAATCGTTCCCTTACTTCACAGCGTTCCAAAGTGTGCGAGTTTCAATGCTGCGTGATGCTGCGTGATGCTGCGTGATGCTGCGTGATGCTGCGTGATGCTGCGTGATGCCGCGATGCTGCGTGTGGTGTTCCAAAAAGCTGCAAGTGAGGGCAGGTGATGTGGATTGATGATTGATATGATTGATGATGATTGATGATGATTGATGATGATTGATGATGATTGATGATAATTGATGATGATTGATGATGATTGATGATAATTGATGATGATTGATGATGATTGATGTGGTGGGTGTTTCTACAACCAGTCACCAAAGAGACTTGAGGGATTGCCGACTTGACCGACTTGTTTCTAACATAATCTAACATATCTCCATTGGTTGGAGCTTTGCGAGGCTTCACAAAAGGCTGAAGCGCCGACTGTTGGAAAGAAGCGGAGGAGGCATCAGACAAACTGAGAGGATGTAGGATGAACTCGGATGAAGATGCACTGGTTGCGGGGCATGGTGGATTTGCTGGTGTTTCTGCTTTGAAAGACTTGTTTCTGACTCGCGCCCTCGGATCAAGCTTTCCTTTCTATTTGCTAACTGCGAACGTTGGATCTGGATCAGAAACCCAATAGGTTTCTTTCCCCTCATGTAGGTTGGTGGACCAAACATCTGTCGGAATGCTGATGGAAGGGATCAGAATCGACCATAATCGACCTTGACATTGCAGCAGAACACCAAGTTGTAGGGTCTTTTGCAACATCGTACTATGGTAGATAGTACATGGGACTATTGTCGCTATGGGAAGAACAATCTAATCAGATCTAATAAGGATGATAGTTGCATATAATTGCCAATAGGTAGTTATGATGGTCGTTTACTTATCCACTGGGAATAATGGATTTTGTATGGTTTTGTTTCTTCCAGTTCTGCTTGCTTTGGATACTGAAGCCAGCCTTTATGTGGGTAGCAGAGGACTGCAATGAAATTTGATCAGCTTAGATGGGCCCCAGAGAAACACCTGTACAGCCTGTACGCCCAATGCCTTGGAACTTGTGAGGCGAAGATCTTCGCGAGCCAAAGATGCTTCTGCAGCGAGGAAAAAGTGCAAACTGTGAGGCAAGCTTAATATCCTCAAGTAGAAACTGAAAGTTCAGGTCAGAACCATGCTGCTGCAGAGACTTGGGCTTTCTAAATTTACAGTCCTTACAGCTGTTCAAATCCAGGACATCCAGGATTTGCTGTACGCAGTGCGCCTCAGCCCAGGTGTTATGGGAACTGGCGGAAAATTGCTGCGCTGTGCATTCGCTTCCAGGACGGCCTTTGGTTCAATCGGTTCAAGTTGAGCGTTGTGGAGCCAGTGTCAACTAGCAAGTCTTTCAACAATTTTCAACAAGCGATCGGAGCTTTTTGTCAGCATTTTGTGACTTGCTGGGGATGGTTAGAACAAATGGTCTGAACAGTACCTGCAATCTACATTTTCCTTGCCGCGCAGCGGCATGTCAAGCACTCTTGGGGGCCGACCTGCCAACTAGATCCAATTACAACTCGATCCAATTAGTTACCAATTAGTTCGCATTACCCCCCACCATTGAATGAGCATTGCCATGATACGAGAAATGGATGCCAATGGAAGAGATTCGCAAACTAAAGCTGTGGTTAATATTTGTTAGTCAGGGTTATGGGAAATTTGAGTCTGGCAGAGTTTCTGACTGTATTGCAAGCAAAGGGGTTGCCTGGGGATTTCTGCGAAAATGTCTGCCACTTTGGTTGCAGCTTCCTTATTCCAAGGCTTGTTATTGGATGTTTTGGGCCCTTGTTTTGCTAGTCACTCTCTCCGGCGACTTGAATTGCTCAAGGCAATGCCTGCGGGAGGGGGTTTGGACAAAAAGCCAGTGAAGCCAATGGAACAACTCGCAGCTGTTTCCTACGTCACAATGAGTGGCAGCCTTCAGCTGCTTGACATGGATTGGAACATCATGGAACATCATGGAACATCATGTCATCATGTCTCCTTGGAATGTTTACTGGAAAGGTTGGGAAGAAAGAAGATAAAGAAGGAGCTAGTCAAAAGATGTCAAAAATGCAGAGTATGTGTGCTGCCTGGGTATGTGTGAAAGTACATGGGTATTCTTTTCTCGGCTAGTGACACTACCTATATATATATATATATGTATATATAAATATATATACTTTGGCAATTTTGTTATGTTTGAGAGGCAAGGTGGGCTTCACGCAAAACTGCAGGTTTGTTTCCGTCCCCGACATGAAGCAGAACCAAGGACAGCCGTGGAAACCCATCAACTTAGGAATTCCACGGTGAAAATCTCGGCACATCTGCACCCTAACTACAGTTGATTTGACCTCTTATTGTATGGAAAAACAAAGTTCTTTCGTCTACACAGCGAGTTTGTCCATAAGGGGTGAATACCCCAAATTTGCAATGCTAGTATCTGCTAGAATGGAAAGAGAGGGGGACGCCCTTTTCTGAATGGAAAATGATGAAACCTTACGGGATTTTTGGGTCTATTTTCAGACAATCCGGAGGTTCTGTAAAGGCTCTTCGCAAAGTGCTCCCTCTGTCCCAGGAGACACCTACTGCAACGGTCTGATTCAGCCTGTGCACAACTGGGCCTATCCGCCATACGATGAGGGCTATGACGCATCCAGAGGCAGGGCACGTGGGCACCCTAGTATACAGAATTCGTGGTTGTTTGTTCTTGGGTAAGAACTCAAGTCCGCAAAGCCTTCAGATAGATTTCCATTTTTTTTCTCCCACAGCCATGTGGAGCAGGCTATAGCGGCAACGAGTGGAATGAGGGCGACTATGGCTGTGATGAGGACACACTCGTCGCACATCCCCTAGCTGTTGCTGGTCAACGACATCTTTTTTTGGTATCTTGTTCTTCTTGCAGATTCTTGCATTCAAAATATTCATACGATTCACATGCCTTATTGACATTTTCACGGTATTTCACAGTCCTGTAGTCCTGCAACACCTCTTGCTGTCCTGATAGACCTTCAGCTGAGGCTTCATCCGGCCAAACGTAGGCGCCGCCCGCATCAGTTGGCTGGAAATTGGCTGACATTTCAAACATATGAGTACGAAAGATACATGGATGTGTGTCAAAGTAAAACATGGCTAAGATTATGCTAAAATCAATGGCCTTTGCCTCAAAATGTGACCCATACTCCATGTGAAAAATGAATCAAAATGGCATTTGGCTCAAGCTGATCGGCTGACAGTCTTCCCCTGCAACCTGCGGAAACCTTCCGTTTGTTCTTGGAGGATCTTGGAACAAGTCCAACATGAAGCTTTGGGAGGGATGGCCAGGGCGCAACCGCTTCTGTTGCTTTGGCTCCTTCCTGGTGCCTGGGAAGCTGTGCCCTAGCGTGGCAACTCTGCCAACAATTCTCACAGTTGTAATCGTTTTTTGCTTGGCAGAACTGCCACGGCTCTCGGCCTTCTGGAAAATTCTTGTTGTGGTGACAGCCGGGCTGCTGCTGGTTGGAGTGATCTTTGGATTTCTTCAGGCCATGGCAACAGAGCCGGGGGTACAGGTGAGGCAATCTATGCTTCCCGCCCTCACAGTATCCAAGGATGGCCGGAAGACAGTGCTGAAGTTATGCGACATGTATGCATCTGTGAGCAGGCCGCCTGGGCGCCCTTTGGAGCCTTGGCGCCCTGCGGAATCCGAAGAGCGAAAAAGGGTGCAGTCGAAATTTGCAGAAGAGATGAACAAGAAAATCGACCAGATGCCGTACTTTGACGAGGACGATGAGGCCGATCAGTTCCAGATGAACAGGATTGAATGGTTCTGGTGCTCACTCATGGAGGATGAGCGCATCCAACACTTGAAGAATTGCACAACCTGCCAGGTCAGGCGTTTGCCGGGGACCTCGCACTGCAAAGTTTGCGACAACTGCGTGCGCGATTTCGACCACCACTGCTATTGGATTGGAAACTGTGTTGCTGGATAGCCATAGATTCATTTAGACTCTTCGTGTTTTCGGATGTTTTGGGGGTCAGATGGATTTACCACATAAGCAGTCATAAGCATACATAGGCATGCATAAGCCACATGAACCCACTAGTAGAAAAGACTTTTACCAGGGAATCAACAAACCACCAAGGTTGGAGCGCGCAATCATCGCTCCTTCATTTGTTTCCTAACATGCCTGGCAATGCTGGGATGGCTGTTGCTGAGCATTTCCGCGATTGATGGTATTCTGGGAACAGAATACCATCACCTTCTCTCCATCCACACCACGATTGAGAAAGTACTTGCGGGGCTGGTGTTCGCCGCTGCTGTGCTGGTGATCGGAATCGTCTGCTGCCAGGCCCTAAAGTCTCAAATGCGGCGTGTGGAAAGGGTCCAGGTGGTGCTGCAGCTACTGCTGGCAATTCTGTGTATGGCTTACGTAGTCCTTGCTGCCGTGTTTGGCATCATCCCCATGGTGCCCTTGGGAATGGCCATCGTCATTGCCCCACCCACAGTTGCCCTAACCTCCATGCTGGAGCAACAGCTTCACAATCTGGCCAGGGGCCTGAACATGAAGAAACGATCCAGCTCTATGAAAGGTGGTAAATTCAGTTTTAAAACATTCAAAGACTGGTTGCAACAGGGGGCCCCAGAGTCCATGGCCTCGATGGATTTAGACGTGAACGAAGAGATTCTGGAGCAGGGCCTGGCCACTGCTCCCAATCCGTGGCAGGCCGAGGATGACGAACTATGCCCAGAGATCAGCATTCCTTGGTTCCAAGTCAGCCCTGCCACCTATGAGCGCATGTCCGATGCTCCGGAGAAGTGCCCGAGCCCCTGCCCCGAAGATAATGTTCCCGGCGTCACAGGCTGGAATCCGAACACCGGAGCCAGCCACGTGGTCGACGCAGTTTGAAGCTTGAACAAAAAAAAAGTCCATGATGTCCATGCATTGCCAGAAATTTGCTGATCTCGAGCATGATTTTGGAACTTTGACACAGTCTCCTTGCCCAAGTGTTTTCAGATGTTTTCAGTGAATTTCATCTCCATCAATCCTCACCGCACAAGTTCATTGGGTTTTCATCCTCTGCAGGTGCGATTCCACCCATGGCAGAGATGCAAGCAATGTGGTGGTGTCGCCTGCTGGAAGATAAGGTCAAGGACAGCTTGGGAACCGCATGGTCCCATTTGTCTTTGGCAAAAAATTGGGTTTTGGGATGTTTTGGGATGTTTTGGGTCCCCAAAATCTGCTCTTATTGTCAATAATTTTTGGGTATCCCACGGTGTCCTTCATTTTCCGACGCCATGTCATCTTGCGCCAGGAGGGACATCCTCTGGACAGCTCCTGCTATAGACTCACCGATTCCAGGCTCTGTTAAGGCCAGGGGCCCAGGACTCTAGCGCCGCTGCTTGGACGAAGTTGCTGGATACCTTTGCACCAGAAAAGCCTAACATCATATACTACCTGCACAGATCTGCACATCTGTACAGACAAAAACTATGCAAATCTGAGGTGTGGACTATGGCCCCAGACTCAGTTTCAAGTCGATTCATTTCCAGCTGTTGTGACGGGCAGCTGAGGATACTACATGTTTGCTTTGGCAAAGGAGATGGGAGCAGCACCATCTCTTCGACACTGGCTCTGGCGCGACTGGCGAGTCATGCTGACCTGTGCCTTTGGCCACCTGGTTGAGCCTGGTTGCATGCTTTTTGTATCTTTTTGTTATGCTTTTATCAGTTTACTTCGGTGAAGTCTCCCAGGTCAACTCAGGTGAACCACTCAAGGTTGCTGCAACGCAACCGTGGGAGAGGTTGATAGGACCTTGAGACGATCCGAGAACCGATGGCATCCGACCCTAGGCCAAGCGCACGTGCCTATTTTCCGTCTTCAAGGACCATTCCGCAGTGCAGCTTGCCAGGCTGACCGGACCCCGGGGACATTGAAACATTTGATCCACTCTTTGTATAGAAACATGTGAGCATTCCAACATTGTTATGCCATGTTATGCCATGTTATGCCTTTAGAGGCTTTGAATATAGGCTTTGCTTGGAATTTGAATGTGAGGCTTCAAATTCCGAACCTGCGGAATGTCCGCAGGCCACCTGCCGCTCAGAGCTATACAATGTCTTGTGGACAAGACCAGTGGTTCAGACCTCAAAAGTGGCAGATGTGGCGTATCAGAGAGGGTTTGCGAAGGGTGCAACTTGACACTGCCTCAACAGATTGTGCATGTTGTGCACAGAGCATCATAGAGCATCATATAGCCCAGAAAAGCAAGTCATGGCTTTTACCAACAAGATGATGGTGTAATTTTGAGCAATACCCACTTGGCTTTCCAGGATGACATAGGATGACCATGGCCAAGCATCAGGATGCATTAGGTGGTGTGTTTCTACGCTCAAGGTGGTGGACAATGACTGTATATATGATATGATATAATTAAGTGTGTGTGTGTATATATATATATTATACATATATATATATATACATAGCGGTCTATATCTTCAGAAATGTTGGAATGAGGTGATGAATCTCACCTTCCTCATTGAAGCCATTACCTTTGGAGCGCTTTGGCTCAATTGGCTCATCCAGATTTCAGCAAGTATGCAGGTCATTTCACAAAGGATGATTTTGGTCTGGTGTGAATGGCATGTGAATGGAATGTGAATGGTATGTGAATGGTTTCATCAGATTTTTTACGAAAGCCAGCTGTCAAGCATGGCGAAGTTGCTCATTGCGAACGAAGTGAGAATAGGGGGTCTGGGGGGTGGTCGTCTCCAAACGGACGATTTTGAGGCACTTCCCCACCTAATTAGGGTGGCCACCGTGGTCGATTTTGAGGCTGATGTACCAGGTGGCAATTGGGTGACGGCGGGGTTCGATTCCCCCCTGGTCCGTCCTCCGACGTGCATTTGGAGGTGAGTGGAATGGAGGGTAAAAGGATGCAAAAATGGAGTCAAAGCATAACAGAACAATGGAAAAACTTGGAAAGAGTAATGGAAGAAGAGAGGGAATGGAAGGAAAAAAACAAAGGGGACGGATTGGAGTTTCGGGGCGGGGTGTACGATGGGGGGAAGGTTGGAGGGACAAGAGGGTGGCTTGGGCGGGCTCTTTGGGGCGTGGGCAGGCAATGTGGAGTGAGGCTCTTTTAGGTAGCTGTTGGGAAGCAAAGGAGCCCGCAGGGTGAAGGGTGTAAGGTGTGGGAGTGTAGAGTGTCAAGTGTAAAGTTTCAAGTGTAGAGTGTGGAGTGTAAGTGTAGAGTGTAAAGTGTAGTGTGTAAAGCGTAGAGTGTAGAGTGTAAAGTGTAGAGTGTGAAGTGTAGAGTGTGAAGTGTAGAGTGTGGAGTGTAAAGTATGGAGTGTGGAGTGTAAAGTGTGCAGTAAGGAGTGAGGAGTGTAACGTGTAACGTATAAAGTATGGTGTGTAGAGGGAAGAGTGTAAAGTGGAGTGTGTAAAGTGTAGAGTGTGCGGTGTGGAGTGTAAAGCGTAGAGTGTAAAGTCTAGTGTAAGTCGCCATGTGAACCGTTTTGCTGAAGTTCTTGCTTGCTTCTCTGTGATTCCCGGAAACCTCGACTTAGCCTCGTGTACCGCTGTCGGCGTTCCCGCAGCCAATGTGGCACGTGGGGTTATGGAGAGATACAGAAGGTAGTTCTGCTTACAATTTCCTCATGTAGTACTTATGTGGAGTGCTTGGAAATGACGTATGGAAACATGATGGCTGGGGCGGGGTGTACGATGGGGGGAAGGTTGGAGGGTGGCTTGGGCGGGCTCTTTGGGGCGTGGGCAGGCAATGTGGAGTGAGGCTCTTTTAGGTAGCTGTTGGGAAGCAAAGGAGCCCGCAGGGTGAAGGGTGTAAGGTGTGGGAGTGTAGAGTGTCAAGTGTAAAGTTTCAAGTGTAGAGTGTGGAGTGTAAGTGTAGAGTGTAAAGTGTAGTGTGTAAAGCGTAGAGTGTAGAGTGTAAAGTGTAGAGTGTGAAGTGTAGAGTGTGAAGTGTAGAGTGTGGAGTGTAAAGTATGGAGTGTGGAGTGTAAAGTGTGCAGTAAGGAGTGAGGAGTGTAACGTGTAGCGTATAAAGTATGGTGTGTAGAGGGAAGAGTGTAAAGTGTAAAGTGGAGTGTGTAAAGTGTAGAGTGTGCGGTGTGGAGTGTAAAGCGTAGAGTGTAAAGTCTAGTGTAAGTCGCCATGTGAACCGTTTTGCTGAAGTTCTTGCTTGCTTCTCTGTGATTCCCGGAAACCTCGGCTTAGCCTCGTGTACCGCTGTCGGCGTTCCCGCAGCCAATGTGGCACGTGGGGTTATGGAGAGATACAGAAGGTAGTTCTGCTTACAATTTCCTCATGTAGTACAAAAACCAGTGAAGCCAATGGAACAACTCGCAGCTGTTTCCTACGTCACAATGAGTGGCAGCCTTCAGCTGCTTGACATGGATTGGAACATCATGGAACATCATGTCATCATGTCTCCTTGGAATGTTTACTGGAAAGGTTGGGAAGAAAGAAGATAAAGAAGGAGCTAGTCAAAAGATGTCAAAAATGCAGAGTATGTGTGCTGGCTGGGTATGTGTGAAAGTACATGGGTATTCTTTTCTCGGCTAGTGACACTACCTATATATATATATATGTATAAATATATATATATATATATACTTTGGCAATTTTGTTATGTTTGAGAGGCAAGGTGGGCTTCACGCAAAACTGCAGGTTTGTTTCCGTCCCCGACATGAAGCAGAACCAAGGACAGCCGTGGAAACCCATCAACTTAGGAATTCCACGGTGAAAATCTCGGCACATCTGCACCCTAACTACAGTTGATTTGACCTCTTATTGTATGGAAAAACAAAGTTCTTTCGTCTACACAGCGAGTTTGTCCATAAGGGGTGAATACCCCAAATTTGCAATGCTAGTATCTGCTAGAATGGAAAATGATGAAACCTTACGGGATTTTTTGGGTCTATTTTCAGACAATCCGGAGGTTCTGTAAAGGCTCTTCGCAAAGTGCTCCCTCTGTCCCAGGAGACACCTACTGCAACGGTCTGATTCAGCCTGTGCACAACTGGGCCTATCCGCCATACGATGAGGGCTATGACGCATCCAGAGGCAGGGCACGTGGGCACCCTAGTATACAGAATTCGTGGTTGTTTGTTCTTGGGTAAGAACTCAAGTCCACAAAGCCTGCAGATAGATTTCCATTTTTTTCCCACAGCCATGTGGAGCAGGCTATAGCCGCAACGAGTGGAATGAGGGCGACTATGGCTGTGATGAGGACACACTCGTCGCACATCCCCTAGCTGTTGCTGGTCAACGACATCTTTTTTTGGTATCTTGTTCTTCTTGCAGATTCTTGCATTCAAAATATTCATACGATTCACATGCCTTATTGACATTTTCACGGTATTTCACAGTCCTGTAGTCCTGCAACACCTCTTGCTGTCCTGATAGACCTTCAGCTGAGGCTTCATCCGGCCAAACGTAGGCGCCGCCCGCATCAGTTGGCTGGAAATTGGCTGACATTTCAAACAATATGAGTACGAAAGATACATGGATGTGTGTCAAAGTAAAACATGGCTAAGATTATGCTAAAATCAATGGCCTTTGCCTCAAAATGTGACCCATACTCCATGTGAAAAATGAATCAAAATGGCATTTGGCTCAAGCTGATCGGCTGACAGTCTTCCCCTGCAACCTGCGGAAACCTTCCGTTTGTTCTTGGAGGATCTTGGAACAAGTCCAACATGAAGCTTTGGGAGGGATGGCCAGGGCGCAACCGCTTCTGTTGCTTTGGCTCCTTCCTGGTGCCTGGGAAGCTGTGCCCTAGCGTGGCAACTCTGCCAACAATTCTCACAGTTGTAATCGTTTTTTGCCTGGCAGAACTGCCACGGCTCTCGGCCTTCTGGAAAATTCTTGTTGTGGTGACAGCCGGGCTGCTGCTGGTTGGAGTGATCTTTGGATTTCTTCAGGCCATGGCAACAGAGCCGGGGGTACAGGTGAGGCAATCTATGCTTCCCGCCCTCACAGTATCCAAGGATGGCCGGAAGACAGTGCTGAAGTTATGCGACATGTATGCATCTGTGAGCAGGCCGCCTGGGCGCCCTTTGGAGCCTTGGCGCCCTGCGGAATCCGAAGAGCGAAAAAGGGTGCAGTCGAAATTTGCAGAAGAGATGAACAAGAAAATCGACCAGATGCCGTACTTTGACGAGGACGATGAGGCCGATCAGTTCCAGATGAACAGGATTGAATGGTTCTGGTGCTCACTCATGGAGGATGAGCGCATCCAACACTTGAAGAATTGCACAACCTGCCAGGTCAGGCGTTTGCCGGGGACCTCGCACTGCAAAGTTTGCGACAACTGCGTGCGCGATTTCGACCACCACTGCTATTGGATTGGAAACTGTGTTGCTGGATAGCCATAGATTCATTTAGACTCTTCGTGTTTTCGGATGTTTTGGGGGTCAGATGGATTTACCACATAAGCAGTCATAAGCATACATAGGCATGCATAAGCCACATGAACCCACTAGTAGAAAAGACTTTTACCAGGGAATCAACAAACCACCAAGGTTGGAGCGCGCAATCATCGCTCCTTCATTTGTTTCCTAACATGCCTGGCAATGCTGGGATGGCTGTTGCTGAGCATTTCCGCGATTGATGGTATTCTGGGAACAGAATACCATCACCTTCTCTCCATCCACACCACGATTGAGAAAGTACTTGCGGGGCTGGTGTTCGCCGCTGCTGTGCTGGTGATCGGAATCGTCTGCTGCCAGGCCCTAAAGTCTCAAATGCGGCGTGTGGAAAGGGTCCAGGTGGTGCTGCAGCTACTGCTGGCAATTCTGTGTATGGCTTACGTAGTCCTTGCTGCCGTGTTTGGCATCATCCCCATGGTGCCCTTGGGAATGGCCATCGTCATTGCCCCACCCACAGTTGCCCTAACCTCCATGCTGGAGCAACAGCTTCACAATCTGGCCAGGGGCCTGAACATGAAGAAACGATCCAGCTCTATGAAAGGTGGTAAATTCAGTTTTAAAACATTCAAAGACTGGTTGCAACAGGGGGCCCCAGAGTCCATGGCCTCGATGGATTTAGACGTGAACGAAGAGATTCTGGAGCAGGGCCTGGCCACTGCTCCCAATCCGTGGCAGGCCGAGGATGACGAACTATGCCCAGAGATCAGCATTCCTTGGTTCCAAGTCAGCCCTGCCACCTATGAGCGCATGTCCGATGCTCCGGAGAAGTGCCCGAGCCCCTGCCCCGAAGATAATGTTCCCGGCGTCACAGGCTGGAATCCGAACACCGGAGCCAGCCACGTGGTCGACGCAGTTTGAAGCTTGAACAAAAAAAAGTCCATGATGTCCACGCATTGCCAGAAATTTGCTGATCTCGAGCATGATTTTGGAACTTTGACACAGTCTCCTTGCCCAAGTGTTTTCAGATGTTTTCAGTGAATTTCATCTCCATCAATCCTCACCGCACAAGTTCATTGGGTTTTCATCCTCTGCAGGTGCGATTCCACCCATGGCAGAGATGCAAGCAATGTGGTGGTGTCGCCTGCTGGAAGATAAGGTCAAGGACAGCTTGGGAACCGCATGGTCCCATTTGTCTTTGGCAAAAAATTGGGTTTTGGGATGTTTTGGGATGTTTTGGGATGTTTTGGGTCCCCAAAATCTGCTCTTATTGTCAATAATTTTTGGGTATCCCACGGTGTCCTTCATTTTCCGACGCCATGTCATCTTGCGCCAGGAGGGACATCCTCTGGACAGCTCCTGCTATAGACTCACCGATTCCAGGCTCTGTTATGGCCAGGAGCCCAGGACTCTAGCGCCGCTGCTTGGACGAAGTTGCTGGATACTTTTGCACCAGAAAAGCCTAACATCATATACTACCTGCACAGATCTGCACATCTGCACAGACAAAAACTATGCAAATCTGAGGTGTGGACTATGGCCCCAGACTCAGTTTCAAGTCGATTCATTTCCACCTGTTGTGACGGGCAGCTGAGGATACTACATGTTTGCTTTGGCAAAGGAGATGGGAGCAGCACCATCTCTTCGACACTGGCTCTGGCGCGACTGGCGAGTCATGCTGACCTGTGCCTTTGGCCACCTGGTTGAGCCTGGTTGCATGCTTTTTGTATCTTTTTGTTATGCTTTTATCAGTTTACTTCGGTGAAGTCTCCCAGGTCAACTCAGGTGAACCACTCAAGGTTGCTGCAACGCGACCGTGGGAGAGGTTGATAGGACCTTGAGACGATCCGAGAACCGATGGCATCCGACCCTAGGCCAAGCGCACGTGCCTATTTTCCATCTTCAAGGACCATTCCGCAGTGCAGCTTGCCAGGCTGACCGGACCCCGGGGACATTGAAACATTTGATCCACTCTTTGCATAGAAACATGTGAGCATTCCAACATTGTTATGCCATGTTATGCCATGTTATGCCTTTAGAGGCTTTGAATATAGGCTTTGCTTGGAATTTGAATGTGAGGCTTCAAATTCCGAACCTGCGGAATGTCCGCAGGCCACCTGCCGCTCAGAGCTATACAATGTCTTGTGGACAAGACCAGTGGTTCAGACCTCAAAAGTGGCAGATGTGGCGTATCAGAGAGGGTTTGCGAAGAGTGCAACTTGACACTGCCTCAACAGATTGTGCATGTTGTGCACAGAGCATCATAGAGCATCATATAGCCCAGAAAAGCAAGTCATGGCTTTTACCAACAAGATGATGGTGTAATTTTGAGCAATACCCACTTGGCTTTCCAGGATGACATAGGATGACCATGGCCAAGCATGAGGATGCATTAGGTGGTGTGTTTCTACGCTCAAGGTGGTGGACAATGACTGTATATATGATATGATATAATTAAGTGTGTGTGTATATATATATATTATACATATATATATATATACATAGCGGTCTATATCTTCAGAAATGTTGGAATGAGGTGATGAATCTCACCTTCCTCATTGAAGCCATTACCTTTGGAGCGCTTTGGCTCAATTGGCTCATCCAGATTTCAGCAAGTATGCAGGTCATTTCACAAAGGATGATTTTGGTCTGGTGTGAATGGCATGTGAATGGAATGTGAATGGTATGTGAATGGTTTCATCAGATTTTTTACGAAAGCCAGCTGTCAAGCATGGCGAAGTTGCTCATTGCGAACGAAGTGAGAATAGGGGGTCTGGGGGGTGGTCGTCTCCAAACGGACGATTTTGAGGCACTTCCCCACCTAATTAGGGTGGCCACCGTGGTCGATTTTGAGGCTGATGTACCAGGTGGCAATTGGGTGACGGCGGGGTTCGATTCCCCCCTGGTCCGTCCTCCGACGTGCATTTGGAGGTGAGTGGAATGGAGGGTAAAAGGATGCAAAAATGGAGTCAAAGCATAACAGAACAATGGAAAAACTTGGAAAGAGTAATGGAAGAAGAGAGGGAATGGAAGGAAAAAAACAAAGGGGACGGATTGGAGTTTCGGGGCGGGGTGTACGATGGGGGGAAGGTTGGAGGGACAAGAGGGTGGCTTGGGCGGGCTCTTTGGGGCGTGGGCAGGCAATGTGGAGTGAGGCTCTTTTAGGTAGCTGTTGGGAAGCAAAGGAGCCCGCAGGGTGAAGGGTGTAAGGTGTGGGAGTGTAGAGTGTCAAGTGTAAAGTTTCAAGTGTAGAGTGTGGAGTGTAAGTGTAGAGTGTAAAGTGTAGTGTGTAAAGCGTAGAGTGTAGAGTGTAGAGTGTAAAGTGTAGAGTGTGAAGTGTAGAGTGTGAAGTGTAGAGTGTGGAGTGTAAAGTATGGAGTGTGGAGTGTAAAGTGTGCAGTAAGGAGTGAGGAGTGTAACGTGTAACGTATAAAGTATGGTGTGTAGAGGGAAGAGTGTAAAGTGGAGTGTGTAAAGTGTAGAGTGTGCGGTGTGGAGTGTAAAGCGTAGAGTGTAAAGTCTAGTGTAAGTCGCCATGTGAACCGTTTTGCTGAAGTTCTTGCTTGCTTCTCTGTGATTCCCGGAAACCTCGACTTAGCCTCGTGTACCGCTGTCGGCGTTCCCGCAGCCAATGTGGCACGTGGGGTTATGGAGAGATACAGAAGGTAGTTCTGCTTACAATTTCCTCATGTAGTACTTATGTGGAGTGCTTGGAAATGACGTATGGGAACATGATGGCTGGGGCGGGGTGTACGATGGGGGGAAGGTTGGAGGGTGGCTTGGGCGGGCTCTTTGGGGCGTGGGCAGGCAATGTGGAGTGAGGCTCTTTTAGGTAGCTGTTGGGAAGCAAAGGAGCCCGCAGGGTGAAGGGTGTAAGGTGTGGGAGTGTAGAGTGTCAAGTGTAAAGTTTCAAGTGTAGAGTGTGGAGTGTAGAGTGTAAAGTGTAGTGTGTAAAGCGTAGAGTGTAGAGTGTAGAGTGTAAAGTGTAGAGTGTGAAGTGTAGAGTGTGAAGTGTAGAGTGTGGAGTGTAAAGTATGGAGTGTGGAGTGTAAAGTGTGCAGTAAGGAGTGAGGAGTGTAACGTGTAGCGTATAAAGTATGGTGTGTAGAGGGAAGAGTGTAAAGTGTAAAGTGGAGTGTGTAAAGTGTAGAGTGCGCGGTGTGGAGTGTAAAGCGTAGAGTGTAAAGTCTAGTGTAAGTCGCCATGTGAACCGTTTTGCTGAAGTTCTTGCTTGCTTCTCTGTGATTCCCGGAAACCTCGACTTAGCCTCGTGTACCGCTGTCGGCGTTCCCGCAGCCAATGTGGCACGTGGGGTTATGGAGAGATACAGAAGGTAGTTCTGCTTACAATATCCTCATGTAGTACAAAAACCAGTGAAACCAATGGAACAACTCGCAGCTGTTTCCTACGTCACAATGAGTGGCAGCCTTCAGCTGCTTGACATGGATTGGAACATCATGGAACATCATGTCATCATGTCTCCTTGGAATGTTTACTGGAAAGGTTGGGAAGAAAGAAGATAAAGAAGGAGCTAGTCAAAAGATGTCAAAAATGCAGAGTATGTGTGCTGGCTGGGTATGTGTGAAAGTCCATGGGTATTCTTTTCTCGGCTAGTGACACTACCTATATATATATATGTATATATATATATACTTTGGCAATTTTGTTATGTTTGAGAGGCAAGGTGGGCTTCACGCAAAACTGCAGGTTTGTTTCCGTCCCCGACATGAAGCAGAACCAAGGACAGCCGTGGAAACCCATCAACTTAGGAATTCCACGGTGAAAATCTCGGCACATCTGCACCCTAACTACAGTTGATTTGACCTCTTATTGTATGGAAAAACAAAGTTCTTTCGTCTACACAGCGAGTTTGTCCATAAGGGGTGAATACCCCAAATTTGCAATGCTAGTATCTGCTAGAATGGAAAATGATGAAACCTTACGGGATTTTTTGGGTCTATTTTCAGACAATCCGGAGGTTCTGTAAAGGCTCTTCGCAAAGTGCTCCCTCTGTCCCAGGAGACACCTACTGCAACGGTCTGATTCAGCCTGTGCACAACTGGGCCTATCCGCCATACGATGAGGGCTATGACGCATCCAGAGGCAGGGCCCGTGGGCACCCTAGTATACAGAATTCGTGGTTGTTTGTTCTTGGGTAAGAACTCAAGTCCACAAAGCCTGCAGATAGATTTCCATTTTTTTTTCCCACAGCCATGTGGAGCAGGCTATAGCCGCAACGAGTGGAATGAGGGCGACTATGGCTGTGATGAGGACACACTCGTCGCACATCCCCTAGCTGTTGCTGGTCAACGACATCTTTTTTTGGTATTGCGAAGATATGGAAAGATATCTTGTTGTGTTATGCCGCTCTAAGTGCAAACACGAAATGCAAAGCAGGAGTGCTATCTGTTTTGTCATGCGTAGCTTCGAATGCTAGGCTCAAAAGAGGGCCCTCTGGAATCGTTGTCCAGAGGCAAGACACGTAAAAGCCAAAGAGGCCGCGTCGAGAACGCCCAATGTGGTTCTGCAGCTGCATGTTGTGGTTCCAACCTGGCAAAGTGGTAAATGGATCAGTTTGGTGGCACCAAACTCACACCGGTGGAGAAGAAAGAAAAGTTCACCACGGTCCACCCAGGTTGCTGTTGTCACGCAACGTCTGAATGCATTGGCTGCAGCATTTCAAATCTCGTATGCCGGCTTGATTCGCTTGTAAAAGCGCTCGACAATCACGATGCAAATGGTATCGTGCTCCAGTTCGGCTCACAAACAAAGAGGTTGATGTCACATCTTGCTCGTAGTAGTGAACCAAACTTTCAAGATCTTGGATTCTTTCGTCTTTGTCGTTCACCTGCTGTTGCAGCATCTGAACTCTGCAGTTCAAAAGGTGAATAGTTTGATCACGTCCACTTTCGGTTTGGGTTGATACATCTTCCAGCGCAGCTTGTTGATTCCATAGGAACGCAAAAGGTCTCATCAGTGACCAGAGCATTCTTGAGGTTTGAAACCTAGGTATAGCCATAGGTCTCGGCGGGGACCTTGTCATTCTTTCTAAAAACTGCCATGCCAGAAAAACTGTCGCCACAAACATGGTGAGGAATGTGAAGATGAAAATGATGTTGTAGGATGAAAAAGAATCTTCTGCAAAATCATCACCTCGAACTGGCTCAAGTTGATTTGTCAGCACTGCAAAACCAATGCCTTTCTGCAATCGACCAATCGCATTGCGTCTAGCTGAAGCTTGTCGTTCAGCAAGAGTTTTCTTCTTTGCTGCTTGGAAGCTCTGGTCGGAGTGCAGGGAAAAGACATGGGACCGTAAGCGGTCTGCAAGCAATTGCCGTGCTGCAATTTTGGTAACACCATCTGCCAGTTGGGTCTCTGATGAAATCCATTTCGGCTTCGTTTTCATCTCATCCATTTTCTGTTTCACAACCATGACCTCAATCTTGGATCTTCGGTCGCCTTGCATCTGTGGAACTTCAGCTTTCAGGCTATCATAGAGTGCCTTCGCGTCGACCACCAAGGCTGACTGCATTTGGATGTCGTGGACGTCCAAGCGGCGCAACTCAAAGCCAGGAGTCACACATCCATGCCAGAAGATCAGGAGATACTCAAGAGCATCCATTGCACCAGCTCATGCTTGTGCTTCAGAGTTGAGGCTACTGCGGCTGATTCTGGGGAGTTTGTAGCTTCGCCAATCCAAAACAACATAGGGTTGGTCCAATTGACCTTGCAAGGCCTTCACATTCATCAGCAAAACAAAGTAGCCGCCTTGGGACTCATGGTTCTTCCGAACGCCCCAGGCTGCATCGCTCAAGGCTATCATGCATAGCTCATGTAGCTGGCCAAGGTCAGAAAATTGGAGTCCAACGTCGCTGTTGGCTTTGGCAAATCTAAGCAGCTTGTTTGCTTGGGTAGCTGTGGAAACTGCTGCGGCGCTCACTTCGCCACACAAAAGACTCACGCTTGCACTGAGGTGCGGTGAAGTCTGGGTTGCTGGCCATTGAAGCGCTCCTAGAAGTCCACGGAGCATTGTCAGTTCTTTGACAGTCAATTCACGATTCTCATCTGAATCGCTCAAGGTCAAAGGTTTGATCTTTTGGACGTACGCCTGTTGGCGCAACCACCAGCCACCTTTTCCATCAGCCTCAAGGTCACAACCGCAAAACTGTAGTTGACCAGTTTCTTTTGCTTCAGTCCAATGTTTGAAGTTGAAACTCTCATGAAGAGCCTGTTTTGCCTTCTGGTAGACTTCATCGGATTCAAGTCCAGCACCGATGAGATCATCGACATGAATGCCGATCATTGAAACCAATTGATCACCATGAAAAAGGCAATAAAGGCATTGATCTAGTGGATGTGGTTGGTATCCTGCAGCAATCAATCTTCTGCGGGCAACTTGAAACCATCTTCTTGGAGCATCGGCTTGCCCGTAAATGGGTTTGAGAAGTCGCATTAGTGTACCGGCTGGCACACCAATCAGCTGGCAAGCATCTTTGGGGATTCTGGCCCACAAGATTCGTTTCTGCGGATCGCCTTGAAGAAAGGCTGTCGCAACATCAGAAATGAAAACAAGCCAGGATTTGCAAGTTGCAATGGCCAGGAGAATCTGCCGTGAGGATCGGCTCAAAGTAGGGGAAGATGTGTCAAGCTCTCCTCGTAGTAGATCTGGATCAGAAAATCCTTGAAGAACCAAACGTGCTTTTGCGCGTGGGTTGCCATTGTTGTCGGCAGACCACTTCAGCACAAACCGTGCTTTCATCACGCGGTTCCAATCGACCTTCTCAGGATGGAGCTCAATCTCCCAAACTTGATTCTCAAAAATGGAGGCCAACTCAGCTTTCTTGCCCTCGATGAACGCCAGGCGGTCTTCAAGACTCATTCGGCTTTCCTTCAGGTCAGCTGAATCCTTGACGTTCTTCTTCTTGGGCGCAGCTTGGGCAGACCAGATATGGCCACGGCTTCGGATGGTTTTGTTGTTAAACTTCTTGGACAGGTCGCCAACGTAGTTTTGGCCAAACTCAGCTGCAGCATCTTTGGTCAGTGGGTACAAGGTCTTTCCAAACCATGGTTCATCACCCACAGGGGCAGGCTGCGCCTCGTTCACCAGGATGATGCGGCTGTTGCGTCTCATTGTCAGGCCATTTGTGGTCTGGAGCTTCTCGGCAGGCAAGGGAAAATCTGTTGTATGAAAAGTGCAATCTCTTGACCAAACATGGTTTCTAACCAAAAATCCATCTTCAAAGCTCCAAAAATCTGCTGTGGAACCAAGGTAGATCTCATGGGTTTTCGGATCATAGTGCCATCCAGCTGGAAGGTTGGTTGAGCCTTCACAGCCATTTGGAAAGAGCTCCACAGCGATGTTGACCGATTCATGGTGCTCGGCACGCTTTGAATTGCCAGGGCTTTGAGGATCAGGGTGATCATGCACCAGTGGCCACAATGGAGATCGCATCCAAGAAGTCTCACTTCGTTCATGTTGCCGTCGGCGTTCAGCAAAGGAAAGTCCAGGAAGTTGTGGAGGTGCCTCAGGCATTGAAGATTGGGTGGTGGTGTTGTCAGCTGCAATGGTGGGCTGATCAGCTTCACTGCCATCACCATCAGGGATTGGAACATCTTGCGGAAGAGGTTCAGGCATAAGTCCAGGACCTGCCTCTCCGCTGGAGGGCGCTGCTGCTGCTTCAGCTTGCTGTGAGGGTTGTGGCTCTTCAGAGTCGCGCAAATCCAAATCCAAGCGCCTTGACTCATCCGGTAAGTCCAAACCGGGATCCGTTGGCAAGTCCAAGCCAGAAGACGGATCAGCCACAGGAAGAGGTGGATCTTCAGCAGGATCTTTTGGCAAATCATCGATGGGTTCAGTTGGCTCATAGGAAAATGATCGCACTGATTCAGGTCGTGCTGCTGGGGCATCTTGCTCACCTTGATCAGGGGGATGGTTGGTCTTGGCTTTCTTTGGCGAGGGCTCATCAAAAATTCCATCAGAGATCTCACCCTCAAGCTCCTCCAAGGTGTGCTTGTTGATGCGCCGCAAGTCGGCAGTTCGGACAACTCGCCGTTGACGGAGACCAGCAATGGCTTGTTCAGCACGTTGAGCTCCATTGACAAGACCTTCTTGGCCAACAAGTCGTCGAACATGTTGACGTCCGGCACGGATGAGCACAGTGCCGTGGGCAATCCAATAGGTGTCAATGGTGCCAGTGTCTGGGTCTCGTTGGACAGCAACGACCGTTGCAGGGCCTTTCCACTGAACCGTGTGGAATCGATTGCCAACTTCTCGCCAGTAAAGACATCGTTCACCTGGCTGTAGATCTTCATCAGCACCTGAAAAGCGTCGGAGTAGAGCACGTCGAAGTTTGACGTCAATCTCCGCAACAGCACATGCATTTTGGGCACTTGCTTTGAGTTCAAGTCGTCGCCGTAGTCGATCTTGTTCAGTTTGTTGAAGTTGAATTGGACCAGTGCGCTCGTCAGAGATGAGTCCAGGCATATTTGGTTGTTTTCCCAGGGCAAGTTGCATAGGGGTAAATCCATTCACAAAAGTGCATTGATTCAATGTGGGCACAGTCCAGTTCAAGGCCGTGTGAAGTCCATCAAGGCCACATAGTCCATTTTCTGTCATGAAGATGGAGAGTGCTTTGCGAAGGAGTTGGTGTCTTCGCTCCACAATTGAAGTTCGTGAATGACTTTGCCCAGGGGAAATCTTCATCTCTATGTCGTGGTCGCCAGACCATTGCATCATAGCGTCACTGCCCCATCCAGACCATTCATCAACGCTCAGCTGCTTCGGAGGGCCAAAGTAGCGAATCCATTCACGTTCAACTGCTTTCATGAGGGAGTTGCTTGATTCATCAGGAATGGTTCGCAGAGCCATGAAGCGAGTTGCAGAATCAACCATGACCAACATGCCAATCTTCCGCTTGGCGACTTTGTCAGAAGGGGCATCAGGCTCAACTGAGCTCAAATCAAACCACAAGGTGTCGGCCTGAAGCTGCTCATTGAAGTCCATGGGACGCTCAGCATGAGCTGGAGCTGATTGTTTCCTAGAAGAAAACTTGTTGCAGTAAGGGCACTCAAGGGCTTCGGCTGCAGCGATGACCTTTGGGTCTGCATTCTTGGCCTGCAGCATGCGGACCAAAGTGTCCTTTCTCGGATGCCCAAGGTTTCGATGGAGGCGGTAGGCAATGCGCACCGCTTCAGAGCCATGCTTTGTGCCAAGTTTTCGAAGAACTCCAGTCAGCTCTTGAGCTTCAGCGTCTTGATCAACAGCATAGGCCTGCTCTGACAAACCTTCATCTTCAAGAAGGGCAGGAGCTAAATTCCAGGCAAGCTCGCATTGGTAATTCTCAGCCTTCTTGCAACGGCTTCCACCTTCAAGTCGGGCATGTTGATGGTTGCCTGAGCATAGTTTGGACATGATGCGACACATCGCACGTTTTGTGGTCTGAATGGAGGTGGTTTTCATGATTGGTACTTCATCATCATCAACTGTGGTAGTGGAACCATATTCACATTGATCAAAGGTTGTGCGTTCACCTGGAAGTTTGGCAAAGGCTGGTGTTTCCCAGGCAGCACTGCGGTGTGGATGTTCAATGTGTGCATGAGCTCCACGTTTCACCTGAAACCAGTACAGCTTCTTGCAAAACTTCAGATGGATCTCATGGTCGAAGTCACGACGCTCCCAAAGTTCGTCCCAATCAGCTTCACAACGCATGTTGATGGCCTGCATGGGAGACCAAAGTGTGCACTTGGGAGACATGTAGATCTCATCCGGCTCAAGCTCATAAGCCAGTTCCATCAAACGTTTTCGATGTGCTAATTTGGAGAAGTCCCATCCATTGTTGAGTCCAAAACGCATCACATCGGCACCAAGGCGTTCAGCTTGTTCGCCTAAAAGGCCAGTGCCACTGTAGACTTCCCAAATGAGCTTCTTTCGTGGGTGAGGTTGGCATCGAGCTTCATAGGCAAGTTGGGCTGCTTTCTTGGAGGTTTCAACCTGTTGACCCTGAATCCATGACCAGGTCTTCGACATTGAGCATTGAGTGCGTTCAGTCAGCTCATGGGCATGAAAGTGCTCCTCAGGAATCTGCTCATCCACATTCACATAGGTCTCAACATCAACGAACTCATTCTCAGAGGCGTCGTCGGTGAATTGGACCTCGGAGATCATTTCCTCATAGCGCTCGGCAGCACGTAGATCTTGAAGAAAATCTTGCAAAGAGCATGCATCATCGTGGTCATCATCCTTGGCTCTGAGGTCGAACTGCGGGTTCTCGAAGTCCTCGATGGAGTTGAAGGTTGCAGCAAGTCGCAGAAGCATCGCATCTTGCTTGCCACGTTCGATCTCGGTCCATCGGCCACCAAGGATGCGCATCTTGCCACTTCCAAAATCCACTACAGCACCAAGTTGTTCAAGAACTGGGCGTCCAAGCAACATTGGGGTGGCTCCGAACACGATGAAGCACTGCATTCGACCTGAAATGTTGGCGAAGTGCACGGGCAACTCAACCATCCAGCGGGCATGCCCATCAGCATCGCCGCCAAAACGAAAAGATTTGTTGCACTTCTTGAAGGAGATGGTGTTCATGGGGTATCCCTGTACTTCCAACCATTTCAGATATCGCAAGATGTACTCGCTGCCAGCAAGGAAAGAAGAGGCTCCTTGGTCTTGAATGCACATGTCGGGCTCCTTTGTCACCCATCCACCAGCACGCACCACAGATTCGCCTTGCATGTAGGTCTCCTCAATCTCATGAAACTCATCGCCAGAGGTCTGGAAGACCATGTTCACCATCGGATCAAGGTCGATGGGACGCTTCTTTGCAGGAGAGGAGGGACCAGAGGCAGCAGCAGAAGAGCTCTTGCAGTTTGCAGCTTTGTGGCCAGTCTTGCCACATCTCAAACAAACTAGATCCCCCGCTATGGCTTTTCCTCTAGCTTTGATACCCTTTCCTTTTGGTGGATATGGTGATTGTTTGGATCCCTTCTTACTTTGGCCTTTAGACTTTGAACTACCCCCACCTTGAGACATGCTGGAACCCTTGCCGTCCACCAGTGCCACAACCGGGTAGAAGCCACGGCTTTGGCGCAACTGTGCAAGTCGGCTCTTGGCATCGGCATATGCAGAGTAGACGGAATCGAACTCCACCACATCGAAGAGCGACTCGTCTTCGACGGCAGCTTCGCTCGGATTCCACTCAGAGGCAGTGGGAGACCAGTCAACTTGTGAACCAAAGTATGTTTCATCCCATTCTTCATCACATTCATAGTATTGATCATCATCATTTTCGTAGCAGGTATCCATGTAGTTTTCATTCCAATCGTCTTGAAACTCATGTTCATCATCTTCTGCATGGTGCACATTGGAACGACCCTTTCCCTTGGGGAATGATTTTCCACGGTGACTTTGATGATTGGATTGCTTGAAGTCTTGACCAAAAACCAGAAAAAGGCTTTGCTCCACGTTTCCCAATGTCAACGTTTTGCCAACCTGGGACTGCACAAGGTGTTGTTGGTCCTTGGTCAAGGCTGCTCTGCGCAACATGAGCCATCCAGTGATTTCCTCAGGAAGATCAACCTTCAGTCTCTGAACATCGCATAGGGCTTGGTGAAAATCAGTCACATAGTCCAAAAGTGATTGGTTGGGCTTTCGCTGAACCTTGAAGAAGAAGGTGTCAAATATGGAACCCAGCTCAACCCTTTCATCATATTTCCATTTCGAATCCAACCGTCGCAGCAACACATCTAGGCCGTTTTCGGCTTCCAGTTC
>CAMXCT020000099.1:0-74867 GCA_947184155.2 Cladocopium goreaui
CACTCTACACTCCACACTCTACACTTTACACTTCATACTTCACACTCTACACTTTACACTCCATACTCCACACTCTACACTTTACACTCCGCATTCTACACTTTACACACTCTACACTCCCCTCTCCATACTTTTTACTCTCCACGCTCTACACTTTCCACTCCACACTGCAGACTGGTAACAAGGGAAACATGCACAAGACTTTTCAAATAAACTATTGCAGAAAGGTATTGTGCGTGACTGCAAAACCATGTGTTTTCACATCTGTACCATTAACATACGTGTGAGCATTCGGGTTCGTGGGCTTCATCTTGTTGTTATATAACCAAGCACCATCCCGACTCGTGAATATTTGTGTTTGACCAAAACCTAAGACGTCAGGGCTTCGTGAAACTCCACAATGGTATACAAATGCTATATAATGCCAATACTTAAATATACGTATATAATATATATATATATCATATATTTCATATATGATATGATATATAGAGACAATGCACAGGAACCCAATCAGGACTTGGTTATCTTGGTTTACTTCCATTCCACAGATTTGGAGAGCCACCACATAGCGTGCCACCGTTGCCCAACTGTCGCAGTCCAGGTTCTTAAGCTCAGCCGAGGAATCAACTATCACCAGGATTGGTCATTATTATCAATGAAATAATGAATACGATTAATAATTATGAATAGAGAAACCAATAGACTTGTATATCATATCCTCATCATTCAACATTCTTCAGTTTGCGTTCCAGGTGTTCATCCCTAAAAATGGGGATGATGATCTCAACCTTGACATTTTTCTGGCGTTTCTTGGGGGTAGTAGTACTGCCCTGCGTCAGTCGCACCATGGCCAGCCATGCGCCGTGCTGCTGTCGCCCTGGCGCGGCGGGTGCATCTGATCACCTGCGAGGAATCGGCACAGCAGTGGTGCGAGAAATACCTGGAGGCATCAGTTGCTGGGAAGTCAGCGGGGAATTCGAAGTCAAGTTATTACAGTTGAGGTCGTTTGGAAAGGGAAGTTCCGGATGGTTTTTTGAGGGGTTCAATCATTGTTCAGAAGCAGTCGAGAATGGCACGTTTTGATAAAGCTGAGGGGATGGCGGTGTAGCCTGCATGATTTTGGCAGGGATTTTGAACAGCATTCAACACACCGGGAAGAATCAGTTGCATTGGGGACTTCACCAAAGACATGTCGCATGGGTTGTGATAGACTGCCTTGGCTGGACGGTTGCGAAGGGCTGGACCGTTGTGACCATCATGTTCCGAGAGTCCAAACTCACAAGCCCCAGGACCTTTTTATACTCCCGTGCCGTGTAATTGTGGATTAGCAATCGGTGGTTTCATGTGGTTTCTACCCATCCAAAGAATATGTGTCACTATTCACTATTGTCGTTTGTTTCAGTCATACAGAGTGAAAACGAAACAGATTCTAGGCCCTGCGCAAACAACTCTACCAGACCATTTCAAGCTCAAATAATTAACTGCTGATTATGTCCTACTCTAATTGTCCCATTGTTTCCTCATTTTTCTTGGTTCAATCACATTCTTGATAAGGCTTGGCTACTTACACCTTGTTGAACCATAGTTAATCACAGTTATTTGGTCGGTGGTTTGGAACATTTTGTTATTATTCCATATATTGGGAACATCATCATACCAACTGACCAATTAATATTTTTCAGATGGGTGGCTCAACCACCAAGCAGTTGTGCTTAGTAATCCCAAGTGCAGCCCCAAGGACACTGCAGATGTCTCAGCTTCACATGGAGCCGCAATCGCTTTGGACTGTGAAGGAGTTCGCCTGGGTCGTTTTGGACGCATTTGTTCCTGGGCCTCGAAGGTCCTAAAGGTCCCAAAAACCTCCGTCATGTTTCATCTCTCCATGCAGACATGTCCCATAAAATAAGAAGGTCCTTGGAAAGTCAAAGCTATAATTCATGTAAAATGATAATAATGATTATACATATATGTGAAATTTATATATTAATACACACATATTTATGAATAGATGTATATAACATATATATATATAATACTGTATATAGATGATGGTATTAAATATTATTGCAGATCATAGATTGTTTCTTTAAATCCACGCGGCAAACGCCAGGTTTGATGCAGATGCAGGACCACAACGGCCGCGTGTTGCACGGCTTGGGGCACGGCTTGGGGTATCATCCTACGAGTCTCGTAAGTGGTTGGTATAACCTGCAAGCCATACCTATAACCTACAAGCAATAGCTGCTACGTAGACATATATACATATAAATACATATGTATATACATATTATATATATATACATATGTATATACATATTATATATATATATACATATTATAAATATATTTGTATATATATATATATATATATACATATTATATATATATATAAACGGAATAACATGTAATAAGCCCATGACATGAAATTGGGACTTACTACCCAAACCAGAAGAGTTGGTAAACAGTTCTTCATTGGTCCTCCAAGTCATTGATATCCAGCCTGGGAGAACTGGAAGATCCAAGAACCATGGGGCAAGATCATTTAGTTTTGATTGAGGGGTTGGAGCGCAATCCTATGTGCAAAAAATGTGGTTTTATACCACGTGTTTGTGACTGAATTGAGGGTCTAGTAGTAGAGATATGTAGAGATTATATGGGGCCATCCTACCTTGACATTGGGTACCCTAAAACCAGTGGTTTCCCCATTGGATTAGCTGCTCTCAGGTTGCTGTGTGACGCGCTCCGCCCGGGAGTGATCAAAGCCCTTGGTCCGCTGCTGCAGAGCAAGCGAGTGACCAAGGTGATTCATGACTGCCGAGAAGTTACTCGGATTGATTCGATTTTCTGCTCCCAAGTACATCCAAGTACCAGATCTACATAGGTCTACCAGCCCGAGAGGAACCTGCGAATAGTTTGGGATAGGATAGGGCTATTTTTTATCATGTTGCCACCGAGAAAATCATGTACAGGTTACACGTTGTGAAAACCATCCAAGGCATGGGATTGAACCCCTAAAAATGATGTCGTGGAGCTTCCAACTATTATTGGCTTGTCTCAAAATGAGGGATACCCCCAAGCTTCGGTTTTATAGTTTGGGTTTTAGCACCACCCACCCTCTAGAGGGGTCGATAAGCCTCTAAGATGGCTTGGTGGTGAATCACACCTTTTTTGGGGATACCGGGGGGTCACCCTTACGCAGCTGTATAGTAACGATGACATTTAAATGTGGAGGGCGAGACCGCGACGCCCCGGAGGTAGTATGAAACACCAGTTCCATCCGTAGATTTAAATGTATGGTGTAAACAAATCGGATTCCGTATGTTTAAATGGCCGGGCAGGCCGAGGAAAACCCTTCTCGGAGGTAGTCTAAGATACCAGTTCGTATTTTTAAACATCCGTATATTTAAAACATGTAGTTACCGTATGGAATTGCGACGCTGCGACAGGTGACGATGCCTAAAATATTTCCATTTGGACTGTGATTGGCACTATATTTGATATGCTGCAATGATTCATCCCCAAAGTCAGAATTGATCGCGATGCCATCGGATGTAAAGGCACACTTAAGGAGCCCAATGTTTCATGCCCACCTTCAGTCACCTCTTCGGCTGTATTCCAGGTATGTCAGGGTAAGAAGGATGCAGGTTTCAGGTTGGTGACCCATCAACCGGTTGGCCACATGTTGGACTGACAGGATAGCGCGGCTCTATATCATCAACATGGCATCCAACTACAAGGTGGGGGTGAAACAAATGGGAACAATTGGACGAAACATAACGCAATGATTCCTTCCCCCGAATATCAGATCCAATACTAAGGTTTTGGGGCGGGTACCTGTAGGCAGGCACTGAGAGCGGAGAGCTGCTTCATCCACTTTATTCCCGCAAATTTTGGGCCCATCTGCTCTATCAAAGAGGTATAACCTAGGGACTAGTGCGTCATTTTAGGCACTTTTTTGTTGTTACATATCCTGGTCAGTCTGAAACATGTTGGGTAAACCAGAATGCCTTCACCACCAGGTTACCTTTGCAACTCAGCACAAGGCTGGATTTATCGTAATTTCCCCAGCTGTTTTCCCACGATACTAGTGCCTGGGATATCCTTGGATCAGGATTCCACTTAACTTTTGATCCTATTTTTGCGAAGGTGAAGCCACAAACATGCTGATATACACTGGTAGGACAAAAGTTGTGCTTGTTGAGCTTCCGACAGTGAACTTGTTTGGTTTCTTCTTCTGCACACCCTTTCCCCTTAGAATCCTAGCATGGAGCTGTGTCGTACCCCGGTCGACTTTCCACCCTCCAAAAGCTTATAATCTTATAGATTTAAAAGCGGGTGATAATTGACCATCCCACACCTGCCACACGAAATGGACTTGAAAATGTGATCCGCGGTTGACCGACATGGGTGCTTTGTCAAGCTTTCAAGAAGCATAAACTTTCTTCCTCCTGAAGTATGCGCGGATTGGGGGAAGTCAATTGACCCACTGTAATCATTGCGCAATCCCAATATGGGAGGTTCCTAAAATAGGAGTACCCCCAATCCATTTTAGTAGGCTTTTCCATTAATTATAAAGCATCCAGCTATTGGGGTACCCCCATGACTATGGAAACCCCAATATCATCCAAAATCATCCATTCAGTTGGATGCCCATCGGTGGTTCACCCCCTGCTTCGAGGTATTTTCGACACGCAAGTGGCACATGCGCAGCTGGAGCTCCTTGCAGGGAGACCTGCGTACCAGGCGTCGGCCACTGAACTTCTGCTGAGACTTGACGTGATTGGAAGATCCCCCACAAAAAACAGTTTGGTTATTGTTATTATTGATTATTATTGTCATTGTTATTATTCCAGATTCTGTTTTTTTTCTTTCAGGATTGTTATTGTTAATTCTAGATTTCCGCAGAAATTCTTGGCCGGTTTCATGAATATCCCTATCTGACCTGATTCAGGTGTTTGTGCAAATTTTCGTCACTTCTTGTCACCTATACTCTGGGCAGAATCGTCCTGATAACAAACCCAAGTCTCACATGTGCTTTCAGAGGAAAGAAATCTGATCCATATCCCATAGGATCCATGTATGGTATATATATGCTAACACTGGGGGTATATTGATGGGATCCATGTTACCATATATGGCAGCACCATGGATCCGTCATGGGTATTGATCCCACGGTTCCGCAAGAACTCTGTGGAAAACCACTCACCGCACTGGGCGACTTTTGAGGACCTATTTGGGCGTGGAATCAGAGGCACCGGACCTCAAGTCTCTGATGCTTCAGGACCATCGGCTCAGCGAGCAAGCTCCGTAGATGATGGTTAGTAACCAGGTGAAACTGTCCATAACTGTCCACAACAATAGTGAGCTCTTGAGAGTAGTGAAACACATACAGGAAAAGATAGAACCGGGAGGAAAATGTCTTCAAAACATCGGTAGGGACGGGAGGTTCTACGTATTTTTCCAGTCCCTGATATCCTCCTCAGAGGTCTTTCGGTCATTTAAACAACTGGTTGCAGCTAGTAGCTAGCACTTTGCCAATGTGTGATGCTGCCACCCTGAGTGATCGTTTATGGATGTAATCTTCCCTGAATGACTTTATTTAAAGCCGAACTATCCAGGTGTAGATGGTTGATACCAGTAGGAGTTTGTGCACCAAAACTTGCCAATTTTCATGATTTCATATCGTTGTTCCAAAACTATTTTTCCACCAAAGATTGCCATCTTGTTGGCCTTTCCGAACTGCTGAGCCAGCTTTTCTCCGTTTTTGACACAGCCAGGATGCCAACCTATGGTCTCGAAGGCCCTTGACCAACACCCTGGTGGCCTATGCCATTCAATCTGTGGTGCATCTGCTCAACTTGCGACTGCGGCTCTTAGAAGAGTGTGACAGGACGTTGCGCCTATTAAGTGTGTCTGAAAATGGGGGGATGAAAACCGATGAAAACCCTCAACTGATGGCATTTCAATAATAGGACGACGATTCACCCTCATGTTTAATTTTTGTTGGCGTTGTTGCCCATGCACAGTTGTCATTCTCTCATTTTTTTGTAATCCTGACTATTCACAAGTTTGTGTGAGTTGGGTGACCGGTTTTCTCAACCCCCGCATACCCTCATTTGGAATTCAATTCAGTACTTCAGATACTGTATACCTTGACCATTCCTTGACCTATAAACATGGAGCCAAAGTAACAAAATGATGGGGGTCATTAGTGGGGAAGATCCGGGAAGTCCCAATGTTTATGGGTAAATTCAGGATCTAGCTGACAACTCAAGGTATTCCAGGTGCTGTCCGGACAGCCGAAAGCATCAGGAGAGCCGAAGCCGAAGCTGCCAGCCTCAAGAAGGACTGTTTTTTTTCTCGCTGGTCATCTAATCTGGCTGGGACAATTCCTATAATCAATCAAAATCAATGGATATTAATGATATCAATGGAACATCACCTGCTTAAATGGAACCTAGAAAAATTATGATCAATGTGGATTGTTTTATGCATTGTCTCGTGGAGGACATTGCAGAAGCTTCAACTCGTGCAGTGAGTTACTGCTTGCTGAACAGCGAGTTTCCTACAGCGGAGAGTATGGTGCCTTGGGATGGGATGGATATCGTAGGTGGGTCCTACTCAGACCAAATCAGGTGGTTGACCCAATCCAAATCCCACATTTGATCTCAGACATGTTCTATTGTGCTTAGCCCTGGCTTCATATACTACACAGTTATTTTGCTATTGACTCTTGATCTCATTGCATTAAAAAGCAGGACTATACCAGGCTCTCTTGGGATGATCCAAGTGAGGAAGCATGCACCATCCAAGCACCCCGGGTTGTGGCGTAAGTTGGCTTATAAGCCCATCCAACTAGTATATCTATGTATATCTCAATCATCATATTTAGTACAACTATATCTCAAAAGAGACCTACTCATAAAGGTAGTACAACTAAAACGATTAATCTACATCATATATATTCGTATATCAGTAGATAGTTACCTAACTATAAAGTTGTACATCATATTATATCATATTCACATATATGAACTACCTTCTTTAAGGGGACCATTTTAAGGGGACCACGTTTCTTTTCACCCGGTCCTCGGTCCTTCGCCAGGCGAAGACCGGCACCCGACTTTGGGCCTTGATGGCCTCCCGCTGTCCTGAGTCTGTGCTCCCAGGGCTCTGAAAGCCACTGGTGAGTTACACCAAAGCAGTTGACTCTGCAACCATAAAAAGTTGGAGATATATTTAGAATATCTGGGTGGACAAAAAAAAACACCCATTTTTTGACCATTCTAAATTAGAATATCCCCAAATACTGGGTGTAGAGTGTGTAATCAAATCCAAATGCTGGACAATTGATTGTTGATATTTACCCATTAATGTGGAAAACCTCACAAACATTTGTTTGATGGCTTCTCGTCATACGACCTCAAAATGGCAGCCTAGGTATGGCTTGCTATAGGGTTTACGATGTTTTTCAAGTTTAATTCCTTTTAATGATGTTTTTGTTTTAACTATGTGTTTGAGAATCACAACACTTGTAAATAGTTGACGCATCGACAGATCTCCGCAATTTCCCAGCATTCCAGAGGATTTGGATCCATGGCGTTCCCTATTCTTGGCTAGACCATTTGTTGTTGATTTGTGTGATTTCAAAAATCTTGGAATCATCATTTGGTACCGGTATTGGTCACATGATGTTGTTGTTTTTAAAACGCATCGTTTTTCTTTCAGATTTGCCTCATATATATATATATATATATATGGCTCCTTACATCATTGTTTTTCCTACATGGGTTGGTCATATGTGTGACATTTCCGTATTTGCCAGCTATAAGATCTGGATAAATTATAACGACCTCACGTCGCGACCTCACGACGTAGTGATGGTTTTCATGAGGGAACTCATCCCACAATAGATCACAAAAGCCTAAATTCAGGTTCGTGAATGATTGCAACTTATCCAGATAGGATGTTACACTGGAAAAGGGGTCAAATAATACGATTCGTGTTGAGTCAGTGATGGACTTGACATTTGAATGTGGAATCTACCTCTTGGTGGTCCTGTTGACCCGTGCCCATATAGGTTGAACTGTCTCATGGAGCATACTGGAGCCTATTCCATCAGACTTTCAACTATGTTAGCCGATAATTACTGATTTTAGCATCACATTTCAATACCCCCCAGTACTAAACCCGGTGTTTTGGAGTAGGTGGAAAGAAGTACATACATATATATATATATATATCTAGTATTCTATAGTTTGTTTTGTTTCTATCCCGCGGTAATTTGACACAGCCATCTCAAGTTACCCACAAACGTAGATGATTTACTCACTGTTTCCATGGCCATGTTTAATGGCTATGTCGGATTACCAGAGGGTATATCCAAGTATCAAGTTAAATCCCCATATGAGTTGATTAAATCTCCATATATTCCCGCTGAATTCCTACTATTTCCCAATGATAGCTAATTAGAACCAATATTCCATCAATGTTCCATTGATATCCCCATGATCGCAGAAATCTATGGGACTTCTCATCCTTATAGGAATTATCCTCAATGAATTATTCCCATATTTATACACCCCATCATTATCTCATTTGAATCCCATGTCCCATGTCCATATTGCATTAATACAATCTATAATAAGATCACCATTGACTATCACCATCACGATTATCCCCATGAAGTCTACAGTTTGCCCTTCTGTAAACTGTAACAGGTCGATGTGGAGTTTACCCAGCATTATTTGTAGATCATGGTCATAGGGTTTCCCCATGGGCACATGCTTTCCACGTCACCACGTCACCAGATGTTTTTGCAGGAAGCTGGTCTTGAAACTGAACGCCGGCCGGGTCGGGCTGGTGACCACGCCCTCCGCCATGCAACGCTTCCAGGCGCCGCAAGGGAAGATGGGGATGGGTGGAAGATCAATGATGGTTTATACAGGTGGTTTTGCCTGAGAATTAAAGGAAGGTCAGAATTCGCCAGTGGATTTTGGGGTATGACGCTGGGTTACTTACCAAGATCCAAGATGATCTAAGCACGTTTTGGGGAGAGTTTGTGTGATATAATGCTGTTATGTAGTGGATAAACAACGTTGTATGCTTGCTGAGTTTATCTCAAAATAGGATACCCCAAAATCCAATGGGATGTCATCGGACATGTTTCCCATTCGAACTGTATTTTATTGGGCTGTACCGCAGTTAATGATTGGATGCACCCTTCTTAGATGTGCATCCAATCATTGGTTTACGATTCACAATGCACATCATTTAGGCGGCCATCAATGCACGGCTTATCTCCAGTTACGCAGTTGGAATCCCCAGACTAACACAGAGGCAAGTTTGGGAATCTCGCCGAGACATGGATTGGATGGATCTTTCTTTGCTGTTTCCGGTGGCTTTTCATGGGATGATCATCACCAATAGCGCTCACTATCAATGACTCGTGCTTTTCAGGTTTGAAGATGTTTGAAGGCACACAAGCTACTCTGAAGTCAGTTATTTGTAGAATGCATAGCACTTGCGGAGTTTTCCTGTCTCAGGGCTAGATTTGTGTCAGGGTCAATGGTGTTTACCCTCCGGATCCCTCAGCACTGCACCCTTGAAGGACGTCGAGTTGGGAGACATGGTCTTTTGCTGCATCAGCGGCGTAAGCATCGTGCATCGGTGGAGACGTTTTCAGTGCGGGGAAGATCTCATCTACTTTTGAATGGGATATATGATAGATGTATTATAATATATATATTTATGTCATTATGTTTGCATACCCTTTTTGGATCCCTTCGGTAATCAAGCATGGCTGGCTACAGTAGCTAGGAAATCCCTTATTTAAAAAAAGTGCTTTTTTGGGAGAATCATCTATCAATGGGCCACGTTCCAGTTCGCTATGTTCAGGGGCTGGTTCACCAACATGGGATGCTCATGATCCTGGATGCCAGTATTCACTAGTCTCCAACTAGTCATTGGAACACCGAACACCAATAGTATATTCTATATATATATATATTATACCACAAAATATCATATGCATAACAATCATATTATGTATATATATATACATTTATGTGTACACATATGTATACAACATACATATGCACATTATGATATTATTATGTACATTATGTATAATATGTAAAATACTTATAATATGTATATATAAGTATATAATATATGTATAATGATATATATATACACTATATTATATACACAGCCCTAGGGGCACATCTATGGAAGCGGGATCCTCATCCCTAGGATGGTCGCTTTCTGTACCTGGACCGTTACGACCACGACTGGGACTTCTTTGATCACCAGCTGCGACCTTCAAACACCCCAGAGGTGCCTTGGTCGATGATTCGGACCCGTCTACCCCTACTTGTGATATCTTGTGATGGGTGTACATCAATGGAAAATCACCATTATTAATAGGTAAATCCACTGTAAATGGCAATTTTAGTAGCTATATATGTATATATAACTGGTTGGTGGTTTCAAACATGGCAATTAAATTTTCCCATAGTATATGGGATGTCATCCCATTGACGAACTCATATTCTTCAAGATGGTTGAAACCACCAACCAGATATGTGGTTAAAACAATAGAAATACACTACCCATTTGGGAATGGTTTATACCACCTATCTATGGGGATTTGGAGGATGGTTTATCATTGTTTTAGCCACATTATAGCCTTTAAACCGTTGATAGTTGGGGATGATTTGTGATTTTGGATCTCCCACCCGGTTGAGGTCCTATAGTTTGGACGTGGTGGCGGTTGGATGTCGTGGCTAACCCGATCTCCCGAGAGCCTGTAAGTACCCATCAAAATGTGGTAATAAGCCCATTAAATTGGTACTTACCATTTTTAATGGGTACTTGGAGGGTCTAAGTCCATTGATGCATTTCGCTTGGAGCTTTTGGAAAGAATTGTGGAAACAGACACGCGATATCTTCTAAATCTGAATAATCCCATCCCAGTATATTATTAGATTCCCCAACGTACTTGTGCCAAAAAAAATATCAAAATAAATACAGGCAGTCCTAAACCAAGTGTTGTTTTAAAAAAATGATAAAAACAATAAAGTGCGCCATACATTGGTCTATATATATATATTACAAACTTCCCCTAAATTGGTTCAAGTGAAAATCCAGAGGACATACTCAATTTGGATGCTAAAACATGGGTGTCCTGTAGTTTTCTCCTGAACCGACCCGGGGAATCATGAATTTGCTGACTGAAAAAATGAGGTCGTCTCACAAATTGGAGCCCCACTTCACCCCATGCCATTTCATCCTAGCCCATACCATGCGTTTTAGAACATAATTGTTTTTATGAACATTGAAATTTGTATTGTATGAGTATACCCTCCGGTAATTTAACATAGCTATTGAAAATGGCCCAGTCGAAATAGTGGATTTTTCCCATTAAACATGGTGATTTTCCAGTTCGTTATGTAAACGTTTACTCTAGAGGGTAATCCCCCATTTTTCGGGTACACAAAGGGATTGTCGCTTAAGAGAACTGCAGGATATTTTTTACCCAAAAAACTTGGGGATAATCATCATCCATAAACTGGGGGAAACCCCCTGATTTCACCACAAAAATGATGATGTTTGGCAGAGTTCCACCATCATTTTCCATGTTATACCACCATATTATACCATATTATGCCATATTTTATACCATATGTTATACCATATTTTATACCATATTATACCATATTATACCATATTATACCATATCATACCACCATAAACCATTCATAAAACATTCATAAAACCACCATGAAACCACCAAAAATGGTCCGGCAGGGATATTCCAACCGCTTCTTCAGTTCCAGCTCGGACAGGTTGGGGTTTATGGCCGGGAGCATCGCTTCAGCTTCTCGGAGGGTGATTTTTCAATGGGTGGAGAATGATTTCCCGGGGAAGTACCCTCTGGTAAACATACCAAAAAGCTATTGTAAGTGGCCATAGAAATAGTTGAATAATAATTTAATAGTTGGTTAACCCATTGATGGTGATTGCTCCATACTTAATGTTAGTTTACCAGAGGGTATCTCCAAATTGGTCTATGTTTGTGTTTGGATTCTAGGCTTTCCTTGCAGATGTGTGTTTTTTTTTGATTTGCAAAAGCAAGGCACAAAAGCAAGCTTCACCGTCTCACCTTGCAGATGTGTGAAATTCTGTGAAACATACTGTACATAATTACCCTCTGGTAATTTAACATAACGAACTGGAAAATCACCATTTTCAATGGGAAAACTCCACTATTTCTATGGCCATTTTCAATAGCTATGTTAAATTACCAGAGGGTAGATATTCTGAGTGAGGCACATGTGTGCTGCAATTGGTTCATCACCTGGATTTCATCCACATGCTGATCAAATCCCGATGTTCCTTTTTTCCAGAATGGGTCCCCATTTTGTTGATGAAATCTCAATTGAGACATTGGTGCTTCAAAAAAACGGCGCTCCTTCGGGGTAGAGGATCAACACTGCTGGAGGCACCTCCTTATTTTCTTCCGATGTTGATCCTCTTCTTCTGCGAGGTCGGTGCACGACGTTGATCAAAGGAGGGGAACCAGCAGTTCTTTTTGGAAGCAAGCGCCCACAATTCTGGTCAAGTTTGCCACAAAACTTCCAATGAAAATCCAGATGCGGGATCAAGACTTGACCTTGCTTGCTGCATGGCCGTCTAGTAGACCAATTCTGTACGTGTGAACTGGCTCAGCAGTTTATATCCGCGCATTTACTGCCGACGGATGAGTTGAGATGTGTTCTCCATTCTGGCACCCCAGAGAGCATACATGTGAGCGTCCTAATTAGTTGGTTAATGTTTGTTTGTTATTTTCTTCAACAAACATTTAAACATTGTTTTATAAATATCTTCATCGTTTCGATAGCCTTGACCATAGATGCCATAGCACCAGGCCTGCCTGGACTCGCCTCGGAAGACAAGGCCAGGGTGGCGGCAGAGCATTTCTTGCTCTATGACTAGATGATGATATTAATTAGATGATTTTAGATGATATTAGATGATATTATATTGGATAATATTGGATAATTCCATTCGTTTTTTCTTGCTTTGTTCAATACAATTTCAATACATTCGTCATTATCGTTGTTCATACAGTGTGTGTGTGTGTGTGCTATCATGTATGCAGTACATATATTATAGACCTATGTTGTCGTATATAAGGATATGTTCACCAGGGATGGTTGTATGTATTCTGCAGCAACAAATTAAATCAAGTCCACTCATGGTTGAAAACCAGAAACAAACTAAAGTTGGACGGAAACATGTTGCCAAAGAAGCTCCTGCACCATCCGCCTGTTCAACATGTGTTCCAAGTTTAAAACTTGTTCATGCTCATTTTTGTGGGTCAATCCGGCACGTGGATCTGGTTGGTTCCTTGCCGTTCATAGCATCATGGGTTTGTCTAGACACAGATAAACGCAGGATTCCCCAAAAATTTCTTGGTTTATCATCATCTTAATGGTGGCTAAACGTAGGGAATGGGGGTTTTCATCAATCATCAATCATCCCATTCCCTCATTCCCGGCTGCTAAGGCGGCTGGCAGCAGCGCCTGGGACGTGAGTCCTGAAGATTTGGGAGATCCTTTCGAGGCCCTGCATCGCATTGTTGGGATCCGAAGGAAAAGGTGGTCATTGAACTGTAGTTGATTATACCCTCTGGTAAACTAACATAGCTATTGAAAATGGCCATAGAAATAGTGGATTTTCCCATTAAACATGGTGATTTTCCAGTTCGCTATGTTAAATTACCAGAGGGTAGTTGTTTTGCAAATAGAATGATCAACATATTATCAAGGTTTTGATTCAGCAAGTATGTTTTCATGGTACTTGATTCTTCGATTTTGGTTGGGGACCCAACGTGTAACCACAAACTCACTGCACATTGAATGCTTGCATTGCAACAAACAGTGCAACCAGGGTTTTATATCTCAAATTAGAGAGAAAACATGAGAAAGACCAGTCTCTTGTGTAGATGTTGCAAGAGAGTGATCCAATTCGTCATTCCATCTAGTCAACGATGAGTATAGTTTTCAGTGTGTGTACAAATATATATATATACACATATGTACATATTATATATATATATATATATACACATGTACAATAAAGCAACTGCATGCATTTGCTGAATAGGTATAAATGTTGGGCTTCCCAGATTGTGAGGCACGCATCTTTGTATACATACATACGCATATATTATATATGATTACATATTATATATATGATATGTATTTAACTTTAAACATAATATATCATCCGGTTGGAAACAAAAACATTTCTATCTAGTCATGGCTTTCCTTTGAAGTTGTTTCTCGTATTGCGCCGCATCAGTTTTTGCACCCAGGACTAGACATGACCAATGTGACCGACTTGACCAACTGAGGGAAGAAAAGGAGCGGCCCGACCCAGCCGCTGGACCAGCTGATGATTGGAGGGTGGATGCAGATATTTCTATATGTTTTTTTTTTCATCCATGTGTAAACCACCCATATTTTGATGGTCACCCATTTATTCTACAATTGGGGATGGTTTACTATATATGTGTAATGCTAGTAAAGCAATGTCGCAAACCATCCCCAATTGTAGCATTTTTGGGTGGGATTGAAACATATTGAAACCGTATAAAACATGATAAAACCATATAAAACCACGGTTTTACCATAATTTACCACGACTTTGGCGTGTTCCACTGGTCCAAAAAGGTGTGCAACAAACCCTTGCGACCGTGGCCGACATCTTTTCACAGCCCCGGGGCCTGGTCAAGAGAATTGACTAGCCGGCCTGTTAAACATACAAAAAGCTATTGAACATGGCCATAGAAATAGTGGATTTACCCATTAAAAATGGTGATTTCCCAGTTCGTTATGATAGAAATAGATGAAATAGTGGATTTACCCATGAAAAGCATGGTGATTAGTGATTTTCCATAATTAGTTATGTAAACGTTTACTCTAGAGGGTATCTAGACTGGAGCAGTGATAAATTCAAGATTATTCAAGATTACTGCAGACTGAGGAACATGATGGATCTGGAATATGGACAGACTCTCCCTTTTTTGTGTGTCTTGAATTTCAGAACTGAATCCATGCAGAGCCATTGATCCGTCGGCATACTATCGGCGCATTGCCATGAGTTTAGCATATGGTTAAAAACATGTTGGAATCTTATGTTTGGGATCTATACGCACGCAAACTTGGGTAGTTTGAAGCATGTTTCAGTTCTTTTCTCGGATACTTCGTTGTTTTTTCACTGCAGCGTTTGACTGATGGATTGTGCACATAACATTTTCGGTACAGCTGATCGGTTCAGAGGGGCTTGTTTAGATCATTGATTTGAGGCCAAGATCTTGCAGATTATCATAGATTCAATCTGGTTCCTCTCAACAAACGCCTTCAGTTTTTGGTTTTGAAGACGATTTTTGTGAACTCACCCGGAAAAGAAGAGTGATGGAGTGATGGGAAACTGCCACTGTTGCTAATCAGATGGGTAAACCACAACTGTGTGCCCTGCCATGACGGCCATGACATCATGGGAAGCTCCTATTGCTGTGCTCAGGCAGCGTTGTCACAGCAGAGCGGTGAGTAACCAACAATGGAAAGCAAACCAAAAGTGGCAGTCCAACCACCAAAAGTGGGAACATCATACCACCAAATCACGGGCATGGGATATGTCATATATTAAAGTTTTATGACATGTTTTAAAACCTGCATTTCAAAGCCATTGAACATGTCACAGGGTCACGGGGAGGCTGTGAATGGGGGCTATATTAAAGGTCCAGGTCATCCTCTAGATTCGCTCATGGATAGATAGCTCAACTTTACTTGAGCTGTGCTTGTATAAACCAATGGGTGATGTGAGCCACATCCCACTTTTGAACAAGTTCGGTGGGTTCAAGGGGGTTTCTGGGGAGGTGCCAATTTAGGTGCTTTCACGCGTCTTTCCGAAAGATATTGGACAAGCCGCAGCAAATTCGGCATTTTTTTCGGCATTTGTCCATGCCAAAAAAAATCGTTTTTGTTGGTGATTAAATCATATTAAATCCCTCTTTATTGTTTTAATCCCATACTTTGTGGTTCAATCCCATCACCCGCAACTAGAGCCTGCCGTGTTTACACTTCCCTGCCTTGCGAACCTCGTTGTCTGATATCTGCAGGAAGCGACCAACGCGACCAGAACCTGAGCAGCAAACACTTGGTAAATATGGGGAGCCACCAAAAAAGTGAAGTGCTACAAACTCATCGTCAAATAGACTCATTCTCACTTGAAATGTCTTGAATTTGGTGTATTCATCCCTATATTTTCGACAATTTGTTCAATCACAATCATATTCCATTTTGGAATACAACATGTCACATGTCCCAGATCATCTATGGGTATATCATATGTAAATATGCAGCTACGCTGCTCCCAAAGATGACTCATTCCATGTAACGAAAAAACTTCCAGCATGATTTTATATCGGTTTATCATGTTTTTATCTCCAGCTTGTCTCATTCTCATCCACAATCATCCACATCTTTGTTGGTTTTTCACCAGATCAGTCGTTAGCTCAGCCGGCGACAACTTGGAAGCGCTGGGGCTGCCCATCTTGGCGGACGAGACCTTGCAGCTGGTGGAATTCAGGTGGCCGTTGTCGGGGGGAGCTGATGTGTTTTTTCCGAACCTCAACTATAGTGACTATAGGAACAGATATATATAAATATATATATATATATACACATATATAAGACTGTATATTTTAATCATAGTTGATATGATCTTGACTTCTTGTTCTTACCAGTTCCTCCTTTTTTGGCAGTTGAATGAATGGAATTCGACAATTCCCGGAACGAATGGGTGATAGACGCTTCTTAAAACCTCTAACACCCACTGCAAAGTGGGGTTATAGAACCAGTGGTAGCTGGTAAGAGTGGTGGTTTTGGACCGTGGACCCCGCAGTTATTCATTTCGTGGGGGAAGCGGGAAGTGGAAATGACCATAAATGACCTTTAAACATGAATTCACATTCTGGAAACGGATATATCATCAAATATGTTCAACCAGAATGAAAGGACAGAGAGTCGTTCATAATTCTCATATTTCAGTCCTGATATTAACATTTTACTTAAATAGTTTATACCAGGTTTTCTCGAAGAAGCAAGCGGTAGATCAGAAGGGCATTTTACTCGCACTGGATTGATGAATCCATTCCCGAAATCATAGTAAGACTACAGAGAAACAGCAAATTTTTTTACGCCTAAATGAACGGTCAAAAACCAAGTCAGGGTCGACTTGAGGCGGGGCAATTCTGTTTTTTGGGGGGAAGGCTACTTCAGGACCTTGAAATCGACCCTCCAAGGATGTTTTTTCTAGATTGTCACTAGCTGAAATGAAAACGTGTGATTTCCGTTTTGGTTAGAATGGGTGATTACTGTATAGGGCTAGGGACCCCTTTGGGTTTCTCACCAATTCCTGCATCTGATAGGATGAGAATTTTATTCTGGCCTGAGAAACACAACAACACGATTCCAAAATGTCCGCAAAATGGGTTGGCAATCGCCATCACACGGTATTCTCCATTTCTATCCATTTCTCCCATGACCCAAATTGTCCCAAATCCATTCACCGCATGTATCCGGGTTGTCCATGTGTCCAATAAACATCAGTATCCTTTTTGGATCTACACCATGGCCTTTCTCAAGTGAGTCAAAAAAAGAAGTTGTGGTCGTAAATGTGCTTTATTATTGCTTTATTACAGTATATTTTATTGTTGTTTAATGTTCTTTATTTATGGTGATTCTGCATCCTATTTACTCATTTGAGATGATGATCTCACGATAGTCTTGGGATGGATTCAAACTGGATTCAAAGCACCAGCTAGATATACCGATCGATTGTGGTTGAGAAGTTGGTTTATCCCTGGATTTGAGTCGAGTCATATCTATTCATATCTAATATCCCCATTTTTTGGATGGTTTGCTCCAGGGAAGTCTGCTGCACCTCTATTTGTTGCGACCTGACCGAGCAAAATGCCAAGGTCTGGATTCAATCCATGGGAGGGGTGATAGAACGAGGAATCCCTTGGTAAACAACTAATAGCTGTAGAACATCACCATCTGAAAAATAGGTAAATCAACTACAAATATGGCATTTTCAATAGCTATGTTAGTCATTACCAAAGGCTAAAGTAAAGTTTATGAACCTTTTTTGTCGCATCTACTTACCACTGATCTTGATGAACTAGGGATGTTTCAGCAACATAGTGACATGGTCTCCCTACATGGTCTCCCTACTCGGCTCAGAAAACATCCCCCATGGCGGTACCCCCAAATGGGATGGTTTCGCCTTGGACCATTGCTGGAATGTGGTTGTCAACTGCTTGTTGGAAGAACCACCAACAACCACCAACAGTATTGACATGTGGTGACGTGATGCTGGTAAAAAGCGATGCTGGAATCTGGGATTGGCGAAAGCACGATTTTTGAAGGGGTTGAAATGGAAGACAGGTTGTTTGCTATTTAGAGAAAGGGTTAGCTCCAATGAAAAACCACTAAGAGACGTAGGTACAACAATAACCCTGTGGGGGGAAAAGACATGACGCAAAATTGAAATGGGAATACCCTCTGGTAAACTAACATAACTATGGATAATCACCATTTTCAATGGGTAATTCCACTATAAATGGCCATGTTCAATAGCTATGTTAGTCATTGCCAGAGGGTAAATCCAAGGTGTTTTGGGTTCTTAGGTCCTCATTGGTTAAAAAAACATTGCAGATGGCCTGAAAACCAGCAACACCAGAGCAACGGCGTGCGTTGAATGATTTTCCCAACATGACATGAACAGGTGGCAGTGAGCTATGACACGGGCAATGTCAGCATCCTGGAGTGACTTAGCAGATATGGCCTTGGCGGACTATCATCTAGAATCTAGGATGACTATTAATTAAAGCCTGGTATGTTCAGTTAGCAAATCATCCTTTCAGTACTTGGGACAATTGACTGACTTGATGTATGCAACTATACTAGTGATATGTGTACACATGATAATCATATATAATCATGATATATATATATATACACAGATAGTGATGACATTGGAGTGCAAATGCACCACATGTATTTATCCTCGCACCTTTGTGCTGGATTGAAAAAACTCGTCAGGTCTTGAAGTCACGCTTGAAATGGGGTCAAGTTGCGAGATGTGGGACGCAGGCAGTATACTGTTGAGTATTGGTAGTGAATTTAATATGCATCTGAGGGATCTCTTTGCATACGGACAATCATGGTAGATATCTTTCAACAAGTCCACTTCTATAAGATACATCACATACACATATATACATTGATTGTTTTTCGATGACAGCTACTGGCAGCTGACACCTGACAGGATCGGACAACAAGTGAGCCAAGTTTAACCGCTCTGGTTTTTTCAACGCTCTGTTGGTGGGTGCTAATTGGTCTACTTCGGGAGAATCCTATTGAATCCCTGCCTCACCGATATGAGGCTAGGTGAAGATGTCGTTGACGCGATGACCTTCGCATGTCCGGCGTGTCCATGTTGTTGGGGTAAAAAGAGCCGACGTAGTCACGGCTTTGATTGTATTGCATATCATTGCATATTGGGTTTAGGTGTGATAGAATGGCTTGAAATCAGCAACCAGACACGCTGATGCGTGCAAAACGTTTCCATATCGCAATATAAACTCCAGTAATAAGCTGTGAAGTTGCAGATTTCTTGACATGTCAGGTTTTTTTTTTTTGAGATTCTACGGGGTGACTTTCCCACAGGGTAAATAGATTTACTTTACGTGTATATCTAGGCCACGAGCCATGGATTTGCGTCGGTAAATCCACCATATGGGGAATCTTTATGGAGGACTGTGGTAAATCCAATGCCATTTTTACCATCCCCAACATCAATGAACAGGTCGTAAAAAACATCCCCAAATGGTACGTCCGTTTATTATAGTGTTATTGGGCAGTTACTACATTATGTATTTTTTTTCTAAGCGCAATTTTTGGCATATCCAAGCAATGGCCAGTTTGCGAGATGCATGGCCCATTATGTTAGTGCTTTTCTTGTCATAGCTTCAGGAAGCGCTTTTGGCAATGCCGCGCAGCGCAGGTAGCCAGGTGGACAACAAGATCAATACCATGGCAATGCTGCCCAATCCAAGGCGCAGCATTAGTCAGTAGCGAAGCTTGAAAGTCAACGTGGCAGTGTGTCAAAACCTTGTACCCCTGTAGTTCACATCAAAATAGCTGGTAAATGGATGTTCATCCCACTAAAAATGGTATTAATAGGTATTGATCCATACCCACGTGGTGTATCATTTCACCTCCGGTAATCAAACGTGGCGTTTTGGAAAATCCCGAATTGGGGTTTCGATGGGAACATCATGGGATTTTCCATTGCCATGTCACCGGAGGGGACGTTTGATCTTGGATATCTTGGTGACTGGCATCATGATTGATCCAAATATATCCGAATACTGTCAAACTTATGACCATGTTGTTTTAGGAATGTCAACATCACCTAACATGAACCAGACACAATCCAAGGGTGATTCCATTCCAAGGCCAGAGCCGCGTCGAAATGGGTGAAACATGTGAATGTTTGTAGTGAAATTAGTGAAGGAATAGGACATGACTTGCCATCCTACTGATTCCTACTCACTTGTGTCCTCCATGGACCCTGGGTCTATCCGACATCATACACACACTATGTGGGTGTCGCTGCAGGCTGTGCCGGACAGATGAGACGTATTCGAAGCAACACATCTTGGTTGGGACGGAGGTTGGAGACCCGATGTCGATGGGTTCTTCATCACTGGCACTTCATATTGAGGGAGCCAAGAAGCCAGAATTGGGACTTGAAGAGCTATGTTACCCTCAAAAGTGTGAGTTGCGATATATGGGGTCAAATATATATATATATATATTGATATATATATATATGTACATACACACATTATACATATCATTATATATAGATATATTATACACATACATACTACATCATACTACAATGTTACAGTATATTAATGATATGAACATCCACGCAGATTTCCTTTGAAGATATCCCCCTAAGCAGCACATTTACAAGCCCCATCTGCAGGCTGGAATCGTGACTGATTGGATGATGGACAGGTGCTCGACAGGATGTTGAACTGTTCAAACGCTGACAACCACATAAATAATTTTGGTCAAAACGGTTCCCTACGAACGGAATTATTTCAGGAATTAAAATGGCCAAAGTGTCGGGATCCATAATCTTAAACTTTGATCCGAAGCCTCAAGCGGTTTCTTGCAAGTGAACCCTGCAACCCATTTGACCGCTGCCAAGTCTGGGAAGATTATTGACTGGATCAAATTTGAGTCCAAAGTCTCAAGCAACTATGTACAAAGAGATTACGAGCATCTGAATGTGGGTGCTTTCATTAGATCAAGACATTTGCAAAGCAACCAAACAGGTGTGGCTTTGCAGCGTGCGCCGCTAGTGCTGGCAGGAACTTGAGTGATCCCTGCCAGTGGCAAGCGCATTCGAAGTCTCCCCTGGCCTCAGGGGAACCCTCAGGTCGCCTGTGAACCCCGGATGATTAGTATTCGGGGAATCCTCAAATAGCCTTGTTTTCAGCTTGATAAACATATATGTAATTGACCCAGAGTATTGCATCCTTGAGCTGCTCTGTTGGGAAGGTGCCCTCAATTTTATCAGCAGTTTGTTTACCGGTTCTAGTCCACCCTGAAGCTGAAGCAGCATGCGTAGGGTTGCGTAGAGTACATTCTAACAAGACTTGGTGGTTCCACAGCTACATTCGTAAAATCTTCCCGGCACCTCCCATCATTGTCATCAAAAACATGTTTGATTTGCACTTATCAATGGATTGGTTTAAGGGAAATTTTACAGGAAACCATGGTTTTTACCATTAAATATAGGGCTTTCCTGTAAATGTTCCCATCATCCAGTTCTATGAACTTACACATTTGATGACCCTTTGGTAATCTCACCTGGATAGTCTTCCCCTTTCTTTCCACTTTTTTGGGAGTTTTCCGGCCTGGGACTTTGATGTGTTTTTCTTGGATGGCTTAAAACCTTTTTTCCACAAATGTACCATGCTTAAAATAAGTCTTATCCAATATGCAAGTAATATACCCTCTGGTTATGTCAAAATAGCTATTGAAAATGGCCATAGAAATAGTGGATTTTCCCATTAAGAATGGTGATTTTCCATAGTTACGTTAGTTTACCAGAGGGTAACATCCATAACTTGCTGCAATCAACGTTTGGAAGTCCTATCCCCTTGGATGTTTTGGAGATGTTTGGAGTCAGGCGTCTCTGCTTTGAGTATCGGCTGCAACGAGTTTCTCTCCAGCGGAGCTGATGGGTCCCTGTGCTTCTGGAGTGCAGGTGAGCTGGTCATCAGAAAAGCAGACATCGAAACATATCCTGATTGGAGGTTTCAATTAATTTCTTTTGGTGATATGATGACATTGAACCCATGAGTGGCATGAAAAACTATCCTGCTTGGGCTGATATTTTTTGTTTCAACCAGAATTCATGAGCATTTTCCATTGCGATGTTTTCCCTTACCCGAGGGTGAATGCAGTTCAGGCCTACGACAGGGCGATCGACACGTCTTGAGGCAGGCTGCGGCTCGTGCTTGGTGCTGGTTGAGGAAATGTGATGCAGAATCAACACTAGTTGGAAAGTATTGCTGCACAATTGGGATAGGTTTTCTTGTCAACCAAGAATCGAAGATTGAAGAAAGAATGGGACAACTAATGGGAGAATCAACAACCATATTAATAGTTGTGGGTTATAGTTGTATACATGGTTAGATGGTTATATACTACAACAATGACTATCCCACTATATCCCACTATTAATAGTATTAATATGTCTTAATTGTGGGTATAACAATATCCCACTATAGTCATTGTTATAGTATATAACCATCTAACCATTAATAAATAACCATCTAACCAATGGTTAATAAATCCCACCATCTAACCACTGTTACCCAATATGATGTTCGATATCTTCCAAGCCACTGGAGTCCTGGCCGAAGCCGAGGCGCGAGGCGGTGAATAGTGGTCTTCTGTAGGAAAATCCAACAAACCATTGAAAGGTGACCATTCCAGCCATAAATTTTGGGTTTATTTATGTTTATTTTTTGGGTTTGCTAACTACCAAAATTACGCAGAGTTACGTTTTTTGTTTGCTTCTTCAGGTGTCATTCCTGAAAAAGGGTGACCTTTGGGCGGTGAAATCATGTCATAAATGCCCATAATCATTGAATCAAAGGTACTTAGAGCCTCCAAGTAGCCATCAAATTTGGTTTTATCGATGGTAAAAGTCCCAAGTCCAATCCGGGATATCCCCATGTAGTAGTACCATGTAGTACCCCCAATTTTTTATGGATGGTGTCTAGGTGCATCCTTCCATCATCACATCTGACCTGAAAAAAAGAGGCGAATTCTGCCGGCCCACCGCGGGGCTGTGACCTGCGTGGACAGTGCGGGAGCGAGGCAGGGCTCGGCAGGGATGCCCAGTCGTCACCATGGTTGTTTTATAGTGGATTTAATGGGATTTATAGTGGATTTAATGAGATTTTAATGGGAAATTCATGGGATATACCCTCTGGTAAACGTTTATGGAAAATCACCATTTTTAATGGGAAAACTCACTATAAATGATCAGATGATCAACCTACCCTCTGGGTAATGACTAACGTAGCTATTGGACATGGCCATAGAAATAGTTGATTTACCCATTAATAGCATGGTGATTTTCCATAGCTATGTAAACGTTTACCAGAGGGTATTTTGTGGTCATCCATGACTTGGATAATTTGGGGTACCACTACGGAAACCTCCATATATAGTGGTAAAAGGCTATGTGGCTATGTTCATATAGTGTGCAGCAGTGCTGGGTTTTTCCACGCCTAGCCCCTTCTCTCTTCGTTGACTGGTCTGGTGTTTTTTTGCATATAGTGTTAATTCATGGCATTTAAGTGATATAGACTATAGTCACTCGTATTTACTCATGTATGACTACGTATATACTATAGTATGCCATATTAGTAAATACATATAACAAATATAGCCTATAGTCTATATAGCAATAATTATACCAAATGACGACAATAGTAATGCAGAAGACTATACTCTGTGATAGCATTCACTACTGTAATGAATATAACTCATGTATACACACATATATAATAGTATCTTAATAGTATCTTGACAAAAAGTATTTTGAACCTACAAAAAACATAATAGTTTTGTTCATGTTGTTATTGTAATTCTCACTGCATGTCTGAACAAATCCAATCCTGGGGGAGTAAAGTCTCAACCGAATATGATAGAGCTTTGAACGGTTGAATACAACGACATTGAAATCTCCGGGTGGGGCAATGGGGCCTCTGTCTCAGGCTTTTAGTGCTGGGCAGGCCAGGATCCCAGATGGCAGGTAGACAGCCAAGAAGAACGTGTGATGTGAATGAAAATTCCGAATGGGAACATGAGGTACTAGACATATCTAGATCGATGTATCTAGATGTATAATTATTAAATTATAGTGTATACTGTATACTTGTATCTAGATATATCTAGGTATATATATATATATGGTATGTATATATATATATATATGGTGTGTATATATATATATGGTGTATATATATATATGGTGTATATATATATATATGGTATGTATATATATATATGGTATATATATATATATGGTGTATGTATATAGGAATATAATCATGAAAAATAGGAACTTAACAGACTCAACTATAAAGAGTGAGAGTGGGATGATGAATCTCATCCCTCTAACATTGAACACCCCCTAGATGGTTTCAACATGTTTCAAATATGTGCAAATCCCTGTCAATAACCATGGTTTCTGGTGGGGATGTTTAATGTGAATGGGATATTATATATATACTGTATATATATATATATTCATATTACAGGTTTCTCCAAATCAGGTGATAATAGCCTTCCTTGGTTTGATTTAGTACACCTTAGTGCCAAACAAAGCCAACCATATACGGATGTGTGTGAAAGTATACTCTGAACTCGCCATTTGAATCCGGAAAACGATGAGAAACCAGTGTAAATCATGTGTTGATCCATACCCCATAGGACCCAGTTGGACATGGGGGTTTTGCCGCGAAGCTCAGGATGGACATGTGCGCTACTGGGCAGAGGAAAGCTCTGCTGAGCTGCCAGAACATCTTCGAGATTTTAGGGACAGGAGAGCTGTGAGGCGGTGACCTCGACCTAGATTTGTAGATGTTTCATGGTGGGTAAAACACAATAATAAACCACCCATTTGGGAATGGTTCATACCACCTATTTATATGGTGATTTGGGGGATGGTTTATTATTGTTTTATACCTATAGATATATGGACTATTATTGTTTTACTGTTATTTCATAGCACCTATTTATGATTGCTTCACCTATTTACGGTTTATATACCCCACATAGCTCTAAAATTCTAAATATGGGGTAATATACCCATGATTTTGGGACTTTTACCCATGTTTACGGGTACTTGGAGGGTCTGCGTGGTGATCAGGTAGAATCATCCCACAATTCCAGATTGGGTGCTTGGAATCAGCAACTTCCAGAGAATGTCTCTGCCATCAGCCCTAGCCAGTTGCCAGAAAAGGTGTCATCCTTGCTTCGTTTGAGGTCTACAGAGAATTCAGGCGGCACATTTGAGGAAACTGAGGGTAAGTGTCAAAAGGGAAGCAAGGGTTCTCGGATCATCTTCAGCATTTTTTCACCTTTTTAAGTACCACAAGCCCAAGACCCTTCAAGTACCTTTGAAAAAAAGGTCAAAGTCCTAAAATGATGGGTACATTACGTACTTTTTGTGCTCAGTTTAGATCAATTTAATATGGGATATATCGGCTTTCCCCCCTCATTTTGATCCAAAAAATCATCCCAGCTACAGGAGCCCCCTGGCGCCCATCGACTGCATGTGCGTGGTTGCGTGGCCCCAGATGCCGAGATCTGCTGCTTTCAAAGGGTTGCTTCAAGGGAAAAAAACAAAATGCTGGTGAAAACTATGGTCTTTGTCCAGAGTTTTTCTCATCAAGGGGGGAACAATTTTATCTGTGAAACACTCTAAATGTTCCCTTCAAATCTAGGATGGTTGGTGGTTCAGCTTTCAAAGTTCCTTATTTCCATCCCAGGTGGTCCGTAACGACCCATTTGGTGGGGTAGAAATCACTATGACGGCACCGTCTACGGAATTGCCTGCATGCTTCTGCCAACCAACAAATACTTAGAGCCTCCAAGTACCCATGAAAATTGGCAAACATCCCAAATATATATATATATATTATTATATTATATTATATTATAATATATAACTGGTTGGTGGTTTGGAACATGTTTATTTTTCCATATATTGGGAATAATCATCCCAACTGGCTAATATATTTTTCAGAGGGGTTGAAACCACCAACCAGATAATATGTATATATGATAATTTATATTTATAATAGTAATAATAATAATAATAATAAAATATATATATATATACACATATTATATGTGTAATTATATATATACACACACACCTTTTTTATGGGTACTTGGGGGGGTCCAGGTAGACAGAAGTGCCAGTCTTTGTGTTCTTTTCCCTTTATGATCGAGGGGTCACGCAAGGACAGACGACTTTCTCGCATTCTGGCTGGATCCCAGGAGATGGGGAGAGAGGTCTTACTCCTGGGTGGTCCTCACTGTTGTCTTGGGTTTGACCTTTAGAACCCTGTCTTCTCCAAAAAGGGAGTGTACTATCTCATTATAGCTTTGTAAAGAACAAGTTTGTTGACTTGGCTGTTGTCATTTGAAATTCTTACTTATACAATCATATATATATATAGCACCCCAAGAAAATATAGAACGGTGTTTCCTGGATAGATTATACCTGCATCATCTGTCCAGGTTTTCCACTTTTCTATCTCTTTTGGGGTCACTACATATCATAATGTCATTTACAGTACATCCCATTAAAACTCACCAAATTTCCTCATTCATTTGAGGCAACCTGCCTCGCAACAGCAGAGGACGGTTATGTTCGCCTGTGGGACACGGATGTGTGGCGCGCCACCAAGCGCCTGGTTGCCCTGGTTGTCTTTGTTTTTTGGAGCATGGCAGGGGGGATTGTACTCTGATCAATCGGGTGTGTCTGAACATGGTGACTTAATATGACTTAATGGCGATATACTCTGATCAATATGGCAATGTCTGAAAATGGTGATTACATTTGTCAGTTTTTCCACGTTGCAAGATTGGATTCTGCAGGAAATGGTGATTTAATGAGGAGAAAAACCACATGCCAAACACACCACACTTTCTCAGCTGTCAAGATCATCCATACCTTGGATGTTGATCCCTCATCTGCGAAACAATTTTTGTGATGATTTGGTGATTTTTTGGGGTGAAACAACCAGGTGAACTTATGATATATATATATATATATATAAATATCATCATATATCATCTTTGTACATCTTTGATATATAGATAGATCCATCTATATGTATATATTTGATGGACCACATCTTTGATCATCGGACTCGTTTTGTTTCGGCTTCCATCGCCTGCTGTCTTTGTCGTCAGCCTTTCTGAGGGGATGGCCACATCTCAGCTCGGGAAAACACGCGGCTCGGGGCTCGATGACGTTTGTCATTGAGGGTTTGCCGTCTGATCCGCTGGAAATTTGGGGAATAAAAAGAAGACCATGCAGGGTTTGCCAAAGGAACATTGCTGGTTGGTGGTTTCAAACATGTTTGGAATTTTCCATAATATATGGGATCATCCTTCCCATTGACTTTCATATTTTTCAAGATGGTTAAAACCACCAACCAGCATTGACTCGTTCTCTTGATTTGAGAAAAGACTGGAGTTGGAGTTTCCGTCATTGAACATAAACTGGCTCGTGCAAGTTGCCAGTTTTGCAACTTGCATTTGTTGATAGGGACGAGTTGATCTTTTCGTTTCAGGAAGACAAGGATTACGTTTGAGATCATTTGAGTGTATTTGATTCACACTTTTCAGATGGCTGGCACCCCCTCCAGCAGGGCAGCCAAAGATTGAGGTCAAGGTTTCCTCCGTTGACGGTGCAGATCTCAAATTTGGCGTAGAATACATTTTTCACTGGATAATTCACGGGTGTCAGGCACAAATCCAAATCCTTTCAAGCGGCCATTCTATTGATTTATTCTGAGGCTGTCGGATCTCAAAGCAATCAAACTTAAGTACTGGGGATATCGGGGATATCTGGGGATTGGCGAGTCGTTTCGGATTCTGCATGATATCATGCTATCTTTGGTGGTCCAGAATATATGTTGATGCCATTTCAGTTTAGAGGAACCTTTATTTAACCAGTAAATGGAGAAGGACTATAAATGACAGCAACGAATTGCATCCAGAAACAAATGTCTTGAGAGTCATTTGACATATTTTGACATCATTGGACTTCTTTGAGGGACAATTTTGGTGCATTTTCCAATGTTTTTCAAGATTTTGGCACGAAACCGCCCCTTGGTTTCCACGGCACTTCCCACGTTGGCCAGGCAGTTCGCTTCAACACCGCTGAGGCGCCGTGGGTTTGTCGGCTGGATGATGTGAAGCAACACATATTAATGGGATATGTTTTATTCATGTTTTATGAATTTCTATGATGAATATGATGGAACTATTTGATGATATTATATATATACAGTATACACATAGATATGGGCATAGTTTGGATATGGAACTGGATCATGTGCACTGAACAGATGCAGATCCACTGGTCGCGTACCATTTTGGAGGCCTCGTACCATGAGTTTGTCAGCGCTGCGGCCGACGGTCCGGTGACTGAGTTCACCCTGCTGAATGGCATATATTCCATATGGAATATGTACGAATATCTATCTATCTATATAATTCTATTTATATATATATATATGGATCTATCTATCTATCTATCTATCTATCTATCTATCTCTATATATATATGTACTGTATATTACTGTATACATATATATATCTATATATAATGTTGGATCTTGATTAGTGTAGGGCCCCCCAAACAATGCATATAGTAGGAAAAGTTGATGGAACGTGGTTGGAATAGTTTTGGATAATGATCTCAAGTAAGGATTTAAGGATTTCAATTGATGTCAAATTACTTTTACTTGATTTTCCATATAATTTAAAACAATACAATATAATATACATATAATATACAATGTGGTAAAATCTTCATGGATTAGGGTGATTAAAGGATATTAAAGGTAGGAAACAGTCCCAGATTCAAGACCTAGCAAAACATGTGCTCAATAGATCCGATGTTTTCGCAAAAAAAAACAAGTAAACCCAGGATTGATCATAGACTTTTTGGCATATGAAAAACCACTTCCAGATCCAAAGAGTCCAGATCCGTGAGCCTCAAAACTTCCCTGGATCGGTCCACTGGATCCATAGTCAATGGTGGAATCAACATGAGAGTGGTGGGTAACATGGGACGACATGTTGCCCATATGTCATATATGTTCATTTCTGTTCAGAACGGGCAACAGATGGAACAAAAACATCTGCGGATTTTTCTTTTGCAAAGATTATAGATAGATTACCAGAGGGAAGGAGGTGATGAATCCCTATTAGCCTATATATATCATTAACATTCATTAACTGGTTGGTGGTTCAGAACATGGTTTTTATTGTTCCATTAATATTGGGAATACCCTCTGGTAAACGTTTACATAACTATGGAAAATCACCATTTTCAATGGGAAAATCCACTATTTCTATGGCCATGTTCAATAGCAAACTGTTAGTCATTACCAGAGGGTAATCCCAACTGACGAACTCACTCCATCATTTTTCAGAGGGCTAGGGCGAAAAACCACCAAGTCGTCCCAGGCTCCTGGTGTCTGTGGGACCTCCGGGTGCCTTCTCCGGTCAAAGGCCAGGTGAAGGACCCGACCCCCAGGAAGTTTGGGATGGGCAGCATGAAAAATGACCATTTTTTGACTGGGAAATCGATGGTTTTTAGTGGGGAAATTACATGAAGAACGGCATTTGTTTTACGGAATCGATGGTGGAAATGGAACAAGATCATTTTCTTCGATCTTGAATTAGCGTCCAACTGACATTTTGACCCAACCAATCGGCAAGTTTAAGGTTAGAAAGTGGTCTACACCAACCCACATAAATAATTGCCCATAAATGGCAGGTCCTATGTTGCAGGGTTTGGAAAAAGATAAATACCAGTATATTATATAATTATACACATACATGTACTACACCAACGTGTGGAATGGAGCCTGGCAGTACCCAGCTTAGGTGATATGAATCAACGACCAACATCACAGATTCACAGATTGCTCGTTGTCACAAGGTGACCTATAATTGAAATTAATTGAACAGATACAGGAATAGGAAGAATAAAGAATTTCTTTTGGCTCCAGCCCTGGCTCAAGCTTGATGAAAATGATTCCGGCGTTGACCTCCGTTGCGCCGTTTCACGTGGAATAACCTTGGTGACAATGCCGGTGGCAGCAAAATTTGGAGCAGATCCACCCAGATCAAACTTGTCTTGATAACACCGAAACTCTGGAAAACTCAAGACGTTTGGTGCAGGTGTTGCATATTCAAAGGTGTTCAACGACTATGACACCACTTCGGATGATCTATCATTCATCAATGGAAGCGGTTTGGTTCCTTGACAAGGTTCATCAATATGTCCTGCGGGGATTTTCGCCAAAACGCGAGCCAGTTGGTCGTCGCATCGTCCACATGCAGCGTTCAATTAGCATGCTGTGGCGACAAATTCAACCACCGATGCTTATAGTAGTTGAAGGACTTGAGGCCACATCTTCTCCAAAAGGTGGGACCTAAATTGAACAATCGAACGTGGAAAATGGTGGAAAATTCACCATTTATAGACGACTTTCCCACCTAGAAACTTTCATTTACTAGTAGTTCGGGGATTTCCCAGCTAGCCATGTCTGATTACCAGAGGATAATTTCTTGCTCATCGTGCAGCTGCAAATTCTTGGCAATGTGAGCACACGTACCTTGGCCCGGTGATATAGGGAACTCTTGGTTACACCATTTGATCTGCACACGACTCTGCACACGACAACGTTAAAGAAAACAGTTCTACCTTGGAGCTTGCCAAGTTTGCCGCTACAGAAGTCATGGAAGTACCAGCCTGGCTGATTCCAATGCAAAAAGTTGGGCCGCCTGGCCGTTTATGCTTCCACTCAAAGGGTTTGTTTATAAAAAATCGACCATCAAAGTGGCTAGAAACCAGTATGTATGAATATGAGCAGAGGGTCTCTGTCACTTTTCCAAATGATCTATTTGTAAACAACTGCTAGATATTTCGGCACACACCAAATCAATTGCGTCATCCATTCAACGAACTCGAAAGCTCCTGCTTCTCCTGCATTGGAACTCAAGTTTGACGTCGATGGGGGTCAAGCTGCTGGGAAACCACGCCAAGAGTGGAATACGTCGGTCATAAGTTTGCCCTGGGTTGCAGATTGGTCTCAACCATGAATCGTCGCAACTCAACAATTTTAGTGCTATCGTTGCTGAAGCCAAAGTTTCAGGCTCTGCCAAGAGCGTTTCGTTGCAACATTACTACGACAACGCCCGAAGCCCGAATCAATGAAGTGCTGAAACAGCTTAACATGACCATGGTTCCAGAGCCGACACGCAATGTTGAAAGTGTTGGTTTGGAGCTTCACACCGACATGGGCGGGGAACGGATGCATGCGATTTGTTCCAAAATTTGGAAGGTTCTCATGCTCAAAAATTCAAAACGTTCTTTTTCTCCATCTCGGTCTGGCCGCTGGGTTGCTGAGAGTGGACGAACTGAATTTGGGGTTGATATCGTTTATTGACAGACACCTCGAATACAATGAAGGCATCAGAATGGCAGCTCAAAGCGTTTTGGGTAGATTGCCATTGACATTCAATGGCCTTCATTTACGCCTGTCGCATGAAGCTGCCAAGACGTGGAAAATCGTGCTTCCAGACCAGGTGGTGCCAAAATTGATGTTAGTCCAACTATGTCCAAGTCCATTCAAGTAGTTTGACCACTCCAATCTGGCTGGTGGGCCAGGGAATAATTATCAAATCATCTTAGTGTCCATATTTATTTTTACTGTTATACGCTCTTTTGATCATAATAATTATTGTTAGACCATATAAGATACCTAAGTCATCCTAAGGCTAGTAATATATCTGGCTGTTTCATTATTTTCCATCCCACCTCAGATACCTCAGAAGATCTCCATTGACCTCATCTCACTTGGCGACCCGTGTCCCACGGCACGACTCAGGACAGAACTCCATTAATCTCGGTGGCTTTGAATGGGGTCTGGGGGCCTCAGGTGATCTACATGGCTGAGAACTGGTGATTTCCTACACGTGGTGTTTTTTGCCTATCCGATTTGGGGATGATTTAAAGCCGGCTGAGTTGAAACCACCCAATCCAAGCTTGGCAGCTCTGAAGGACGAAATCTGATGAAATCTTGGGGTACAGAAGTGCGCCGGCAGGGGCCTGCAGGTACCATTTTTGGAGCTACAGAATCACTGAAAATCACATAAGCACATAAGCCCTTATCAATCAGTTGGAGAGAACTCTTTATCAATCAGCCAGGATTTATTCGTCCCTCGGGGACAATGTCTTCACAAGTTGTGGGTCCTGGATCTGATACCCGCGGGTTGGTGATCCCGCACCAGGCGCGGCTGCTCACCTGTTCGAAAAGCAGCTCCCTGGCATTGTGGGACCTCCGAAGTGACAAGGCCGGCGGCCTTGGACATGAGGATCTGATGTGATAAAATTCAGGATCTAGGGCCTAGGTACTGGAATTATATGAAATATGGAATTACCATCTGGTTATGACTAACAGTTCGCCATGGAAAATCACAGGTAAACCATCTATATAGATGGGCCATTTTATACGTTCAATAACCAGAGGGTAGTTTTTTTAATATTTTTTAATTATCTCAAATAGCTGGAACATAAGAATAGACTCCTCGTATTCGGAATGCAAAAACCAGAGTACCTGGGTTTCGATATATGGTCTCTGTAGCTTGACTGTAGTGGCTTTGGCCATGCCCAAGGCTTCAAGGGGTGGTTTCTGAGCCCACCAAATTGGAGGGTCTCATGCTACGACACTTTCCCAAATGATGCGTTCATTGTTTACCAACCAAACCCATGCGGCTTGTGATTTCAAATCTAATATATGATAATATGTAATATAATATTATAATATACACATGTATTATATAATATATATATATATATGTATATTGAGTATATATATATATACACATATGAATTCATGTTCCATTCCTGTGCTGCATGTTTGTTCAGTTGAATACATGATATTGAATAATTATATTCATTGGTATTCTATGACTTCACCGCCTTGTTTTTCCCAAGCTTCGCAGCGGCAGTGCCAGGTCTTGCGGAAAGCCCCTTGGAGTCATATCGGCATTGACCCATTTGTGCGTAATTCTGACCCCTCCCTAAATCGATTATTAGGACTTTGCAATGGGAAAAAGAAACACATGATAGTCACAGTCCGATCTCCTACTAATTATTACCCTCTGGTAAACGTTTACATAGCTATGGAAAATCACCATTTTTTTATGGGAAAATCCACTATTTCTATGGCCATTTTCAATAGCTATTTTGACATAACCAGAGGGTAAGTTGTGAGTTGTTACCTCCTTCTGGCAAGGTGTTGGCGATGAACTTCCTGAAGGCCCAGATTTGAGTCAGCTGAATGACGAGGTGCAGCTGCTATGAGCAATGCCCCAACTTTCAGGTACTAAAAATACGGGGAAAACATGTGGTTAGTTTGTGTGTAGTGTTATTTGATATCTAGCTTAAGGGGGAGATATATATGGATATATAATTTATCCAATCATATCCAATCTAATCTCAGAAAATAATAGTAAAACAAGGCTACGGCGCGGTTAGCGACCCGGGGTAATTCATTGATTTTTCATGATGCTTGGTTCACCAAATCATGGTATTTGCAATGTTTTGTAAAAACGTGATAAACATGTCAAATCGTAGTTACTTTGGGGCCTACTACAAAAAGTGCGTTTCGTGTGAAACGTTCATCGATTTTCAATACCCCTGAAACGAATTATTGTTATGAAAAACCGAGCCAGCTACACATTGGAAATTGTTAAAATATTTTTTTTTTCATTTTTTTATCGTTTTGGTTATCATTTTTTTTATCATTTTTTTTCATTTATGTTTTCATTCATTTTTTTTAATCATTTTATTTTTCATGTTTTTATCATTTTTTTTATCATTTTATTTTTCATTTTTTTTCATTTTTTTTTCATTTTTTTTTTCATTTTTTTTTCATTTTTTTCATTTTTTTTTCATTTTTTTTCATTTTTTTATCATTTTTCATCATTTTTGCTTCCAGTGGTGCAAAAATTTTCCGAAAAATAAAAAATTGCAATTTTCCTCGAGTTTTTTTCATTTTTTTATCATTTTTTTTATCATGTTTTTATCATTTTTGCTTCCAGTGGTGGAATTGATGAAAAATGATGAAAAATTATGAAAATGAAAAAAAAAATGAGAAAAAAAAAGAAAAAAAAGAAAAAAAAAATGACAAAACAAACTCGAGGAAAATTGCAATTTTCCAAAAAATGAAAAATTGCAATTTTCCTCGAGTTTTTTTCATTTTTTTTTCATTTTTTTTCATTTTTTTTTCATTTTTTTATCATGTTTCATCATTTTTGCTTCCAGTGGTGCAAAAATTTTCCGAAAAATAAAAAAATGCAATTTTCCTCGAGTTTTTTTCATTTTTTTATCATTTTTTTTATCATGTTTTTATCATTTTTGCTTCCAGTGGTGGAATTGATGAAAAATGATGAAAAATTATGAAACATGATAAAAAAATGAAAAAACAATGAAAAAAACATGAAAAAAATGAAAAAAAAATGAAAAAAACCCGAGGAAAATTGCAATTTTCCAAAAAATGAAAAATTGCAATTTTCCTCGGGTTTTTTTCATTTTTTTTCATTTTTTTTCATTTTTTTCATTTTTTTTTCATTGTTTTTTCATTTTTTTTGTTCATTTTTTTATCATGTTTCATCATTTTTGCTTCCAGTGGTGCAAAAATTTTCCGAAAAATAAAAAAATGCAATTTTCCTCGTTTTTTTCATTTTTTTTCATTTTTTTTATCATTTTTTATCATTTTTCATCATTTTTTATCATTTTTCATCAATTCCACCACCGGAAGCAAAAATGATAAAAAAATGAAAAAAACTTGAGGAAAATTGCAATTTTCCATTTTTTGGATTTTTTTTTGCACCACTGGAAGAAAAAATGATAAAAAAATGATAAAAAATGATAAAAAATGAAAAATAAAATGATAAAAAATGATAAAAATATGATAAAAAATGAAAAATAAAATGATTAAAAAAAAATGAATGAAAACATAAATGAAAAAAAAAAGATAAATAAAATGATAACCAAAACGATAAAAAAATGAAAAAAAAATATTTTGACCTGGCCCAGTCTGTGGCTGCAAGTTTTTCATAAAATTATTGTTTTTTTTCGTTTTGTTGGAGAAAATGAGTTACATCTGACCACCAGTCATTGAGCAACACTTCTTTTTCAACTTACCTTGCAAGGTCTTCAGCACCGACTCTTTTTGGCCAGCTTTCCCAATTCCTTCCACAGGTTATGACCTGAGTTGTGCAAGTTAACATGAACGTTAACATCCCCACCCCACCACAACCCAGTGACGTGACGTCAGTTGTGCATGTGACGCAAGTTAACATGAACGTTAACATCCCCACCCCACCCCAACCCAGTGACGTGACGTCAGTTGTGCATGTGACGCAAGTTAACATGAACGTTAACATCCCCACCCCACCCCAACCCACTGACGTGACGTCAGTTGTGCATGTGACGCAAGTTAACATGAACGTTAACATCCCCACCCCACCCCAACCCAGTGACGTGACGTCAGTTGTGCATGTGACGCAAGTTAACATGAACGTTAACATCCCCACCCCACCCCAACCCAGTGACGTGACATCAGTTCTGCATGCATCAATTTCAAGAGCAACTTGCCTCCAATCAGCAAAAATGGCAAAAACGCAGGGGTCGTGAATGGCGCCGTAGGCTAAAACAAGCAGTTGCTGCACTGCTCACAAGCCGCCCTGATTGAGGTCTAAGCCTCATGCTAGTGTGGTCTGGTTGGTGCTTTCAAAGATATTGGTTCGTTGGTGCGAGGCTGTTATGCCCAGGTCTTATATCATCTAGTTTCAGTACAAATACGTGGAGTTTTATCCCCCACATAATGCTTGATAAGGGTATGAACATGTTTTTTTTCATTCATTCGCTGGGATGCATGTCCAAGCAGAACATGTTGCATTAGAATCAAGATCATGTACAATGGTAAAGTAAACATTACTGTCGTAAAATCAAAGCTTGGATGTACATAATATTCACAAAAGAACCTTCCTAGAGGACAAACATGAGTTCGACGATCGGCAATATCATAATCATGAGAAGTAATCATCCTCCTTGGGGGACCCATATGCAACACTGTGAGATGATCACAGGCACCAAAAGCATCCTTTTAAGTTACATAATAAGGACCGAAGTAGTTTGATGTGACGGGATGTGGGGCCGGGGTCATGGCATTTCTGTGGTGTTTTGCCAGAGGTGAGCGGCATGTCCTGGTGGTTTTGACTTCGTTGCCAAGGGAAAAAAAGGGGCCATACCCTCTCTCTTGCTGGTGTAAGCAGAATTTTCTTTTGGATTTACCATAGATTTAATATTTTTTGGGATTTACAATAGATTTACCATAGATTTGACATTTTTGGGGATTTACAATAGATTTACCATAGATTTAACATGTGTGGGGGTTTACAATAGATTTACCATAGATTTGTTTGATTTACCATAGTTTTTTTGGATTTAACATAGAATTCCAGAACTTTTCGTCCAGTGCTCGCAGAGGTGATTCAACCTGCACGAAGAGTCAGAGGTTCCGGCAGCCGGGAACACAGATGGGCCGGGTTGTGAAAATGCTGATTTGATGGGATATATACATATATTATATTAGCATAAAATCGATGGGATATATTAACTAATAATATTATAGATATTAATAAACTAATAATATAATATATATATAATGCTGATATATATATATATTATATTATTATTAGTTAATTATATATTATATCTATAAATAGCCGCTTCAATACCATATTTTGGAGCGTCTGAAAATGGGTGTACCAGTTTTTTCCCCGAATGAGCAATCTTTAAGGAGAACATGATAATTATATAAGCTACATATAAACTACAGGATTCAGGAAAGCTCTGGTGATTTTTTTTGGTTAGTCGCTGACTTAGACTAGCTATGACTAACTATGACTAGCTGGTGCAATGGTGAAGCAACCGGTAAAAGGGGATGTATCGGGCACCATTCGCCATTGGGTTAAACCGTTAGTATCTCCTCGCCATTCGCTTTGCCAGGAGAGACACTGTACAAACAAAGCGCGATGCAACGCAAGGGAAGCAACCAGGCTCCGCAGCCTGTCAAGATGGATTCCTCAAAGAGTCAAAATGCACCATGCATCCACATGGTTCGTTAGCTTCATAAAATGATTGAGTCATGTGTGTATGTATGAATATGTATGAATATACAGTAATATATATATACATATCATCAGGAGGTACGATTCGTACGATTGAAACTACTGTTTTCAAAGACATATTCATCAACTATGGTTTTTCCCGGCTCAATCGCCTGCTGGGATTGTGAAAAATCTGAAGCCAGAAAACTGGTCACCGGAATTCAACAGAGAGAAAAACTCCCTCGGGGAACCATGGTTTAGTAGATAATTATAAGGTATTTGCACAGGGACCATAATTATGAGGTGTCGGTTATATTAGGAGAATGGGATTGCGTTATTTCAGAATCAAGTCTTGTGAGTTGAACATATTTGAAAGACAAGTTCTGGAAACTAGCTTAGTTCTGTGCTCACCCCCTAAGTATGTCTTGATCTTGACATTTCCTAAAGACTTTGTGGAGCGCCAGCCTTCCAGGACGGTGCTTATGGTTATGGGATGACTGGAGATCGTCCAACTGGCGCCAGGAGTTTCCACAATATGCACATGGCCGTTGTCAAAACTCAGAACGGCTATACGGATGTCAATATGGAAGACCTAGCAAACCACAGATGTGAAAGTCTAGTTTAGTATTCACCATCCATAATTTTGCGGTACCTAATTTTGACCCATACCCATATACAAAGATGTTGCCTCATTTCTTGATTGAGTCAATAAATGTATCAGTATCAATCTAAGGACGTTGGAAAATAGGCACTTCAAAACTTTTGACGAGTGGTCTATGTCAATGCGTTTTAATGGGTTTGTGTTCATCTATATATATATATATATGTGTGTTCATATCATGAGAAGTGGGAATGGCTAACATGTCTCGCTCTGGGGCAGGCCCGTTTGCAATGGCCGACGTGACCAGAGAGCCGCAACAAAAAAGAAACTCTGGACGTGCCTCGTTTCCTGGGACTTTGTTTGAGAAGGATACGGCTGAGTTAACAACTCATGTTTGGATATGTTTGGTACCTTGATGATTTTTAATGCTTATCTATGCTGCTGTTGTGCAAAAACATCTTCGAATACATATTATTACTGTGTTCTTTGCAGTTGAAGCGAGTCGCCACGGGCTGAAAACATCCTGACTTGGGGATATCGCTTTTCAACATGACATGTTCAAAAGCCAGCAAACAATAACTGATGTTAGGCTTCGGAAGATAGTGTGTTTGAAAAATTTTGAATTTGATTGACACAATGACTGAGGATTGTTGGCATTGTAGATTTGTGTGATTCATTATCTAAACATGTTGCGATTTTAAGTGCTGGTTTTCCGGCGAGTCTTATGCTTTTTCGAGTGGAAACTGATCGCAGCGTCCGGAGCGCTATGTTGAAAGGCTGAGGCGCTCGTAAGTCGTAAGTGACAGAAGGTTACCAGAATCAAAGTTGGATGAAGCCACAAAACCGAGAAACACGAGAAATTGAACACCTAAAAAAATGGTTTGGAACCAGAATTGGTGGATAACTGACTTTTATTTCGGAACCATCATCAATGATTTAATGAAGACCAGAAAATCCTCAGAAGTTTTTGCTTCGATCACCCAAACGATGGGTAGATGATGGTAGATGAATACAGCTTTGTCTGAAAATAGGTTACCCATGGTTACCCCAAAAGAACATTTGACATTTGATCATCATTTTCCACGTCGTAGGATTGCCATTTGCCCTTTTTTTTGGTACGATGCAGTTCGGATCCTTGGACTAAAGGTGCAGAGTCTTGGCTCAGTCGCCAGAATGGAAGGGGGAACAGGATGCGATGTTGGAATACCAGGAGTCTGTCTGGGACCAAGCTGAAAACGAGCCAGCTTGAGGATGAAAACCTCAATGAAAACTGTGTCAATATGTCTTAATAAATATATAGTTACAATTGATAATTATTGATCATAGATTGTTATGTTTGAACTATATATATATATCATATAGTAACTCAGAGATGTACATACAATGATACACATATGTCAAACGAATATGTCTCGTCAAATTCAGGTCTATGTTATCTGGTGGTCCACTGAAATGGCTCTTATCAGATGGCACTGGTGGCTGGGATGTGGCTGGTCATGTTGAGATTACTGTTTGATTCTTAAATGTTCTAATATGATTAGTATGATGCTTAGATGTTCTAAAACAATGTTGAGATTACTATATGATTCTTAGATGTTCTAGGAGTTTCTTGACATGTCTCTTAATATCAACGGGTTGGAACAGATTCTAGACATTGCATGGTAATCTGATCAGCTTGACCAACATTTGGTACAGCTCGTGATGCAAATGTGCTGGTTGACTATGGGTGACTATGGGTGACAGACTTTTTAGGTGCAGTGAGGGCTATCTGGGGTGCTTCCTTCTGGAAGATGAAGTAAATGATTTGACTGCGGTGCAAATCTGAAGCATGGATAGATTATGCACTGACTATGCATGCAATCTAACCTTGGTATTCACCGTGAGGAGTTCGTCTTTTTTTTCTTGTGCAACGCAGCATAAGCTTTGCACCAATGTCGATTGAGGATCATTTAGGTTGCTGACTTGGGTTGGGTGTAGCGTTTTTCCCCACCTGCCAGGTGAGGGTCTCTAGATTTTATCAGAGTTGCTTCCGCCTCCTCCGTCCTCCTCCTCCTCCGGCAGCCCGAGAGGTGATGGTGGATTTGTATGATCATTGACAGAATATATGTCAGAATAGATGCCTTGAAATGCCATGGTGGACATGGTGGGGATCACTCGAAGTAAAATAATTATCAGCTGTTTTTATATCCAGTTATATCATGTGTGACTCCCACAGAACGTGTGTGACACCACCCCAGGTCCAACCCACTGACATCTCAAGATGGAGTTGGCAGCCGGGATCGGTGGCTTGCCATCTACTGACGGGAGCTTGCGCTCTAGGATCATAAAAATCATTTCTGGAAAGCCCAAGGTAGCTTGCACTTGCGTTGCGAAGCCTTAAACATGGTTGATGTAGAAATAAGTGCTTTCTATTTTCAGAAATCGGGGATCCTGCGGTCCTTTTCAGAAAGGAAGAAGTTTTGGGCATCCCAAATGTTTGATTTCCACAGGTGCAGGGCACCACGGTCTGAGGGTCTTCTAAAAAAAATTAGGGCCAGTGATACGTAGCGACATCGCAATGGCCAAACTACAATTTGTAAATTGTGTAAATGATATGGTGATATGGTGGTATCATCCCAAGAACTGTTTGTTTCTGTTTCAGCATCAACATAAAGTAGTTTACGAGGTATGCATTGTTTGATCAACAGAGTCCGGAGCTAGGATTGAAGCGCCAATCCCTTCCCTTTACATCGAAGTCCTGGTTTAGCCATGGATTTGTGATTTGGGATCCCATGGGGGGAGGATTACCCTCTGGTAAACTAACATAACTATGGAAAATCACCATTTTTAATGGGAAAATCCACTATTTCCATGGTCATTTTCAATAGCTATGTTAAATTACCGGAGGGTATGATTGCTGGGAGTGTAGATGTGTTCCGAAGTCTTCAAGCGGACCACCGTTTGTCCACAAATACAGTGCGACCCCCTTCCTTTTTAAACCACATTTCATCAAATTTCTGGGGTCCCAAATTGCACTGCTGACTTGTATTCACATGATAGTTGGTAAACATCCTCACTTTTGTTGGTATATAATATAATATCTAATATATAATATGATATCTAATATATGATATTTTATAATATATAATATATATAATAATATACAGTATATATATATATTATATTATATATAATATATTAAATATAATATAATATAATATAATATAATTTAATCTAATTTAATCTAAATTAATCTAAATTAATCTAAATTAATCTAATATATAATATATAATATATAATATATAATATATAATATATAATATATAATTTAATATGATATGACATAATATAACATCACACACATATATATAATATCATATATACACACACACATCATACACATCCGTTTGTTTGGTAGACTCCACGTGGGAACATATCATTGGACCACTGGACAAGCAGGACATCTAACGCCCCAGGTTTCTGCCACCTCTCAAGGAGGTTTGCAGTTTACAGCGGCTCAGCTCCGACCCCCCAAGAAGGCCCAGCCAGGGAGAAACACCTGGGATGGTAGGCTAAAAAAGCATGTTTGACCTCTAGGGGCTCCTGAAAATTCATGAATTTTCTATACTGTTCCCATCATGTTCCTCAATTGGTGGGGGTTACCCTCTGGTAAATAAACATAGACACAGAAAATAACATTTTTTTAATGGAAACTAATCTTCCAACCCCTATCTGGTAGGGTCTATGTTAATTTACCAGAGGGTAACACAATGTTAAAAGCCACTTTTTGCTTGGTTTGGGATTCCCAGCAATTTCCAAGGGGCTCACCAGCTCCTGCCGGGCGCATTAACTTTAGGAAAGAGTACCTTCAGGGTGATCTAACCCCAGGTACCTAAGCAGATGAGCTGTATAAGCAGGACTTGATTGGGCCAGTCCCCGTCTGAATCACCAGTGGGATTATTATTGTACTTATGCTCGTTGTGTACTTTATTGGACTGGCCACCCGAAGCATTGTACTTATGCTCAGTAAGCTAAACAGGGGTTCGTACACAACTGCATAATTTTTTCCCATTTTGCTGGGGATACACATCAAAATTGTGGGTGCTTCGATGATGCTTGCGGGATTAGTCCCAAAGATGACCGAAACCTGAAAAGCACATGTTTCTTTGCCATGGCATTGTGCTGGTCCATGTTGCCCTTTATTGTGGCGGTCTTCGAAGCATTTTCAATGCTTCGGAGTGGAAAACCGAGTCAATTCATACCACCTAAAGTTGCGAGAGTTTCTACTGGAATTTTCATCCCATTTTGGACATGAATTGTTTACGATATGTTAAGATATGTTTTCATTAAGCCAGTACTTAAATGGGATATCCCAGTTAAAGGACTTATTTGTCAGGGTCAGGAGTCATGTAGAATGACCACACTCCCAGAATGTTTCACGGAGTCATGGAGTTTTTCTTCGGCTCGGCTCAAAGAAGGTGCGGAATGATGCTTGAATGTTGTCTATCATGTTCCCAATTGTTACCAATTGTTGCCAATTCCCTTCATTCTGCAGCTCGATCAGCAGGAATATAGCAATTTTCTTATGTGGTACATCGTTGACCACAGCTTTGTTCAACTGAGTGATTTATGTTGCTCAGATTTCATCGAATATCAGTCGTGCTGTTGGCGGCTTGATGAACGGCTTGCCGTTCAAGCCGTTCATGAGGAAAGGGTGTTTGCCATTGGATGTCTCTGCAAATTACGTGATTTTGAATCATGTTTGTGAAACAACTCACAAATTCCAGAAAACATTAATATTTTGATCAGCAACACATATATGGACTTTTTTTAACATTCAATTCCATTTGAATCAACACTGAATCAGAATTAAGTGAGTCTAAATTAGACATGAATCTGAAATAATTCCTATCTCAACACATTCATTGGGGGTTTCAAAAAAAAAGGTGATCCCAGTCGTCATCAGAGGATTCCATCCACACGGCATGACAGAGCTGAACAGCTGCCCCTTGGATGAGTTGCTCCAGTTGGGTCTCAATGCGAACGCAGCGCAGAGGACGTGGGAAAATCCGATCCGGGCGATTTGTGGTCAAGGTTGGTTGGATTTCTGAAAGGTGACCAATGTTTTTGTTGGTTGGATTTTTTGGACTTGGCACGAGATTTGGTTGGTCGTAGGAAGAAGCTGTAGTTATCCAAATCGGGGGTTGCCCAATTTCGATCCTGAACTAATTCAGCTTTTCAGCGGAGGATCATTGACCATCGACCCTTCGGTCATATGGATGAGGTGATGGATGCATCTTGGATGCTTAGCAGCTAGTGTCAGGGAAATGACCCTGTGGAACTTCCTCGTTAAATTTATGTATGAAAGCCTACAAAAACCCTAGTGAAAAAATATAAAATATATTTCTCACCTCATTGGATACTGAGATTGGGATTTGAGCCATTATATAGCCATTATATAGCCATTCTATAGCCATCCATAGGGATCTTTATAGCCATTGTATAGCTACAAGGAATCCCAGCGATGGTGGGATTCGACCATATGCCACTTTCATGGCTGGGTTTGTACTAAACTACCGAATTTCAGTTGGGAACCATCGTTTTCCCTTCTTGACTTCTTGACATGATTTTTCCTCTTCAGACACCAGAGAATCCCAGACATGAAGTGAACATCTTTTTGTATCCAAACTTCTTTGCGTTGGGCGTAACGGGAGGTCGTATCCAAACTTCGAACCGTGCTTTTGGATGGTGTTTTGATGTTTTGGGATGGCTTGGGTCATCCATTTTGAACCCAACTCATGCCAACGGTGTCCCCAAAATTGTCCATATTTTTTTGGGGGGATTAGACACATAACCCTTAATAAACCAGAATGAAGCGATGTTTTTTTTATCACTGGTTTAAGATTCTTGGTGATATATCTCATGGATTCTCTATTTTGTTAGCCTTTGGTAATCCAACATTGCCCTGGAAATTCACAGTGTTTGAAAATGTTTAATAGGTAAATCATCGAACCAAATGGGCAATTTTCCATAGGGAAGCAAGACTACTGGAGGGTATATCCCGATATATCCTGATGGTTTTCTCATTATTATCAAGTCTACTTGGGTCATCCCACTTAGTAGTTGTCAACAACGCTGGTTACTAAGTCCCCTGATAGTCCCCTATTAGCTTATCCCATATACAGGGGAAGAAACGCCCGTTTCCTAACCACTCACTAAATGCGAGAATCCTTTAAGTAGTCATTTGGTTGGTGGTTTGGAACATGGCTATATTTTTCCATATATTGGGAATAATCATTCCAACTGACGAACTCATATGTTTCAGAGGGGTAGATATACCACCAACCAGTCATGATTGATAAATGATTTTCCAATGCAGGTTCTGGCGGATGTGGATGCGAAGGACTTGCTGGCTGCCGCCTGCGTGCAGCCGTGCTGGGTGGTGCTCAACAACGAAAGAACGCTGCAGTGCTATGAAAATGTCAAGCTGTGTCTTGGATGCCCCAGGACACAACTACCGGTGCTTCAAAAATCGAAAAGTGATGATTGATTTTGATTGTTATCCTGCCCCCAATTAACATAGACTCTAAAAGTAGCTCATATTTAGAAAATAATCTTCCAAGCTCCTATTTGGCAGGGTCTAGCTTAATTTACTGGAAGGTACTAGTCACATCGATATTTTAGGTATTTCCCATCTTTCAAAGTAGAAGGATGATATCAGTTGATGGTGTTTTTGCACAGCATGGTTCAACTACCGGCTTAATTGCCAGCTGGAGGCTCGTTTTCGACCCTGAAACGCAGAGAAAGAAGCGGAGTATCCAAATACAAGGAGGCACCTTTTCCAGCTGAAATTGGTTCAAGCAGAAACCGTTTATTTCAAGACCATATTGTATTGAATTGTGGCAAATTCTGTCCATGTTTGAACGGAATTACTCATTTAGCGCTTCGGAGAAACCATTTTCCCTTCCCAATTACAAGATTAATCAAGATTAGCAACAATGTTCTTTATTGGTTCTTGCTGTACAAGAATTGGCATTTTTTTGGCCAACAAAGACCCCAACATGGATCGAATTCATTGCTTGATCCACCGAATATTGGGCAGTGACCCTTTCTGCAGTTTAGGCACTTGCCGGGCGGTGCGGACAATGTTCAGCACGCCTGGTTCGGTGTTCCATCTGAAGAGGGGAAGGGCGCAGACTGCACGGAAGCCGTCCAAAAGCTGCGGCGAGAGAACCGGGCTGCCACATGGCTGAAATTGTTGAAGTTGTGGCTGGACATGCAATGACAGCTCTATTTCACTTGTAGCCTTTGGACTGCAAAATCTGTGGTTTTGTTGCAATTTGCCGTTTCTGTATTTTGCAGTCTTTCCGCATGTTTGAACTGGCAATGTTTGAAGTAGTCTACCTCAATAGAGCAACTTTGACTGCATTTTGACTTGCACTTTACTTTGTTTGTAATTATGTGGGTTTACAGGGTCTACCCGACTTGGGTAAACTCAGGAAATTCAGCACAGTACTTCCCATACCTAGTCAGTTGGAGCACTGGTCAGCGGGGTTGTGGAGCTAGAGCCATGCTGGGCTGCTGGATATGTTTTCCCGTGGTGGCCCGTGGAGGACATCAAATGTAGACACACAGAATGTATGCCCTGGATGCCCATTTTTTTGTGACATTTCGATGCAAAAATTGGGGGTACTAATTATACTTGGGCATGTATCATTTTTCCATTCAGAACCTTTTTAAGTTGCATAGAATTACCATAGAATTACCATGGATGATCCATTGACCTGCCAAAAAATACCAGCGATGGCTTCACCCTGAGGTGATCGTCTCCCCAGTCGCTCTGGGCTGCGATCCGGCTCCATGTGCCGCTAAGCGTGGAAAAGCCATGAAAAGTTCCCGGGTTTTGCAGGTGTTTTGATCTACAAATGCTGGTTTTTCATGGTTTTTCCCATAAATCTGGGTAAATTATTAAATTACAATATGTCACTAACCTGAATTGTTGGGCCATTTGGGGATGATTTCCCATATGAAAACCATGATTCCAGTGAGGTCACGAAGTGAGGTCGCTATAATTTACCCAGATAAATGGGAAAAACTGGTATGTATGTGTTTTTTTTTACTTGTGGAAAAACCACCATTTGTAGTAGATCAAAACACCTGGCTTTTACATTCTTACCCAGAGTTCGGGAAAAAATGGAATGACATCAGCAAAACTGATACATATCATATATATATATATATGTAAAAAAAATGATCGCCAAACGCTAATTTTACTGGAGGGGAAATGGAAAAAACTGAAAAAAAAAACATCAAACGTGGAGAGACCTTATTTTAATGGCCAAATGGGAATTGAGCGAAGTATGATGACAATTGTGGCTAAATCACCAGGTATTTTCTGAATCCAAGCAGCTTTCACCGGCTGGAGTTTTTTCGCAACAAACATGGAGATGTGACCAACATGGGAGTTCAACTCCAAGAACTTAACTGGAGTTTATGACTTACCATCAAAGCAGTTGATATTATATATATTTATCCACAAAAAGTATCAAACAGGAATATATATGTGAAACATTGGTGAAACAACAAAACCTGGGAATGTGGTCAAGCCACCAAGTACATGGACGGGTTAGGCCAAGAATCAAGGCCCACAATGCTGTTGTTCTTGGCAACTTTCAGCATCCAGCATGCGTTTCTTTCTTGGAGGTTGCCAAACCTGCCAAAGTGGATCATTTGTTGGGTTTTTTTGGTTTTGATACGCAGCAAACACTATGATTTAATGATTTAATATCACAGTAGGGCAACCCAGAAAAAGATATGAAGTCTTGGCCAGCTTGAAATTCCCAACACTATTAGGGAGGATATATTTGTTGTACGTGCGCCTGAGCAACAACACTGAGGTCTTCAAGCAGTTCCGAGTTCAGTTGCTCGACAGCAATCGGAACCTAACGTTGGACTCCATAGTCTGGGTTGGGGTGGATTAGTTCAGCCATCGCGACGACTTCCGTGTGCGAGGTTGCGGGATCCAAGTGGTTTTCGCGCAGAGGAGCCACGTCAGTTGCTTGGCGCACTTTGATGGGGGGTGTCCCTCCATTTCTGTGAGTTCATGGGGGGGTGTCTGGTCAAAACATGTTAAACCTTGGCTTGTACCCAGATTTTTTTTATGGGTATGAAGATCCAATGAACTACTGTATCTACCAGCTACCAGCTGACTGCCAAAGACCCAGAAGTGGGGGATGACTTGAACTCTTGCGGTTGAAACACCAATGGTTGTCATTGTAAAAGCATGGTTTCCAGTAGATGTTCCCTTTCTGTACGTGGGGATGGGTCAAAACCTATTAGTATCAATTTTAATGGGATGAACATCCATTTACCAGCTGTTTTGTGGTTCATTCACTAGGTACCAGGGTTATGACTCATAGCCACGTAAATAATTCCACTGACAAACCACTGGAGATACAAAGTGGAGAGTAAGTCTGATGATGCTGATGATGCTGATTACGACTATATGGCGACGATGTTGCAGGGGGGATTGAGCCGCAGCAAAACTGCTTCCGAAAAAAACAGGTGGGTGGAATAGTGAAGTGTGAAGTTTCATGTGCTTTGGGATTCCAGCCCTGCCAATACCTTGCTGAAGCAAGAGGGGCTTCAGCTAGCAGGGGCTTGCTTTCGTGACCTTCTTGTGGAAGTGATCACCAACTCAATCCTTGACCTTTAATGGTTCATATCAACTTGGTTGAATGTTGGTTGGCCTCTCTTGCCCGGTGTGTTTCAGCGGATTCAGGAATGATGAGAAAATTGTAAGAACGTCCATGCGCAATGATCATATCTCATACTACAAGGGTTCTCTGTGGGAGTGGAAGGGGTTCCCAGGCGGTTTCCATGCTTCGGACTTTGCAAAAACCGACCATCGACAGTGACTAGAGATGAGTCGAGTCAGTACATTATGTTTAACAGAATTCGTTCAAAAGAGAAACTACATGAAGCAACCAATGTTTGGGCATAAAAAAGGATTCCTACACATGTTCATTTGAATCCATTGAGATTTTTGGCCGCACCTAGGCTCAGACAGTGGAAAACATTGGACGAAGTACCATCTGCGCCTGAGGGCAAGTGGGTTGCTTTCATTCGACATGCTCAGGCAGGTCACAATGTGGCTCAGCTGGAAAAGGTGTGCGCCCTATTGCTGTGTGATGTCCTTTCCCCGTTGAAGGATTCAAGTAGATACATGCACTGCAGAGTTTATGACATTATCATATATACATTAAGCATTTCTATTGGAAACCGTGATTGCTAGTTATTTTATGTTATTTTGATATTATGTAGTTGATTTACAAGTTATATTATATTATATACACTGTGATTGATACATTATGAACATATATATGTATATATATACACATACATGTATACACGCATATATATATATATATATATATACATGTATACACTTATATATATACATGTATACACTTATATATATACATGTATACACTTATATATATATATATAATTTATAATAAATTAGTTTGATTTAGTAAGAATATTTCATTATATCCAAATTGGGGTGTGATGCATTCTTTAAGCCAGTTCCGTCCCCGTTTACGCCTTGGGTACGAGGGAGCTACGATCTAGCCCAGTTGGCTGATGTTTTTAGTTGGGGGGATTATACCAACCAATAGATGGGGACTATAATAGTCCAAGAACGGGGAATCAATATTGATCTGGGTAAATTATAACGACCTCACTGCGACCTCACTGGAAATCATAGTTAGTAAGGGGAATCATCCCAAAATGGCCTTGCTCTCAATGAAGGTGAAAGGCCTTAATTCAGGTTAGTGAAATATTATAATTTACCCAGATTGGTATATTCCAAGAGTCCTATCCTTTGCAGTTTCTTGTTGATATTGATATATTGGAAAGCAAAATGATTTTCTGTAAAGTGTCCTTCAACACTTGCATCATCTTGAATCAGTCAATTCAATCGATTCATGTTCTCCAAAAATTCTTCCCTTACCCTCCAGTTTCATCAAACATGTTTGCGGGAAAATCTCCCATTTAGTGAAAAATGTTGTTCCCAGCTATAAACCTCCATTAGAAACTTCGGGGATTTCCCAGCTTTGATGACTGGATGATAACCCGCGGGCCGCCCTACGTGTTGGATTCCCATCCCATTGGGCGTATCCTCCTTATGAAAATATCCCAGTCAGACGGCAGGGAACATGAAGCCCTTTTCTGAAGTTAATGTATCCATATGTGTATGGGTCAAAAAATAAGACTACCAAAAAAGAGCACATATAACTTAATCTGTTGTACCCGATTTTGACCCCATGCCCAGAGGGGATACGGTCAAAATAAGCGTAGACTATTTAGCAAGGGAGGGTCCAGTTGTGTCCAGAAAGTGTACCAAACCATGTAAAGCGATAGGGCCCCGCAAAAAAGACAACGTGTAACCATATGAGAGTGCATTAAACTTGGTGTAAACCCAGAACATATTGTTGTGCACCTTCACGCGATGGGTAAAATTGATGAAGAAAATTCAACCTGCAGTGCCCACGTTTCTTGCAGTGGCCATGTCATTTGTTGTCCAAGGTTGCTTTCTGCAGGCAGTTTGTTTTTTTCTCCCAGGTCACAAAGAAGTAGAATTAATCTAAACTAAATGACTAAATTCTGAAGTAAATCAAAATTGATTGAATCCAATTGTGAATTCCATCTATTTCAGTTTGTCCTCTTTGTTTCATTTGGCCTTTTCATTTCCTCTTTCTCTTCCATTCTTGATCACCCTGGTGTTCTAATTTAGCTATAAGCTTAGCGATAACCTTTTGTTGAAAAAGGGACCCCGGACGAGGGATAGACTCATTTGACCACAGCGATATCATTTTTTGTTTTCATAGAATTATTGATCTTATATTGGTTACTATCATTCTAGATTGGAGTTGAGATTGTAATAAAGTTCCTTGCTTAGGAAAGAGTCTAGGACCTTAGGAGCTTAGGTAGCCCCCCAACATGGTTGCAAACCAAAAGACAACGAGCGCCCCCCTTAATCCATCCCCGGCAGTTTAGAGATCTGAATCCGTGAAGCGATTTTCGCTGCGTTTACGCATTATTTATCATTGTTTAGTGTTGATTTGAATAAAACACTGTAAAGCGATAGGGCCCACCCAAAAAAGCTGCAACCTAGATGTTCGTACCAAGCATCAAGAATTGATTTTGACTGCGGCTCATATATATATATAATATCATAATATACATCACATGTACATAATATATAATAGTACACGCAGACCCCGTGGTTTGCCCAAGTCCAGAATAGCGTAAATAGCAGTGAATTCTGTACGACGTCAAACAACAAGAAGGGTTTTATGTTCAATTATGTTGCTAGGGTGTTAACCAGAACATGTTGCTTCTACATATCATATAACCAGAGCATGTCGCTTCCTCATATCATGGAATTTACCATTCAGTCCTTCGGGTTTCTTATAGGGTTTCAAGACGATATCAAAGTCCCCCGGCCTCATGGAACAATCAATCATAAAGTCATTAGGATTATTATAGGGATTCAAGAAGATATCAAAATCCCCCGGCCGCATGAAACAATCAACCATACAGTCATTAGGGTTCTTTTTAGGGTTTCAAGAATATATCAAAATCATCACCATCATCATCATCATCATCATCATCATCATCATCATCTTGGCTTTCCCGGACGCTCGTTGCGAGTCCGGGCAATCCTCAGGGTCTTGCCGTAATAACATACGCCGATTATAACCCCACTATATCCTAACTATATCCAGCTGATATCCCCATCAACCCCATCAAGCCGCACAGGTGGACCATGCCTTAACGCAGACGCGCGACACCCATTTGACAGAAGAAGGCATTGCGCAAGCGTTGAGGGCACACGAAGGCTTGCCCGGTGACACCATGTCTAAGGCCCAGGTGATTTTCACCAGCCCCTTGACGCGGGCCATGCAGACTTCGGGCTTGATCAGAGGTAGCTGAGCAGATGCGGGTGCGGGTTGTTTCTTGATGTGGCAGTTTGCTGGTGGAATATCTGTACGTATGATTATTGAGGGTTTAATGTAGATCTATTCGATATGATTTTTCATGTGTTCCATCCCACGTGGGATGATGATTAACCAACCAGTTGTTGTTTGTGGTTTTGGTGCTTTCCATTGCATCAGTGAATGCGTTTTTTTTCATGGTCTGGACGTTCCCGACATCGCTAGTGGGAATTTGAAGATGAATTCACACAACATCAGAAATAACTCCTATATAATACTAATCAGTAACATCTTAACCCCTATTACTAGATGATACTAGTATGATTCATGATTATATCATGACTATATCATGATACGTAATTAGATGGGCCATGGAGTTAGTTAACTAGTTAGTAAATGGATTATAATTGGGATATAGGGGGTTATATCCCCAGTTACCAACCATTTAGCTAATCCCATGGCCCATCTAAGTATGTCATGATTCTCCAATCGCCTCCCTAGGCCCCTGCTGTGTCCCGGTGCACCTTGAGCCGCTGATCACGGAACGCTGGAGCGCTCCCTGCGACGAGGGTACCCCGGCCTCAGAGCTGAGGCGCGACGTTGACGCGCCGCCGCCGGGGCTGGAGCAGAAGAGCTCCTGGGAAGGCCCGGGGTGCCAGGAGCCAAGCCGATTGGTTGGGGATTTTACATGATTTTACAGGGTAAATGTGGATTTTTCATGGGTTTTTTACAGGGTTTCAAGAGCAGAAAAATGATGGTTGGTTGGTGTTATATCTTGTTATAGTTTAATCAGCCCAAAACTGAAATATGTTGGGATATGAGGAGGGTATCACCTGCTGTTTTGTGAAATCAGACCGGGTGCCCCCCCAATTTTGTATGGCATGTGTTCATAGGGAAAATTTGAGACATGATGACAAAGCAGTGGTTTCGGAAGCCGCTAAATTGATGTGGATGAAGTCACCGGTTACGCGGCTTACGCGGTGGGACCCACAAGAGGCTGGTGATTGTATGTCCTTTCTATATCTAAGCACATCAAATATGTGTACACATCCTGGAATCCTGTATGCATATCCTGCATGTGTAATATATTTATATATATATATACAGTACTATACACAGCCATTTGCAAGTGGCTAAAGAGGCTTCTCATGCAAATACGCATCCGTGGAAAGAAACATGGCATTCGAAGGATATCGAACCTTGCAATTTGTCCAGCAGGATGTTCACATATCTACAAGCAGATCCACCAGCTTAAAGTCTTAAACTACCGAATGCCCATCATTAATATCCAACAGCAGGACATCCACATCTAACCAGATCTAGGTGATGACCGTCATGCCTGGCCCAGGCTGGGACTCGCTAGAAGAGCGATGGTGGCCTCTGTGTGGGGAAGATCAGTGGGCTCGCGCCGATGAGTTCTTGGCCAAAGCCCGCGCCATGCCGTTCGATCGATGCTTGGAGTCATGGCTAGCGGGGTAGCGGCTGCTTTTTGACATCTTTCTGACGCTGGGATGGACATGTAGCCCCAGGAAATACGAGACACTGATGTAGAAAGGATATGAAAGGATCATGATCATCCAAGTTTTTGTGAGTTCTTGTTGACATTCACCCTCAAAAATCATACGGACAACACCATACAACACCCATAAATGCAGGATTATGATGATCTATGTGTGGTATGTTGACCTACAGAAGGTGACCACCTGAAAGAAACATAATTTACATCATTTTTCCAATGCAGTGCCACATCACTGGTAGTTTCAACATGTTTCAACGAAGTGGCTCCATGGGTTAGCCCTCATCTTGGGTCGACGTGACATGGTCACATACCCAGTGCATTCAGGGTACACGGGTCTGATTCTTCATCCCGGCTCATGGGCCGTGGTGTTTCAATGTTGCATGAACCGTGCATCCCTTCCCCTCGGTGTGGAAGTCCATGGAAGTCCCAAACCCAGCCGGTCATGGCTTCCAATGTTTTTGCAATTTGCACAAATCAGTAAATTAGATACAGTAGATTCTATATATATATATATATGATTTCCCATTTTTGCGGATGTCCCGACCTTCAGGACTCGTATTTGTCGGCCACGGAGGGTTTTGGGAAACGGTACTGCCCTTAGACCAGTGGCAGCTGTAGGTGTCAATGACAGATGTGTTTGTGTGAGTGTGTGCATTTGTATTTGTATCTATTCGAATCTGCATACGAACATATCATTTATGCGTAGATATACAATTATAATTACATGTGCTTTATAATTGCTTATATAATCTTATATACATACCTTGAACACAACCTTCTTTTTCAATTTGTTGAGGGAAACAAGCTGAACGTTTGGGTTCCAGGTATTGAGGCACACCGTAGCAGTTATGGGTACATTGCGGTTCAGATATAGGCTGTATCGTTCTGGGGGGTATTAAGCTTGGGTTTGGTGAATTCTTTTAGTCTATCTCGGGCGAGCCCCTAATTTGCATTGTAGTTTCGTCCATGATGTGTCGTATTTATACATACATTGGAATATCGAATATACATCCATATGCTGTAGACAGATAGATGAACAGGTGGACAGACAAACAGACAGACAGGTAAAAATATACAGCAGTGCAGTCAGTGTCTGACCAAATCTCACCAATCTGACGCGCATTGATGTTTCCCAATTAAATGAGTGTTTTTTGGATGGACCAATGGACACCGACCAGATTGGGATCAATTAGAGTCAAAAGTCATTTGAAACTATCGAGGAATAGTGGCGTTCAAACAGATAGAATTTTATGTTCACTGTTTGCTCCTCCTTTTCTTGACCGCTGGCATCTCCCGGAGAAGGGACACACATTCACTGGACCCGTGGGGTTTCTCATCGTGCTATGGGGAAGTGGGAACATGTGGTGGTCCATCTACAAATCTCAAATTGCTGCTGACACTGAGGTTACTGGCGCATACCTGAAGAATTGTGAGGTCTTGTTCTGTGACCGTTCACTTTGTTGAGCCATTCTGCGTTTCATCCAAAGCCATGGCACAGAATGGGCTCCGGAAACTACCGGCATTGTGCAGACGGGATGAAAAAGACGACCTGCAATGGTTTCCAGCGTGAAAAATCTGCCAGCATGAGAAGGTCTCATGAAACATGTGAGTGCTTTGATCAGGTTCATCGCCATTTTCCAAGCCTATCCAGAAGCGATAGATTATTGAGATATCTTGGTCAGATACTATGGATTGGTCAGGTCCATAGACAAGGTATACACGGGCATCGACAGTACAATCTGGAACGTATATTTTAGTGCCCTAGTTTGGATGAATAATCTAACAGAGAAGCCTTTCATTTCATGGAAGAAAAATCTGGGATGGGTAAAGATCATCCACACACTTTTCCTAAAATTTTTAAAACCATCTACCCTCTGGTAATTTAACATAGCTATTGAAAATGGCCATGTATAGTTGATTTTCCCATAAAAAATTGTGATTTTCCATCGTTATGTTAGTTTACCAGAGGGTATAACTTGATGGAACATGTGCAACCTCAAAGATATGGGTATGGATCAATACCTATTAATACCATTTTTAGTGGGATGAACATCCATTTACCAGCTATTTTGGGGTTCACCAGGGGTACAGGGTTTTGACCCACATCCATATGTTCAGCCTTTCGGCTTCCTCGTTTCGGCCAGGATAGCTGGGGTAGTGTCAAGCCGCCCTCCTACGCCACGTGGTGCGGGCGTCCCAAATCATCCATTGTTTTTGGGGATTCCCCATGATAAAGCGTCCATTTAGGGGTAGCATGGGGTAGCCTCTGGTGAACTAACAGAAAGCTATGGAAAATGGCTATTTATAGTGGATTTTCCCATGAAAATGGTGATTTTCCATTGCTATGTTAGTTCACCAGAGGGTAGCCCAAGTCATGGAAATATCCCAAATTAGGCACATGTCCAACAACACACCAAGATTGTGAATGGTTGATGTTTTTTTGTTTGCCACAATGAGCACTTCTACCATTGCAAGACTCAGGTGAGCAGGGCCTATGACATAAGCACAGCAACTGGCCAGAAGACAAAAACCATCCACTGAGCATGGCTGAATAATGTGTACAGCTACTGGAATACCTGGGATAGCCTGAAGGAGCATATCTTGGTGTGATCACACACGTACTATTTTTCTTATTTTAATCAGAACAACATAATTAATACAAACATATTTCATGAATACAATAACAATCATAACACAATATTTACATTGTAGATGTACCCTCTGGTTATTTAACATAGCCATGGAAGCCAGGCCCATAGATGATTTTCCCAGCGACATCAACCTCCATTTATGGTTGGGATTTTCCATGGCTATGTTAGTCATAACCAGGGGGTATCTCAATATTCCCACTATTATCCCACTATTAATATCCAAATGATTCTGCAAAAACCCAATCCATCATTGGAATTTTCCATAGCCATTGGTTTCACCCAGGTCCTGTCGCGAAACGCCTTGGCGGGAAGTTGTTCGCCGTAGGCGCACGGAAGCGAAGGTGGAAGCGAAGGCCGGGAAGAGACGAAAGATCTGGGAATTTCAAACAACCATCAACCATTGACAATCATTAACAACCATTAACAACAAATAACAACCATTGACAATCATTAACAACCATTGAAAATCATTAACAATCATTAACAACCATTGACCATCATTAACAACCATTGACCATCATTAACAACCATTGACCATCATTAACAACCATTAACAACCATTAACAACCATTGACAAGCATTAACAACCATTGACCATCATTAACAACCATTGACCATCATTAACAACCATTAACAACCATTAACAACCATTGACAATCATTAACTACCATTGACCATCATTAACAACCATTGACCATCATTAACAACCATTAACAACCATTAACAACCATTGACAATCATTAACAACCAATGACCATCATTAACAACCATTGACCATCATTAACAACCATTAACAACCATTAACAACCATTGACAACCATTAACAACCATTAACAACCATTCACCATCATTAACAACCATTGACCATCATTAACAACCATTAACAACCATTAACAACCATTGACAATCATTAACAACCATTGACCATCATTAACAACCATTAACAACAATTAACAACCATTGACAATCCTTAACAACCATTAACAACCATTAACAATCATTAACAACCAATGACCATCATTAACAACCATTGACCATCATTAACAACCATTAACAACCATTAACAACCATTGACAACCATTGACAATCATTAACAACCATTGACCATCATTAACAACCATTGACCATCATTAACAACCATTAACAACCATTAACAACCATTGACAATCATTAACAACCATTGACCATCATTAACAACCATTAACAACAATTAACAACCATTGACAACCATTGACCATCATTAACAACCATTGACCATCATTAACAACCATTCACAACCATTAACAACCATTCACAACCATTAACAACCATTGACAATCATTAACAACCATTAACAACCATTAACAACCATTGACAATCATTAACAACAATTGACCGTCATTAACAACCATTGACCATCATTAACAACCATTAACAACAATTAACAACAATTGACAATCATTAACAACCATTGACCATCATTAACAACCGTTGACCATCATTAACAACCATTAACAACCATTAACAACCATTGACAATCATTAACAACCATTGACCATCATTAACAACCATTGACCATCATTAACAACCATTAACAACCAATAACAACCATTGACAATCATTAACAACCATTGACCATCATTAACAACCATTGACCATCATTAACAACCATTGACCATCATTAACAACCATTAACAACCATTAACAACCATTAACAACAATTAACAACCATTGACAATCATTAACAACCATTGACCATCATTAACAACCATTAACAGCCATTAACAACCATTGACAATCATTAACAACCATTGACCATAATTAACAACCATTGACAACCATTGACAATCATTAACAACCATTGACCATCATTAATAACCATTAACAACCATCAACAACCATTAGCAACAAATAACAACCATTGACCATCATTAACAACCAGTAACAACCATTGACAATCATTAACAACCATTAACAACAATTAGCAACAATTAACAACCATTAACAACAATTAGCAACCATTAACAACCATTAACAACCATTGACAATCATTAACAACCATTAACAATCATTAACAACCACTAACAACCATTAACAACCATTAACAACCATTGACAATCATCAACAACCATTAACAACCATTGACTATCATTAACAACCATTAACAACCATTGACCATCATTAACAACCATTAACAACCATTAGCATTAGCAACCATTAACAACAATTAGCATTAGCAACCATTAACAACCATTAACAACCATTAACAACCACTAACAACCATTAACAACCATTAGCGACCACTAACAACAGTTAACAACTTTTAGCAATCACTAACAACAATTGACAACCTTTAACAACCATTAACAATCATTAACAACCACACGCAACCATTAACAACCATTGACAATCATTAACAACCATTAACAACCACTAACAGCAATTAACAACCATTACCAACCATTAACAACAATTAACAACCATTAACACTCAATAACAATCACATACAACCACTAACAATCATCAACAACCATTGACAACCATTGACAATCATTAACAACCATTAACAACAATTAACAATCATTAACAACCATTAACAACCACTAACAATCATTAACAACTTGACAAACCCATACAACCCCCTAAAGATAGATAGAAATATGTTTCCAGGATGGTAGCTGGATGATATTTTCCGATTTCTCGTTGTATTTCCAGATGTCCAACTCGTGGATCTATTTCCGGGTTGGAGTTGCTATGGAAAATCACAGTTTTGATCGATAAATCATCGAACTAAATGGGACATATTCCATAGCTGTCACATTACCCGACAGTAAACAACCAAAGCTCCTTTTTGGAGTGAGAAATCTCAGTCTGGGGTTTTTATGTTGCAATTTGCGAATAGTTTGTTTTTCTCCCGGTGACTGGATGTCCTCACTTTATTTGGATTCTACCACTAATATTAACATCGCAGGTTTAGATTGTTGAGGTGATGGTATCACATTGCAAATCCTTCCAAGTAGATCCCTCCATGGAAAACATTGGAAAACCAACATGGAACGAGAAACAAAATCGTTTTGGAAGATGATATTTCTTTTCCAAAGGGTCAATGTTCAACTTCGAGATCAATGTTCACTCTTTGCGGACTTGGAAGGAACATTTACATACATGGCCTCAAGAGATGTCGATACTTTAAGGATCATGTTCCCTGAAACCTTGACTCCAACAGAGCATTTGGCCATGGGGGCCATGGGTCTGGCATTTCAAACAGTGCTGACAGGTGGATGCGCATTGGCGAAAGAGAACGGTCGGGGGTCGCAGCGATGGAGATGTCCAAAATGGGGCTACCCCCAAATCATCCAAGTCATGAATGGTTTTTTTAGTATAGTTGTGTATTGAAACCCATTGTGACAACTGGGGATCCCCCATGACTTAAGAAAGCCTCAGGACCAGAGCATCGAGGCTGAGGAACGTTCATCTGATCCCAACATCTGGTTGGTGGTTTGGAACATTTTTTAGTTTCCCATATATTGGGAATAATCCTTAATCCTTCCCATTGACTTTCATATTTTTCAAGATTGTTAAAACATGTTAAAACCACCAACCAGATCAACAACATCATCATCATCACCACCACCATCATCATCATCATCATCATCATCTCTGCATCCAAGCGTTCAGTGCCCAGGAAACTCCATCCACGCGGTGTCCGTTTGGGCCCTCGGATAGGGACCCGAGCCCTCAAGACTGAAAAACATCGCCACCAAAACAGTAGGGAAGCCGCCCAACATGTAATTCTCATCCCAGTGACAAGGTACAACTATACATACGAAATAACGACTTAAATTACGGTATTTTACGGTGCATACGAAACCTTCCGCAGCGTTTGGGGATGAACACTGCGCTCCTTCGACTGTGTCTATTTCAATTTCATACAATGCCTGCCAAGGCATCTGCAAAGTGATGGGCCCCTACTAATTGCAGATAAGGGATGTGCCATCTTTGTCTGAATGATTTTGCCATTACAACACATTACATACTCCATACAATCTCAACTTTCCTATCAATGGAAATCTGTCGAAACCTAGCAAGTGCATGCAAGTGCTAGTAATGTCTATAAATCCTGGGAAGTGAATCCAACTCATATACCTTGTGGTGTCGCGTAGAGAACATCTGAATATAGAGGCCCATTGTGTGAAATATCGTGTCAACCTTGGATGGAGATTTTTTGACCCTCTTTTTCCATATTTGAGTTATTTGCTATTGGTCAGGATATTGACTACCTTCCGGCCTTCCGGTACTCAATGGACAATCCCCCATTTCGTTCGATGACTTTCCCATCAAACACGCAAAATGGCTAGGACACGGGGATTTCCCAGCCTCGTGTGACGACACCGGAGGGTAACTTGGTTCATGTTGGTTCTATATTCCCATGAAATATCCCATTAAATCACCATTAAATATACCATTATATAAATTGTCATTGAATATCCCATTAAATGTTCATTTAGTATCTTAATATCTCATTAAATTTTCAGGAAATATCCGAATAATATTCCATGAATCGCCATGAAATTGGACCGGACTACCCTTCGGAAGTGGCGTCTGGCGCCCTCCCAAGGTCCCGCGCCGTGCAGCAGTCGCCCCAACTACGAACGCCTTCACCCGATGCTTTCGTGGCTTCAAAGGTGACTGGGTCGGCAGGTTGTGATAGGTTGATTGCTTATGGGTGTGTCTGAACATGGGGTACATATACCGTATAAAAACCCATTTGTTGTCCTTTAAAATGGGAAAATTACAATAAACCAACGGGTTTTCAGGTATCGTATTGTCAGACAAACCCGTATATTTCTTACCATGGATTCTGGATGAGAATATTATATTTGAACATATCTAAACATATTTAAACACACACACACACACATATGTATATATATATATGCATATATGTGCTTAAACTATGCTCTATCCTGATTTATCCTGTATCCTAACCAAATACATGTTAAGTATCGTTTTGTCTTAGGCTTGCATGGAGATAATTATATACATTTTTGTCATATTGTCTATTTATTTTTGTTGGTTATAGCTGGGCTACATTGTATATGAACCAAGTAAAGAGAAGGTATGCAACATTGGCAATGGAGTTTTAAACACCCCTCACTGGTAGAAAATATATAATCTGCGGAATTCACTTGGGAAAAACGCGAGTACAGAATAGTACCGATGGATGCAGGCTCAAAAAATGGGACAAAATGGATAAACACTCCCGAATTGGGCTGTAACTGAGGGGCCCCCATTCTTGACAGCATATCAAGAGTAATGTATGGATGTAAGCAACAACAAATTGAAACTTGTCAAACATTGGAAATTGCTGAGGTCTGGATATGACAAGCATGGAACAACGAATCACTATGTCCATGGAATTTGTAGGGACCCACAACTGATGGGCCCTTCATTCCCATAATCTTCGCAACTCTTGAGATTTCTGATGGGCATAGTTTCCAACTATTGGGTGTTTCTTGTGGGAATAGTATCTGGGAGTAGTATGGGAATGGTGGTCCCACATAAATTCCACATGCAATGACCATCTGGGTCTAGGCACCAAGCCCGGTACCTATGGACGCTTGGCGGAAGCGAACATGTCGCGGAAATCGAACATCTCCCCAACAATTTTGGCACGAACACCATAGTATTCACAAATTACTATAAATGAGTGCCCTATAAATCATTAAAGCCATTTTCACAAGTAACCTCTATTTTCACATATTTTCACGAACCACATCAATAGGTCACTAATTGTCATTTTGGTATACCAAAATGACTCCATAGTTTTTTTCCATGTTTTTTTCCATATTTTTCCTTGAATTCACGTCAGTGGATGTTGTGGGATTCATTTGATCATCACTGGGGACTTCAGCAGTGGCAAGGAAGAGCTGCAGTGTGGATATCTGTCCGACTGGAGCAGTCGCCAAAGTATGAGTATCCAATGGTTAAAAAAATATATGATATATACTAGTATATATCATATTATATATATATATTATTATATGTGTACATCTATGATTATTTATGTATGCATGTATAATGTTCAGCAGATCATTCAGTTTTGTATCTTACTGATATTGTGTACAACGCATATGTTAGCATTATCCAAATAAGTCCGTTCCAGACAGTTTTTCTAAATCCTCTAATCCAGTTGTGCACAGTTTTCCCTCGATTGACGCAGAGCGGGGCAAACTTGAATCTGGATACCTCACAAAGACCTCGATGCGACATCACTGCAATGATGGTTAGTAGGGCTAACATGGGCTACCATCTGGTTATTTAACATAGCCATGGAAAATCACCATTTTTAATAGGTAAACCATCTATAAATGGGCCATCTATACCATGGCTATGTTAGTCATAACCAGAGGGTAACTATCCAAGACGGTACATGGATGAATTGATGGACATCTTCGCCAGGTAGATACTTAGATGCCTAGGTCCATCGGCAGGTCGGTTTCTAGGAAGGGCAGTTTGGGATGGGTATCGTTTGATCATGTTGGAAACTACAACGACACACAGACCAAGATAGTTCCCCCAGTCCCAAATATCACCTATGCTACATTATCAGACATGTTCTAGATGTGGAACAATACAATAACGTGATAGTTATTGGGGCTTACGGCTTATATTAGGTTTTGGACTTTGCGTTTGAGGGCTTAGGGTTTAGGATTGACCATGATTATGATGATGATGAGGAGGAGGAGGAGGAGAAGGAGGAGGCTGATGAGGATGATGAGGATGATGAGGATGATGAGGATGATGAGGATGATGAGGATGACGACGATGACGACGACGATGACGATGACGATGACGATGACGATGATGATGATGATGATGATGATGATGATGATGGTCGTCGTCGTCGTCGTCGTCGTCTTCGTCGTCGTCGTCGTCGTCGTTGCCATCGTCTTCCTCGTCGTCGTCCTCCTCCTCCTCATCGTTGTCATCCTCATCCTCATCCTCATCCTCATCCTCATCCTCATCCTCATGATGATGTCATCGTCATCATCATCATCATCATCATCACCATCATCATCATCACCATCATCATCATCATCATCATCCTCCTCATCCTCATCCTCATCCTCATCCTCATCCTCATCCTCATCCTCATCCTCACCATCATCCTCATGATGATGTCATCATCATCACCATCATCATCATCATCATCACCATCATCATCATGATCATCATGATCATGATCATCGAGAGTCAACTACATTCGTATAACATGATGGATGCATGGACAATAATTGATTAACCCAGAATCGAAGATGAAACAAATGTGTACCGATATGTTCCAACCAACGCACTCCAACTCTTTCAAGGACATGAGATGTTACTCATATGTTGATATATGGTTATGCATCGTCTTCATGGTGAGCCAACATGTCTCAACATGGAATTTTTGGGGTTCCCACAGCAAAGCCTTGAGGATGCGATACAATCTCCGCCGGGCTCCTTGGGGGAAAACATACTTTGGCAAGGCCATACTCAGAGATATCCAGAATTTCATAGTGTAATATACTTTACAATATATATTTCAATGGATTGGTTTAAGGGAAAATCTTAACCGGAAACCATAGATTTTCCCATTAAATATGGGGCTATCCTGTAAATTTTCCCTTAAGCCAATCCATTGAATATTGAAGTGTATACATAATTTAGGGGCAAATCCCAATTGCTGTTCAGGAGGCTTCCCTCCTGCATCCAGTGAACTATGCAACCACCCACAACTGGCAGAGTTGCTCCAGCCCACTAAAGCTAAATGAAACATACGTAAGTGTGGAAACTGGCAATTGTATCTCTTTCTCTACTCAGTTTTCTTCCCTGTATCTTGGGTGCTGGGAGCAATCTCCGCCAAGTAGGGGTTGGCTGTGGGTTCTACCCTTGGCAAATTTCTATTTGGGGATTTCGTAAATGGGGGCCCCATATTATCGTCCAAACTTGGTCATGTCTAATGGGGAAGCACATGGTTTGGGGGTACCCTAATTTTGAACACCCATTTGCTTGGCGGTTTCAAATCAATCGTGCGGATATGGCTGCAATTGGATTTGCAGAATCTGTTCACAGATTTTCGGAGCAAACTTGTAGATCCGATCCAGCGAAATTTCTTGAGTTTAGAGCATCTTCTTCTACGGACATTCTGGCCATACCTTTTCAGGATTCCAGCAAAATAATGCTTGCTATTGCCGTAGTGACTCCAGCTATACATGGCCAACACTTCGATGACCATGCATTTGTTGATGCGGATTTACTTGGCCAACATTGGCCTACAACTACTACAACAGTGGGGGTTATGGTAGATAGTGGGGTTTATGGTAGATATATTTTAATTTGTATATATCCGCATATACTCCATTTTTGGCGGTCAGGGATGGCCCATCCCAAAAAGGGTTTTCACAATTCCTGACCTCGCTCATGAACTTGTGAAGCTGATCGAAGCTAAGCAGTTTGTTCTAGTTTGTTTGTTTGTTTTCTTTATAAGCAAACGCGCGAATTGCGTCTGATTTTTTCTTTTGTAGTGCAACTACCAGTTCTTTTTCCCAATCTTCATCAGGTTTTCCTGTGAATCAAATGCCATTTGTTTCCGGCGCCATTTCCACATGAAAGCTGCGATTCCCTGGTTGCTGCTGGCCCTTGGATCGCTCCAGCTGCTGAATTTTGTGGAGAGGCCACCTCCAGTGCCTCGGGCCGTGGGACAATGGATGGTTTTTAGCCACCGGAAACGGGGGGTGCATGTTACCCTCTGGTAAACTAACATAACTATGGAAAATCACCATGTTTCATGGAAAAACTCACTATAAATTGTGATTTTCCATGGCTATGTTAAATAACCAGATGGTAATCATATTATGAATTTCATCCCTATTGATCACCATGAAAATATCCAGAAAAATCCCTATTGATCACCATGAAAATCCTTATTGGTCACTATTAAATATAATCACTATTAATGAATTACTGCAAAAGATGCAAAAAGATGGTTTCTGCGTGTTTGTGCTAGCAGAAATGTTAACTGGACTGAGCACTGACAAAAACAACAATTTCGCCAATGGGTCGCACCAGGAATTGTCACCAGCCATGGGGTTAGCATGGGGATATGACCAAAGATGTAGACTCACCACCAGCAAGGCAATTTGACATGATTTGACAGAGTCTTAGGATAAATATCACAACATGACAAATATATATATATATATGGATAACATATTTGTTGTCACAAATCACAAAAGTGTTGTGATTGTTTTTTTGTTTTCATAAATATGGATAAATCACAAAATGACAACATATTTAAATCACCAAGATGGAAGCGTCTGACTAGTTGGTGCCCTGGGGATACAAAGCAACAAACATGGGATGATCATTGGAAGAGTCAATCCCATTTCTAGAGTGCCTAAGTTTAACACATGTGTATGTGTATATTAAACATTGGTAAATTGGGCTAGATGTTGCCAATTGTTGCCATCATTTTGAGAGTACTTGCAGTTCAAAGATTTAAAGATAGTTCTGTGGCTGTGGGTTCGTTTTTTGGCATGAGCATCCATCATGACCATGACCAACCATTTTGGTGTAAATAGTAGGGTACCAGTGGTGTTGACCGTTGATCCGTACCAATCCGTATCAATATTGATTCATCGTGGATTATCATATTATGTAGTCTTAGTGGCCATTAAACTAGCTACTGTAACCCTATATTTGTCAATCAACATCAAGCATCCCAGCATCATTTCTGGATTACATCATATTACATCCCCAAGTTTCATGGCTAAATCCTGGCCTTGTGCAAAAGAACACCTTGAAGCCTTGGATTTCTCAGTCCTTTGGAATCACCCAGGGACCGTGTCGCTCCAGCGTTTCCCGCCTCGGTGCGTTTTCCGCCTCCGTCGATGAAAAGAATCTGGATGAGCTGCTCTGGGCGCTTCAGAGGGGAGATGAAGCGCTGGCAATGGAACTTCTGAAGAGCGCCCAGCTTTCAATGGGAAGCCATGATCTAAGTGGGGATTTTCCGGCCACGTTTGAGTAGGGTAACCAACAAAAAAGGGAAGTTTTAGACATGAAACAACAAACAATTTGGGGATTGAGCAACAAACATAATGGATCAACTGGATCAACGTGTTTACAACTGGCCCTGGATGGGTTTGGGAAGCCGAAAAAAGAATCCTTTTGCCTAATTGTTGTACAGTTCCCCTAACATCCTCCAACAATCCAGTACCACACCAGGCTTTTCTGTGGGGCACGCAATATTTTGGGGTCAGGGATTGCATCATAACCCTTGCAAGCTTCCAACTGCCAAGGGATTCTTCAATCCAGAGCCTGAAACAACTACCAGCGTCACTGGCTTATAAGGAGGGTTGAAGATTAAAAAACAGTTATACCCTGCCCAAGTTGGGGATACTACAGAGACCAGACCTCGGTCATGGCTTCAGATAATGTACTGGTACCAATGGTGATGAAACTCCCGACTGCCGCCACAGTTTGGCACCATCTATGCTGATTGTCCCACTTTTGGACAATACAAATTACATATATATACATATACATAATACAAATATTATATATATATAATATATATATACAATTATAATGTGTATATATATATATATATATATATCATATACCATATATATATATATATCGATAGTGTATATATGTATATATATATATATAACAAGATCAACCAGCATGTTTTCATAGTTTTGCTATTGTTTTGCTGGTAAACCAGCCGCCATTCTTCAGCCATGTTTCAGCCTTCTCCCCAGCTCCCCAGGTCCACGTGCCCCGGAGCTGCTGAAACGCCGCTCCAGACGTCACGACTGTACCTGTCTGATGCTGGCGGCTGGAGCCTCGGGCCGCCCAGCATCGGTACCTCGGAGCCGACCTGAGTTCTGAGAAGTTCTGTGACATGAACTAAATAGTATATTGTTATAAGTATTGTGACATGAACTAATATATTGTTCTAATATTTTGTGTTTAGAACTAATTTCTTGTTATACATACTTATCACTATGTGTTATTCTAAATATATTGTTTTGTAATATGTGGTATGTATATGATTGTATATGTATATTATATGTGTTATATGGATGGAACTCAATTTCTTTTATAGTTGAGTAAACTGGTTTGATGTGAGTCATAACTTTGGGTAAATAGTTTGTGTGTGTGTTTTTGGTTATTTGTGGATTTATCGTTAGTCTGAATATGAATTTTCCAATAGAGTGATATAGCATGATATAGCTACAGACTAGGTCTGCTTTGGGAACAACAAATGTATCTACCATCTGATTATTTAACATAGCCATGGAAAATTGCCCATTTATAGATGTTTTTCCCATTAAAACCTCCATTTATGAGGGATTTTCCATGGCCATGTTAAATAACCAAATGGTATTCCATAGGTTGATCATCTGATCATGGGAATGGTATCCCCCATGGACTCATGGACCCAGGACGTCCTGGTGGAGCGGATCCTGTCCTTCGGTGCCGCAGCCAATGTGGCGGCCAGAAGCCGCAGCCACCGCACGGCGGCGGACTATGCGGCGCTGCACCCCACGTGGCTGGGGCTATCTAGAAAAAAAGGCGAAGTACATGGGCATTAAAACATATTAAACACATATGGGTATGGGTCAATACCTGTAGATACATTTTTAGTGGGATGAACATCCATTTACCAGCTATTTTGATGTTCACCAGGGGTACAAGGTTTTGACACACTGCCATATGAACTTATATTAAAACATATGACGTATTTAAGAAAATTTATTAAAGCAAAAGTTGGCAAATGTCCTAATTGAATAAAAAAAGGGAATATGATCTCAAACCACATAGCTGAAAGCGATGTTCAGAATCCCCCTACGAACCCCTGTAAAATGGGAACCGCATCTATAAGTGGAAAATGTTACATTCCATTTGTTTGTTTGAGTCCATTCCCCAAAATGGGGAAACCAGATAACTTGGAGGGATTTTGCGGGCATTGCATGATTTACCTGCATTATAAGTCATGATTGGCAAAGGTCAACCATCCTATTTTGTTGCTCCAGCCCATTATAGGTGAATGATAGCCACAAAGGGCCTGAACACGTTGTGTTTGTTCTTACCTCCCCATTTGATTCCCCAAATGCATCTGTGGCGAGCAAGACTGTTACAGTCACCTACCCAACGTCACCAAAAAAGAAGCAATGAGAAACAGCCTGTGTTTTTCCTTGAGAAGATGGGACTATCACCAATACCAGACTGGGGATATGATTTTGAGGGGAATCGTCTACAGTAGACTATTGCCAGGTTTGAGCATCATAGGGTAACCAGCACTCATGAGATGGCCAGCACATCTGATTGGGATATGTGTGACGTCTTGTCCAAAGAGAATGGCGCTAGGAATCAAGAAGATGCCAGGAATGACATCAGCATCAATGTTAATATGTATTTAATCTGCAACGAATGCAACAAATCATTGCTATGGTAAAGCATTGGGATGGGGATTTATGCCCAGTCTTTCCCGCAGGTGTGAACATCTCAGTCCACGACTGCGTGCCCCTGAGCCCCAATGATTGGGTCATATGTGGGGCGGCTTTGCGGAAAGCCTTTGCGGTGAAACACAATCTATGCACCCCTGCTACTGCATTGGACCTGTTTCAGTTGGCAATCTGATGTACCAAACTCAGAGACCTATATAGAAAGCACCTACTGTACCATGTCATAGTCCATGTTGGTAAGGACAAAAATTATCCTTTTGATGTAATTGAAGACCCAAGCTCAGTCTGTATTTGTGGATTCTGAAGAAAACATGGGTTACAGTAGTCATGACCAAGAATCAAAACCTATGATTCCATACGAATGCGGAGATGAACATCCCATAACAACCAGCTGTTTTCGTGCACAAATCTGGAGTTTTGGCCCATAGCCAAAGCCATAGCTGTACGTATATATATATATATATATCTGGGTGAATTATAACGACCTCACTGCGACCGAGCCCTGGAATCATGGTTAATAAGGGGAATCATCCCAAAATGGCCTTATTTCAGGTGTGTGAATTATTATAATTTGCCCAGATAGATATATATATATATATTCGATAAATATTGCTGTATCCGGGGGAAGTTCAAAACCCATCTGCAAACAATTTCTATAGTAACTTACAAGATAACCTTGGCCTTCTGCAAAAAAAAAGTTGAAAACCTCAGCTGATTCACCATCCTTCACCAACCCAATTGTAGGGGTTCATAAACCCCCTTACCGAGCGCCGCTGTCGTACAAATGTCCAGGATCATCGATCGTTTATCTTACTCGTATGCTTCATTTATTCTTGGATGGGTAGGTGATTGTTTGATGCCTGAATCTTTGGACATGCTCATGAGACTTTGTACGAACTAGCCAAACAAAATGTAGTGGCCATGGCAAAAAGAAATTCCAATCATTGACAAGAAGGGCTGTGAATGTCAAAGATGTTCCTATTGATGATCCCCAATGACTATTGATTACGACATTCTGATATGTCATTCCTATGGTAATAATAATTATGTCATTATGGCAAAAGGATTTTCCTTCTTGTTTACCATAGGATGATGATCCCCAGTCTGACTGTCCTATCCGTATTTTTGATATGAACCTGATTTATGAATATTTCTCTGACAAAAAAAAGATCCACAGAATTAATATTGCAGTAGTACCCATAACTAGAATTGATGATATTAAATCTGAGTTAATATTATAGCAACCTTTGTATGATCCATATTTGTAAATAGATCGGCATCAATATCCATTTATACCCATGATCATGATGTCTTGAATAATCATTGAATACCACTAGATATATATATATATATATATCCATCAATATGTATAGTAATATCATTAAAATATTGAATGTATCCATTGAATATGCATATTTATCGATTGTCATCAATATATCTTGAACATACCCTCTGGTAAACTAACATAACTATGGAAAAACACCTTCTTTAATGGGTCAATCAACTATAAATGGCCATGTTCAATAGCTATTTTGACATAACCAGAGGGTATCCATTCAATGGGAATTCCAGGATCCTAAAATGGAGGTACTGTACCATATAAGGCCATATTTTGGGGGGATATCCCCTTACATAGCCCTTATATAGGCCTTAATATAATATATGGTAGGTACCTCCAATTTAGGATCCTGGAATGGCAATTGATCCATTGAAAATCATCTCATCTCCCGAGATCTTCATCCAAGGCCTTGGCCTTGGAAGCCGTGCAGTCGGCGTCAGGACGCTGTCCCTGCTGCGGCCAGCAGCTGATGCGGCGCCCAAGGATCGCGTCGCTGGCAGATCGATATCTGAGAGGTGGGCATGGGAGGCCATATTTTTACCGGTAGTTGGGCAGTTTGCTATTGAAAATAGCCTATTTATATATCCCATAGGATCCATGTATGGTATATATGCTAACATTTGGGGTATATTGATGGGATCCATGTTACCATATATGGCATACATGGATCCTATGGGTATAGTTGATTTTCGTATGATATGTTAGTTTACCAGAGAGTAATGGATTTGTTTATTTGTCTGTTATGAACATTACATATGTTTAGTAATGAGGGAATATTGGGTAACAACATCATATTTTTTTATATGTATCTTCATGTAACCATGATTTGTTGAAATATTTGGGAACATTGGGGAATCAAACAATGAAATGTTAATCATTAAAAACATATATATATATATATCACATATCTTTATGATCTGGGGAATCCAACCATGAGTTTTGCTAGCCTCTGGTAATTGAACATAGCTATGGAAAAATCATTTGGATTTAAAGAACTGGGGTGCGGGATTTTCAAATATCTATTATTTTTCAACCACAAATGGGATGATGGGTTGAGATGACGAACATTTTTGGGATGGGTTAAAAGGACCAACTGGCTAACAAATACGGGGACATTGTTGAGACAATGATATAATGGAGAATTACTGGGATTTAATGGGGATATAGGATAATATGGAGGGTATGCCAATTTTGTTTTGGTTACCCTCTGGTAATTTAACTAACACGATGCTTTAGCTATTCGAATTGGTAATTTTCAATACTAAGCTGTTAAATTACCAGAGGTTAACAACAATTTTGGGAGTGAAACCATCAAACATATGTGGTAGAATGGGTATGTACAAGCAATATATATATATATCTACATATGTATCTATATTATCATATGTTGATGCTTACAACATTGGGTTACATAATGTCATTTGTTTCGGAAATAATCACTATGAATCGATAGCTGAGTCAACTGGGGACGACTGGGGACTCAGATACTCAGGGTATCCATGATGGTATCCATGATGATTCTACTTATGAGTGGGTTACAACAGGTTGGCACTATGGACACCCACCAAGGTTGACTAGCCATCCCCCTTTCGGCCCTATTTGTACTGGTTGTCTCATCTCCAGCAGTTTTGTTGGTTAAAACCACATTTGGTGTATCTTCAAATCCATCAATGTTGGTGAAATTCACCACTCCATATGGTGTGGATCCATCTTTGCAATTACATGAAAATACATTAACATACTAAACAGTAGCTCTAATTATATATATATATATATTCTATACAGTACATCCAAACATGTATATATATAATATTACATAGATTCAAGTTTGTGTATTTTGCACATGGACCACGGTCCGAGACTCGTGGCTTCCGAATCACCACGTACCACTCCGCCTCCTCGAGGTGAACATGAAAATCAGCTGCTTGAGCGATTCTTCAGCGAAGAAATCACCGCCAAAACGGAGAGTTTCCCGGCACGGGGTTCATGGGGAACGCTGAGTGGATGCTGCTAGTTCTGCTTTCGCTGGGTATTTTTTTTTTAAAGAGGGATTCATGGGATTTTTGATGTTTGAATGGTGGAATTGCGTTTTCATGGGATGATGTTTTGGGTCGGTCAGTCACCCATGTTGGCTACTGTAGTTTCTACTCGGATGTGTCTCAGTTTGTTCAATATGAGTGATGGACATTGATGGTTTTTGTCAAGTTTTCATTGCGAATCCCCAGATCTGCAAAAAAACGGTTGATGGGGAGATATTGACACATAAAGCGCTGCTTTGGATCGCAGTCCATCATTCTATGCAGCAGGTCCTACAGTATTAGAGATGCTGATCCCGATCTTTCTTGGGACGGGTTGCAACCAACCAGATCGTCAGATCTGTTTTCATTTCGGAGATTTAAAGTATAGTTACGTATAATTACCACTAGTCACTAGTCAGGTTGTACCATAGTGCTAGTGTCAGTGGGCACACTGGGAACCCATTGGACACTTGCTAGGCTTGAAGCATCCAGTCATTTGGGTTTCAGCCAGGATTCGGCATGTTCCATGTTCCATTTTAAGGTAGGCCCCTCTATCATTGCTGGTATCCCCATGTTGGTTTTTTTAGTACGGCTTCAACGGGGAAGCCGTTGGGAAGACCCCCACGGCCCCGGGGGCTCACCAACGTCTAGATGGAAGTTCTGCCACATGGGATACGCTGATGCGACCAGAGTTCCACACCTTTCACAAGTCCAGGACTTTCCACAAGGACTGGGCATCCGGGAATCTGGGAAACAAATCCTGCATGATTGATATAAGATGATATAAGCAACCAGAGATCAGAGAAGGTTACCACGGTTTCAAACAAAACCATGGGAGTTTGAGAAGGGTGAGTTTTCAACCGAAAATGAGTGATGTGTCTTTGACTTGATTAGCAAAAATGGGATCCAGGTGAGCACGTAGTCTCAACACTATTTGGGATGGTTCAAAGGTTGGCGGGGGACAGTCGTCGATGATTACATAACCGACGTCGATGAGGAGATATTGCCAGCCTGGTTGGTGTTTGAAACCATGTTTGGTTTTCGATCCGAAACGGGATGAGAATCCCAATTGAATCCCAGTTGATTTGAGATTTTGGTTTCAAAATCACAAACCAGCAATAGTGGATATGATTATGATTATGTGGAATCGGGGTATGTGTGGGTTGATCACTGTTTGATCCAGGGCTCCCAGGGTCACAGCTCAAAACACAAGTAAACACAAGTCTATTTTTCACCGCGGCAATATGTCATATGTTCTCTGCATTCTTCAAGGATTCTTGGTGTTCTGAATGATTCCAACATGGTTCTCTGAGGACTTCCGCCACATTTCTTACATCCAACATGAGGCCATGGATGGGATCCAACCAAGCCGTGGGTGACTCGGTGACACCCAAAAGGTCAAGTTTGTTGGTGGCTGTTGGTGGCTACCCACTGATCATTTTTTACATGTTGAAAAAAAACATGGCCCATGTATAGATGATTTTTCACGATTTTACCTTTTAAAAGTGAAGATTTCCATATGTTACCCTCTGGTAAACTAACATAACTATGGAAAATCACCATTTTTAATGGGAAAACTCACTATAAATGGCCATTTTCAATAGCAAACTGTTAAATTACCGGAGGGTAAATGACCAGAGGGTCATGTAAAAGCTCTCAAGCTGCGACTATGCCCTGCTTGGGCGCAGGAGCTTTCTGAGTCCTTAGCCGTCTTGGAGGAGATTCAGATTTCGTGTCCGCAGAGACTTGGCAACCGGCAACCGGCTGAAGGATTTTGAATAAAAATACATATACAATACATATATATATATATATATGATTATATATGTATATATATATATCCATATAGAGTGTATATATATATATCCGTATAGAGTGTGTATGTATATATATATATATATCCATATAGAGTGTGTATATATATATATATATATCCGTATAGAGTGTGTATGTATATATATATATATCCATATATAGTGTATATATATATATATCCGTATAGAGTGTGTATGTATATATATATATATCCATATAGAGTGTATATATATATATCCATATAGAGTGTATATATATATATATATATCCATATAGAGTGTATATATATGTATATATCCATATAGAGTGTGTATATATATATATATTTATATATATCCATATAGAGTGTATATATATATATATATTTATATATATCCATATAGAGTGTGTATATATATATATATATATCCATATAGAGTGTGTATATAAATATATCCATATAGAGAGTATATATATATATATCCATATAGAGTGACATATATATATATATATGTATCCATATAGAGTGTATATACGTTCCCATCAAAAATTGGATTCTCCAGCCAAATATGTCTTTACCAGAAGGGGAAGATTTGTCTGTATGATGGTCTGTGTGGGTTGAAATAGAGGAAATGGAATCACAGCACAACCGGGCCGCCAAACGATATACGTGATGCACAGAACCATCAGCCGTGCCAACCCTCGAGACAAACAAGTTGTTTCCATTTCACTATACAGGGTAGCAGGTAGTGATCATGCTTTCCTAAATGCCTCGCGTTTTGGAGCCAAGATGTTTTCAAAGGCTTAAGGATTTGTTTTGATATACAGTCGGATTTAGGTTAGTGCCTTGTTTGTTCACACGTTTTTTAAAACTCATCTGTACACTCCCTCTTGTGACTCATCCTTGCACGCAAAAGTTCTCCAGTCTTAGATCATACATTGTCATGTCTTTCTACTTTACTCACCTCGCCCCATCCCAACCCCAACCCCACCCCAACCCCACCCCAAGACATGATGAGTGTGCAGTGCATGTGTGTGTGTGCGGGTCAATGAACATACAGTAATCAACATTATTTGTAACCCACCCCACCCCAACCCCACATGATCAGCGTGCAGTGCCTGTGTCTGCATATGAACATGAAGGCTATGGGCACTCCACTCCAACCCCACCCCAAGACATGATGAGTGTGCAGTGCATGTGTGTGTGTGTGCGGGTCAATGAACATACAGTAATCAACACTATTTGTAACCCACCCCACCCCAACCCCACATGATCAGCGTGCAGTGCCTGTGTCTGCATATGAACATGCAGCCTATGGGAACTCCACCCCAACCCCACCCCAAGACATGATGAGTGTGCAGTGCATGTGTGCGTGTGTGCGGGTCAATGAACATACAGTAATCAACATTATTTGTAACCCACCCCACCCCAACCCCACATGATCAGCGTGCAGTGCCTGTGTCTGCATATGAACATGAAGGCTATGGGCACTCCACTCCAACCCCACCCCAAGACATGATGAGTGTGCAGTGCATGTGTGTGTGTGTGCGGGTCAATGAACATACAGTAATCAACACTATTTGTAACCCACCCCACCCCAACCCCACATGATCAGCGTGCAGTGCCTGTGTCTGCATATGAACATGCAGCCTATGGGAACTCCACCCCAACCCCACCCCAAGACATGATGAGTGTGCAGTGGATGTGTGTGTGCGGGTCAATGAACATACAGTAATCAACATTATTTGTAACCCACCCCACCCCAACCCCACATGATCA